>PYHW01009147.1:1006740-1017063 GCA_013186435.1 Turdus rufiventris | reverse complement strand
TCAAGCTGACTTGAAGACAAACAAAACCCATAGAGCAAAATTAGTGCAAAAATCTCACACTTCTTCTTGGGGGAAAGGAAAATTCAAGCATTGCTATACTGGTGGGAGGGCAGAGATATCAGAGCATGCTGTGCTGTGCTCTGATATGTGAGACAGTGAGGGCAGCGACAAAGTTGTGGGTGGAAATTCTAATGGTTTTCTTCAACCTGTGATTAATTTGATTAATAGTGATCATCTGGGTGAGAGCTGTGGTGAGGTACTTTTAAAACTGCTTTTGTTAATAACATTATTGCAGTTTCCTGTTTAAGCAAATGTTAAACAGAAAAGACAGAACCATTTGCAAAGTGCAAGGCAGAACTCTGGCTTCTTGAATGGATTGGAGACAGTGCAAGTGAGTGATGTGCCCAGTGTCAGAAACAGTCTGTGGCAGGGAAAGCAGCTCAGAACGTTTTATTTTAAATGTCCTGTTTATTGAGATACTGAGCACATCCATAAAAAGGCACGTTGGGTTCCTAAATTCAGTCAGATTCCTAAGTCCTTATATTATGTTTACTTCACAATAACTTCCTCCATCACATCTTCACTGCAACACTCCTCTTCCTCTATGCAGAAACTATATGGGAACCCTTCAGGAATACCTCCATATGATTTGCTGAAGAGCCCCAATCACTCTATAGAGCATTAAAGTGTCATCAATGAATAGCAACCATTCACAAATAAACCTGGTACAAATTGCACAAGCCTTTATCATGGTTTTAACAACTCAAACTTCTTCTCCATTAAATCTGACTCAGCATTTCACTGAGGATTTCTAAATGCCCCTGAGCCTTGCAGCAGCCCTTCCTGCTCTGGTTTCCAGAAAGTTTCCACAGAAACAAGCCCAAAACCTGCAGCTACAGTAGAGGATAACACAGCAGGAGTGTGTATGGTTTAGCACTCATGCAGCAGTGCAGAGATATCTACACTGTTTTGGCCAGGAGAGCTTTGTGGGGATAATGGAGCATCCTGGGGATTAAAAACAATTGTTTGTGTGGGCACAGTCTTGGCTGAGCTGCAGCAAAAGTTTTGATGTTTTATTTTTTTGTTAATAGGCAAGCTCTATGCACTCTTTCCTTATCCTCCCGTCTTCCTCCATGGAGTACTGCCCACATACCCTCTCTCTTATTCTTTTAACATTCCTTCTGCCTATCTGAGCAGCACAGGAGGGAGGGAAAAATCGGTTACCAAAGCCTTTTCTTCCCCATAAACAGGTAGTAGGGACCATAGACTGGCATTCCAGATGTGTTTAAACAGATTTGAACCCCTGCACTTTGGCAGCTCCTCTGACTGCTGTCAGCCCTTGTGTCTACATCTCTTCTAGTGTACTGCCAGTCCGTATGCTCAGGACTACCCAAAATATTTCCCTGCTGTTCTCTTTCAAGCCTTCTCTATCACAGTGACTTCTATTCCAAGTGTGGAGCTGCTACAAAACCTGTGGGTGGGGCGGGAGTCTTCTGACCTGCACTATTTTTGCTACAGGAATTTTTACTTGCTAGCAGATGTTATCTGGATTTCTGGAACAATCGGGAGCAGAGCTGAGTAAGTTTTTTCCTCACTAGCAAAGGAAGCATCTTGCACTTGCAGTATCTTTTCAGAGTCAGGACTGTGGGTAGTAAGACAGAAAAGTACGTGCAAGTCACAGGTCTTTGTGCCAGAAGGCAGTCAGGGTCACTCCTCCTTCATCCAAGCAACTTTCCTGCTGGGTGCTTGACCATCACACTCAGTGTGCATATGACAATGACATTTGTGGTCTTCCACAGCCCCAGGGAGTCCAGGATGATCCAGTCAATGTCGAGTGCTCTGAATTGGAGTCTACCCAGTTACATTGTGTAGTTGAGAATGGACGTCATGTTGAACATGGTACTTTGGTGCCCTGGGTTTCTTACCTCTCATCTCCATATCAAATTTATCTTCCTGCCTTTCCTGTGCTTCCACTTACACAATTCTTTTTTCTGTTATTCACTGTTGCATTGGCACTTCTGTAGAAATCAGAGCTCCTATATTGTTCTCAAGTTTAGGGCAAATAGTCTGACTGTACTGCTGAGTCAAGAACTGCTCACAATGGGACACTGAATTTTATTGAGAAATCATTGCATTTTCAAGCAAAAACTACCCCATAGCAAACAGGGAGTTTACTTACAACTCAGAGGACACAGAAACCACTGGTGAAGAAGAACAAGCTTTCCTAGTGAGTAGATACTTTGTCATAATCACTTTATGCAAAAATGAGGAGCTGACTTGAATTTATTTTGTTCCTCCCCCTCTGACCTACCCACATGTGTTCTTTTGATGCTTGGGCAATGGCTTATGTAGATGGAAATCAAGTTTCTCTCTGCTGGCCATCTCAGACTGAAACCACTGTCAGTCAGCCATTTCTTTCCTCCCTTTTTTTTCCAAGCTCACCAGTATTTTTTCTCTTCACCCAGAGCAAAACAAGATCAATCTTTTGATTCCTGACATGCAGTTGATGCTGCTAAAGTGAGCAAGGCCCATGTCATACTTACCATGGCAACTTTTGGCATAGAGGAGCAGTTTTCCTGACTCATCACATACGCACAAACTGCAAGCCCAAACAAGGCACAAAGCACCTAGACAGCAGATTTCTTGTGATCAGCTTTAAAAGGGACAGGTTTCTTTTGTACTTTTTCTGAAAGCTTTGATTTGCATGTGTAAAACTTCCATTTTCATAATCCTTTCCCAGGCACTGTGATAACTTTGAAGGGGGGACATATCAGAATTTATGTTGTGTATGTATTTCTGTCTGTTCTTGGGGTTATTACAATCTCACAAAGCCTTATTCATGGAGAACATCAACCTAAGGGCAGTACAAAGACTAATATTTATTAAAGCAAATCTAACTACTTGACAAAAAGCCCAGCCCCAGTCTGATGCTTTTGCAACCATGCAAGTAGAGGTCAGAGTGAAGCTTCTGGAGAGGGAGTCCGAGGAAATGAATGCAGTCTGCAAAATAAAGGAGCAGAAGAGAGAAATTACTGTGCTGGGAGGGCAGCAACTCTAGATTTAGTAACAATTTTGCAAATGTTTCACAAATCTTAAATCTCAGACCAACTGTCTGTGGTGGAAATAAAAAAGCCCCTTAAGGCTGTTGCATCAGAATAATTGTTACATTGATATAGGATTACATTCTTAGTGCGCTATAGAGAAAATGAGATAAAACCATTTTAAAATATATTGCCACACAGTTCCATATCCAACCACTGTCTTTCTCAGTGTTTCGTATTAAAGTCATGGGATGAAATACTGTGTGCTTTGGAGCTGGTGACAAAGCACAAGGATAAACAAGATTTCAGTCATGGCTGAAGATAAAAGCTGTACAAATTAATCAGCTTCTTCTCTTATCTAAAAGGGGCATTTGATTATGCTGGAAGAAGACAAAAGTTCTGCCTGTGCTGCAGAGTCCCTGCCCAGTAGCTGTGCCTGGGGAGCCATCTAGTGCAGCCACAGTAGAGACTCCTGGAGGACTGCTATCGCACCGCCTCCTTACAAGTTGTGGGTCCTGCTGAGGAAGTCCCCTCTCCTCCCGTGGCATGGCTGCAGCCAGGCCAGCTGATTTCCCTGGATAGCAGAATTGCCTTGGACTGCAAATTTTTCCAAGGGATTGTCTGGTGCTGTCTCATGTTTGTGTAGCAGCAGAATCTTTCTGCCCAACACAGCTTAGGGAAGGCTGGCTCTGAGACCTAGAGCTCCTGTGGGGTCACACACTGAAGCTGCTGTGGAGGAAGAGAGCATAAAAAGCAGGATTTAATCAAGCCGGGCTGAGGTAGCTCAGGAGAGCAGTCTTGAGAGCTCAGATGTGAACCAGAAAGATGTGCCAGCTAAAAATGACCCCACGGCACAGACACTGAAATGAAGCCAGAGCAGGAGTTGGAAGAGGCACTATAAGTCCTGGCCAAGAAAAAGATGTCAGAGTTGTATATAATTGATTAGAAGAGCTGCAATACAGGCAAGGGAAAGGAGCAGAAAGTAGGTATGAAAACATCCCTGTGCTCACGTGCACTGGGTGGAGAGAGATCATTCATCAGCTTGGAGACAGGAACATGCAGTACCTGTTCAGTACACTTGGATTAACACATCTATAGCCAGGAAGGCACCAGAACATGCACAGCTAAAGCTACTCCTCTGTGAACTTTAACACAGTCACAAATCAAGGAAGCTTGCTAGCAGTGGAAAAGATTTCTCTTTAAAAAATAAAATAGAAACATGTTGAATATTGTCTCCAGGTCTACGGTAGGTAATGCAAAATAAACCTCTATAGCACTGTATTGTATTTTACAATAGAGTCCTGGAGAAATGCCTTCTGTTTCACAGCCTTAAAATACCCCTGCTGTTCCTGGACAGTCAGCACCTGCCAGGCAGGGTCAGCCCTTCACCACATCTTCTTAGGGTGCCTGTAAGGTCTTGTGCTCTGTTTTCTGCTGTCCCTGCAGAGTTCAAGGGTAAGACTGAGGTGAAAATCCTGGAAGGGGACATCCGAGATGTGACATTCCTGCACCGTGCCTGCCAGGGGGTCTCCCTCGTAATCCACACAGCTTCCCTTATCGACACCCTGGGCCTCATTGAGAAGAAGCTGCTCTGGGAAGTCAATGTAACAGGTGAGCAGGTGAAGCACTTCTCTTGGACCCACATTTCTGTCCTGATCGCCTTCTGCTCAGGAAAGGGGGCACCTGACCCATGTTTGTTTTGAGCCAGGTTAACTGGGCTGTTCTGCATCTTGCACAGACATATCTAGGGGTGCAAATCCCGGTTCTGTGCAGCCCCAAGAAGCTCTGAGCCTCTCCATACCCAGTCTTCCACTTCAGGGCAGTGCAGGATCACTCATTCTTGTCAACACTTATGTATGCTCATGCTGAGATCTGCACAGACTGCCTTGAGTGATGATAGTCACAAACCCATGCTTAGTGGAACTTTCTGAAAGCAATTCCCCTCTGAAATCCCAATGCTCATGTCAGAAACTGGTTCTTAATCTCCCACCCCACATGGCATCCCTGCCATGTACATTTTTCAAATTTTACAAATACTGCAGACTTTGGCTGCAGTTACAGGAATGTTGCATTGATAACATCCCAGAGCCTGTGGCTCTCTCCTTGCTATTCTTTTTCTTCTTTTTCTCCTTTTCCTTCCTTTGCCATTAAGTCTGCATGTGCAAGAAGGCAATTGAGAGGAACAAGTGCTCTCTCACCTAAGCTTATAATTTAAAGTTCCCCAACAAACTCAGAGCTATGGGAGGGAGGGGTTTCATTGACTCAGTGATGGGATTTCCCCTTCCACTAAGGAACCCCCATTCTTCATGAAAGATCAGATGAAGGGAGAAGGTTTAGACCTAGGAATGGCCCATGTAACATCACCTGCCAAGAAGCTTAAATGTATTTCCTAAAAGAACCACTTCACCCCCGTCTGTGTGCCAAAACCCTCAGTGCCATTCAGAGAACTGGTACTGTCTAACCTGGATGCACACTGGCCTCCCTGGCTGTGTTGCTTCAACAACTTGGGGGAGATTTGGGGAAGATGTTCTTATTTACACGAAAAGCTTTCCCAGTTCTTTGTTCCTCTCTGCCACAGACACAGGGCTTCTTCACAGAAAAATAAGGAACATACCTGTACAGGCTTCACTTTCACAAATATTGTCTGCTCAGCAGTGTTCAGAGAAAGAGAGAATTCTTGGCAGCCAAATTGTTTCTTACATGTACCTTAAAAACAGTGGAATGGCATTTTAGTTGTTTTAGCGTGGCTCATTGCCTGTACCATTCGCTTCCAGAGCAGTTACATTTCTTCTCAGTCAAAGCCACAAATTTTCAGTGATCAAAACGTGATCCCCAGTGGCAGCCTCTTAGGCCCCTGTCAGGAGGGGAGAGCAGAAAGGCAAGGTCCTGGAAACCTGTGCATTGGGTAATATGAAAACATACATTGCTGGTAGTTCAGAAACAGGATTTGTAAAGCTCTGTCTCCATGACCATACTCCTGCTACAATGTGGTTTTTCACAGCAGAATGTGCTGCTTAAACACATTTGTCCATGGGGAAAAATAAAAAAACAATAATATAAAAAACAAAAAACACAAAACAAAAAATCCAAAACAAAACAAAACAACAAAAACCCAAAACAACAAAAAACCCAATAACAACCAAAAAAACCACAAAAAACAAATAAAAAACCAAACCAAAACAAACAAAAACACCCAAACCCCCAAAAAACAACAAAAACCCCCCAACTATTAAAATGTCCCAAACCCAGAAAGCTCTTTAGCTCTCACTCCCCAGCACTCACTCCCCTGCCAGTAGTGTCTGCCTAAAAATGCCCACTGGGTGGTGAGGATTAGTCGATAACATTTGGTAGAATGAAATACCATCCACAGTCCTGCCCCCAGAACCAACTGGCCATGAGGTCAGTCAGTGAATACTGCTGTGCTCTCTTCCCTGTTTCCTTCCATTTCCATTCTGATGCTCTTCTGGTTTTCTGACCAGCCAGGGCACTGCTATTACTTCATAAGCTTGCAGAATGAACGTTTTGTTTTTCCCAGAAAACAGAATTTGTGTAATATAAATGTTTCAAGAATCAGATGTGGATGTTCACAAATCAGGACAGAAGTGAACAAGTTAAACTTGCTGTGATGCAGGGCTTTCCTCCATTGCCACACAATACCTCAGAGCAAAAATATCCTTTTAAGAAGGAAGGGAAGTAAATTTTCAAAAGGATAGGAATTGAGAAAATAATTAATTATAATCTAAACAAAATATCTTCTGTGAACCAGATCCTCAGCCAGAAGGGCAAGCAAATCTGGGAGACCCATTGACTGAATAAAACATGTAATACAGTAATAACTTACTTTATTACATGCTATATGAGACTGATATTCCCATTACTGCAGGAATCTTTAAACTTTTGCATACAATTCTGATTTGCAAATAAACCACATTTTACTTGGTTTATTTTTATTTGGAAATTCATCTTAAACAGATACCAACCGTCAAGATAATTTTGTTTTTTTCTAAAACTTGCTATCTCATTTGATTTCATCAAGACTTTCTGCATTTGATTACTTTCTCTTATTTTCTGTTTAGAAATTAGTATTGACAGCAGGAATTTAGCTTTAATTTTAAAAATAATATAATAAATTATTTTTTCCAGATGACCCTGGCTTATATGTCATCTAAACAGGGTGACTTGCATGAAATAATTTTCCCCATTAATTTATTCCTGTCTGCATAACTCTTTTTCAGTGCACTTCCTTAATGTTTCTGAAAGCTTCATGTAGATTTGCTTTCCATTTGTTTCAATTTCTTTATTTTTCTTGTTCAAGCTTGAAAAGAGGAATGTTGGTGCCCTAACAATATTGAGTTCAAGAATTCTTCCTATTTTTCACTCATTAATAAGTTCATATTTTGCTGCCAATATTCCTGGTTCTTCTGAACGCTCTTTAATTCATTATATTAGTTTCAGTCACACTAGTCTAGTCTGCATTGTGTTGCTTTTAGTTGTTGCTGGAATAGACTGAGCAGACTTGGAAGATCTTTAATGTGTCTCACTGCTGGTGTTTGATTTTATCCCCTGGATTTTAGGCTACACTCTTCTGATAGCAGTCATTTTAGTTTAATGTTCCTTTGCCAAAGATGTTTCCAAATGTCTTTGGGCTGTGTCTTCTCTTCTGAAGTCACTGGCCTTTTTACACTCAATTTCTCTCATTACACCATGCACAACAAATAAGGCAATTTCTGCCTCAAAGCTGGAAAGAAAAAGAATATTCTAATTGCAACCATAACAATACAAAGTATTTATTTCTCCCTTCATTGTGCTTTCCTCGTTAAACTTTCTTGCCTATTTAAAAGACTTTGAGCAGCTGACCTCTGCTGCTCACGATGAAAGCATGAAAGGATTTTAAATGTAAGAAATCATGTACTACTGCAAGGAAAAGTCAGAATGTGCCAGAAAAGCATGCATACATACACAAGCCTCTCTCTTCTCATTGCACTTCATGAACTTTGAGTATGTGTTATCATACCTTGCTTCACCATGTTTCTCTTTAAGCCCTTCTCTTTAGTCAATTGAATACTGGATAGATTTCCATCGGATGTGAGTGCACTGACTTTGAAGCAAACCTTCAGGTCCCACATTAATTGTGTCCATTCTTAGCAAGAGCATCCTCAAGCCTGAAAAACATGGCCTTCACCATAGAGCATGGAGGATATCTAAGGAGAGGGGCAGCTTCTGAATGTTCTCTGCCTTAAGCCAACTCAATACAACCAAGAGGCAAAAGTCCCTGAATCTGTGGTCAGGACCCATGCTAAGTTAAGGAAGGCAAAAAATTTGATTATTGGCATTAAGAACACCCCACAGCATACAATTAGGACCAAATATTCACCCTTGTTTAACTCTAGAAGGTGCACTGATACTACTTAAATACAGATTCAGAGCAGGTTCAGTGTCATTGAATATACTTCCCTGTTCAGGACAGGATTCTTCCAGCTGCAGGGAGGGAGATCTGGCTAAGCTCAGGCCAGAGATGCCGTTTCTGATCTGAAACCCTCACTTTTACCATGTTAGGGGGCCCTAGACTGCCCTTCATGTTTTTCTTTCTGAAGGTACTCAATTGCTGCTGGAGGCGTGTGTCCGCTGTAACGTCCAGCACTTCATATACACCAGTACCATAGAAGTCACAGGCCCAAACTGCAAGGGCGACCCAATTTTCAATGGTGATGAAGATACAGCTTATGAGAGCACATCCAAATTTCCTTATGCCCAAAGCAAGAGACTGGCAGAGGATTCTGTGCTGAAAGCAGATGGCCAAGTGCTGAAGGATGGTGGCACGCTGATGACATGTGCCCTGAGATCCATGTACATTTTTGGGGAAGGCTGCCCGTTTCTCCAAGGCCATCTGGATAAGTGCCTGTTGAACAAAAACGTCTACCTGCGCTTCTCCAGGAAGGAGGCTCTGGTGAACCCTGTGTACGTGGGGAACATTGCCTGGGCACATGTGCAGGCAGCCAAAGCCCTCCAAGCCCCGCAGAAAGCCAAGCATGTCAGGGGCAAGTTCTACTACATCTCAGATGACACTCCTCACATGAGCTACGCTGATCTGAATTATGAGCTGACCAAGGACCTGGGGTTTGGAATTGAGCCCCAGCTCCCCATGCCTCTGACAGTGCTCTATTACTTCTCGCTGCTGTTGGAGATCGTGAGCTTCTTGCTGCGGCCCTTTGTCAGATACATCCCCTCCACCAACCGACACCTGGTCACACTGCTGAACACCCCCTTCACCTTTTCTTATAGAAAAGCACAGCAGGATTTTGGCTACATGCCCCGCTACTCATGGGAAGAGGCCAAGCAGGGCACTGGTGAGTGGATTGCCTCCGTGATCCCCCAGAGAAGGCTGTACTTGCAAAGCAGCACTGCCTAAGCCTGAAGAGGAGCTGAAACCCAGCTACAAAAGTAGGGCCTTGAGCCAGAGGAGAGCTGGGCAAGCAGAAGCAGCAGCAAACAACAAAGCATTTAAATGAATTCTTTGTGTAAGAGCCTACTGAAATCCCTCACCCCCAATCTCAGAATAAATAAAAGTGAAATGTTCATTTGTTTGTTGAGTACAGGCTAATTGTACTGCATAGTCCACACCCACTCCTACATCTCTGCAGCATAAAGACTTTAGTAAGACTCCACGCAATCCATGCTGTGAACACTTCAGCCCTTCTTTCACTCCATGCCACCTCCAATGCTTTAGTAAAACACAACTTGTCCTAGAAGTATGATTACACTTTACAAATGTGCACCACTCAGCTACTCCCTATTCACCCAGTGTTTACCAACCTCACAAAACTGGCAGCAGGCAGAAGCCACCTGATGGCAAAAGCTGCAACAAATCTTGTTCACTTTTTCAAGGGTGTTGTGCATTTCATGTTCACCAGACAGTCAAACTTTGAGCACTGTAAACATTGTGCAATCAAAAGTATGCAGGTACACATGTGCTGCCACCTTGCTTCTCTGATGGCCACATGAGCTTCTGCAGAATGTGTAACTGGACTTGTGGGCAAAAATACAGAACTTATCTGAACAAACAGATGTGATCCAGTGTTTGTTTCTTAAACATGCATCTCACATACTAAAAACAAATCTAAAAGATGGTGTCCTAGTTTGGAGGACAGGTGTCTGCTGAGAAAGGCAGGAGCCTCTCTTTGAAAATGGAGAATATAAACTCCCTCCCTCCAAATTATTATAATTTTGAAATCAAGCAGCTCTCAGGCAAAGATATGGGAATTAGGAATAACAGTTCTTTACT
>PYHW01009147.1:986374-1006625 GCA_013186435.1 Turdus rufiventris | reverse complement strand
TACCTTGGTGTCCCCCACACCTCTGTTTTATCTTGGTAAGAAATGTTGGGCTCTTCCCCCTGGCTGGAGCAACTTCCAATGGGATGAATTAATTTTATCAGTCAAACAGTGGGACTCAATGGCCATTAGCAGAAGATACCTCCTTGGAGGAAGGCTGCAGTTGTGGAAAGATAAAGAACAATGACCCACTTGGTTTCAATGGATGGCCCATCAGCAGAATATCTTCCATGGAGATCAGGATCACTGCCCCCACCCTCAACAGATGGTGATAGAATAGACCTTTTATCACACCCTGTATTGTAACCCAAGACAGATGGGAATTTCTCTGTTCTGTTATGGATGGTGGGAACAAAAACTTTTCACCTGACATAGTATTAATGTAAGTGAATCATATTTTCAGGGATGCTGACAGCTTGAAGTCTGTGCTGAGTTTAATTATTCACATTAGATAGCTTTCCTCTTCTCCATCCCCCTCCATGGACATTGTTCCTCTTCCCTCCTCTGCATGCACACTCTTGTTTTATTTATTCCACTCTCTGCACACCCTTAAGAAAAGCAACTAAGTGTTTAACACAGTAGCACCCATAGTTTTTCTAGGCTATTCATATTTCATCCTAGTGCTCAGTGAGTGCCAAGCAATGAATGCAGCCACAGCTGCTCTGTCACTGAAGTAGGAGTAGGAAGGGCAATCCAGGCACAGGGAAATTAGAGCAGGAAAAGAAAAGGGAGAACAACAGCAGCAAGGCCGCTATTTAATAGGGGGAGACACTTCACACATCAAAGGGCTGAGGTATTAAAACACATACCAGAAAACTGGGACATCGTTCCACAGGTTTAACAGCAGTCCTAAAATATCCACAGATCCTGCCAGAGAGAATAAAGGAGAATTTTTTTTCCATAGTTCAGTGACTTTTTTCCCAAGTGGAAGCTCCCATTGCCAGAGCTTCCTTTGCCATTTTTGCCTTCACAGGAAGACAGTAGGATCTTTTCATTTCTCCTTGCTCTCAACAGTCAGATTTCCAAGTGCCAAACTCCTCCTTTGTTGAAATTCCTCCTTATGTCTTGCTACCACATCCCTTCCTTCAATCCCTGTGACAAGCCATTCCTGATTACAGGAAGCTTATTCCCCACTTCTGCCCCTCCCTGAGTACCCTTGGGTTGGCATCTGTGATGTCTTTTGCTTCAGGTGGCTGCCCAAAATACTGGAAGGCCTGCAATAAAACATCGTGGAAGCCCAAGAGAGTGGCTACCTGAAACATTTATCCTGTCATTCAGAGCACCGGAGGTGTAGTGTGTTATTACCCAATAATAAACACAAGCCAGTAAGGATATTCCAAGGATACTAAGAGGGAGAATGGGCAGACTTACTGCAGAGGGCTTGTTTTCTCTAAGTTTGCACTCCAGTCTACTTTGCAGTAGCTTGTTCCTGTACTCTTGGCAGGTTAACAAAATAGCTACAAAATGTACTTGATAAGGACAATCCTTATTTTTTACATCAGCTGACCAAGACCATTCTTCTGATTTAATTACTTTGTCTGGCAATCAGTAAAGCAAACTGTTGGTTATTAATGAAGCTCCACTGTCAACAGGATCACAGTCAGTAAGAAGAACTTCTGTGTAATTAATGGAAAAGAAAAAACCCAAAACATTAAGACTGCTTTGCTGGAAAAGTGTTTATTTACCCTTCAGACACACAGAAAAGGAAGAAGTAGCAAATATATACAGTGATACTTACATACTACAGGCAAGTTAATGACTTCTGGTTCCAGCAGGTACAAAACCTACGTTTATAAAGACCACCATTTGCTGTTAAATATTTTGTCACTGGAAAGAGGAGCAGAGTTTTGCATGCTAAAAGAGACCAGGAACTGTAATAACGCACATCTTGAATAGATTTAGGAATAAGGAAGAAGCTCCAGAGGAACAGAAGCAAAAGTGGCTATCAGAAATCTATGCCTGGAACTGGTATCAATGATGTAGGATACAATCCGTGGAGGACAGTTGGATAGTTAATGCCAATGAGCATGTTTTTGTGAAAAATCCATTTCATCAGACAAGCATGACACTGATATTCTTAGTGCATTGCAGACTTCAAATAACAATAATTTTTTTTTTACATTATAAAGTTAAATGAAAAAATACAGACTAAATGATAATATCACAAAATTAATGTTAACTTTCTCAACTACTATCTTTAAAATTGTATTTTTTTCAAACTTTGGTTCAATTCATAGGTTTTGTGCAGAACAACAATGTGAAAAGTTATGCACAGCCCCTGTTATTGTAGGAAACCAAAAGTAACAACTGTTTCTTGACCTGAAAAATCTGTCACTTATACATGTAGATATAATAGATTGCAGTGGCTGTAAAGCTAATTTGGGAAGTGGGAGTACAGTTGGGTACATTCCAGAAGAACAATTTCACCATTCCTTGTCATGACCCCTGTAGTCCCATGCAATACTCTTCTCCCTCCTGCAAGCTCTCTATCAGCATCTCCATCTCAGTTCAAAAAACACTGGGTAAGTGGAATTAATGTATGGCTGTGCAATGGATTTCTTACTCAGACCAATGATTTCTATTTCTAGACATTCCTCATTCACATAACTAAACCTGTCTCATTTCTTAAATAAGATGTGTCTCTCCAGTGCTGGCAGCAAGCACTGAATATCAAGTAGTTAAGGACTAATCTCCAAAAGGGGAAAAGAACATTAATCAAAAAACCTCATTTATTAAATCTCCAGCTTGATCCTATAACAGGTGCCACTCAAAATGCTTAACATGCATTGCGAAAGACCATTAAGATGGAGAAAGATGGAGATTTTTTGCTGCCTAAAATGTGGAAACACAACCAAAAAGTTAAAAGGAGACAAGGTACATCTGAGCAAAAACTGCTTTGAAGGTACTGATACACTCGGTAATCATCTCGTCCTTTCATCATTTTTGTAAAAAGAAAATAAATTATAGGAATGAAGCATCTTCAGCTTTTCTATTTTCTTTTTCAAATATTCTTGCACCTCAAAATTTTCAGTGTGGTGATTACATCAGCAGCCATATATATATTTTTCTGATAATCCCACATGCAATTTTAGTCATACATTCAGGTTTAATTTATCTAGACCAAAAGCACACTGGATTTTTACATGCACTTGGGCTTTCTACATGCTTTATTTGCAAGTGCTGATGACATAAGCAATGCTGCACACTACCACAAAGTCCAAGAATGTTCACCTTCAGTGAGGGGGGTTTCTTTTGGTCCATCTTGGAACTGGTATCTCTTGTCTACAGGGCTCTTGAAATAAACTCTGGCACAAAGGTATTGCTGCAGCAATGGTCTCTCTGGGCAGCCATGAGGAATAATCAAGAGATGAAAACTATTTGATCCTGACCATGGCACAGTAGGTTCTGCCGGTACAAAGTGGTTGGGTGGTCGTTCTGCAGCATTCAACTTTTCCTGCCTCTCTAAGAACTTTACCTCAGCCCCCTTAAAAGCACTGGCAGTGTATTTACAGAGAGGAAGTAGTTACTTTTACAATGGTCTCATTTAATTTGAACTCTGTTCCTGGTATTGCTTGCCATAAACGAGGGAAAGGAACCGGGACAACTTCACAGCAGGATCTAGATCACTTCTCGCAACAACGTCGGTGATTAATTGCAAACTGACCGGGTCCTCCTGGAGGATACAGATCCAGCTGGAATCTCCTGTCTGTCTGTGCCTCGACTCGGGCTGTGGGAGCCCCCGGGAGCTCTGGAAACCAAGCTGGGCATCGGGGTGCTGGTGGCAGAGGGCAAAACTCCCTGATTTTACTGGAAAGGCGGGTGGGAAGTGGCCACGGAGATATCTGGAAGTCCCAGAGTAAGGACCAGATCCGCACTCGGATCTCGCCACCCTTTCACAGGGAAAGGCGTTTTGGGCGAGGGATGTCCTGGAGCGGCCGCTGGGTGGGGTGAGTGCAGTGCAAACCTGGGACTTTCCCTGTGCGTCCCCTTCCCGCCGCTCTTGGGCGAGGACGCAGCGGGCAGAGCCGGATCAGAGCCCAGGATCAGGACTTGCTCCTCGGTGGCATCTTTTTCTTGGAAAGGGAGGAGTGTATGATCAGCTGTTCGGTAGGACGGGTGCTTTGCTTCACACAGTTTAGATCTGCTGGCTCTGTTGGTCTGTGCCTCTTACTGCCACAAGATGGTATCTTCAGTGATGGTTTCCCCTCAATTGCTCTGCAAAGCCCAACTTAATATTCCGACTGCGGAGTTTCTGTCTTTACAAAGTCTGCACTTCTATCACAAAAAACACAGTGCAAGGTTGCTGGTGCAGGCTGCCTGCTGCTGGGTACAGGGGATCCAGACAAACAAATTATCAACCCCGACACATCACAGAAGTTAAGTATTCACCCCACCTCCTCTTCTGCTAACATTTTTGAGTGATTTGCAACTCAAGACAACTCCTCTTACAAATCAAAATTTCAAAATGTTGTTTTAAGGGAATGACTTGATACATGCATTTCAAGAAAAGGTCTCAGGTTCATCCTCTGAACACTGTTCCAGTGGGAGTGATGCCACGCTTAGCTGTGACAACACAAGAACTACAGCACAGCTGAGATAGTAGCTGGAAAAAGCTTCCAAAACAAGAATGTCACTGTCTAGCTTTTTGTTCCTGAGAACAAATTGGTTAATATACTGGAAGTCTACTGGGTCTCTGTACAAGCAGATAAGTAGCACAGGATTAAAAAATTCCTCGAGTTTCTCCCTTGCTTCCTCCCTCTAGCACTCCTGCAGGAAGTGATGGAAGAACCACAGGTGACAGAGTCAAGGTCAAGTGCATGAATCCCATTAATTATCTACTTTGGTGTGGAAAAATTATTGTCCCTATAAAGATCAGTCCAAGAATCCAAAAGTAATTGTGGAGATCACATTTATATCACAGGGACATTTTACTTGGATGTCCTGGTTTTCAGTGTTATGATTTGTACACGATTACTGTAAGCCATCCCACTAAAACCAGGATGTAACTATTTGAACCAGAGCAGTCAACAGGATAAATTGTGTGGTATATCTACGCAATGAAGATCTATGTCTGCTTCACATTTAAGCTGTAAAAAATTAAAAAATTGTGTTTTCTGAAAAGCAAGTTGTCCTTAAGTATTTGTACCAATGCTCAGGAAGAGCTTAATGCACCATGCCCACTCTTGATAATTTCATGATGCTGGAACTTCTGCCAGATTGGAAAATAAGCCAAGTTTTATTTTTCCTTTATTTTTAAGGTTGGTTGTCACCATTCTGGGAAAAAAAAAAAAAAAAAAAAAAAGGCCAGGACTTGGAAATACTAAACTATGAGTGACACAAAAGGTTGAGATTAAAAAAAAAATCCCATAACTGCAGACATGGAAAATTATTCTCAAACTCATTATTTAGAAGCAATCTCATAATTCTTGCAGCCTGACTCCTCAGTTTTTGAAAAATCAGGCTTGTCAAGCAGTTGAAGTACAGCCTTTTCTCAACAGGAGCCAGTTAAAATCTTACGTGTCCACAGAGTTTAGAGACCCTCCCCATCAGGCAATTTTTTTCCCTCCACAGGGAAGGCTCCTTACAGTCACAGTTCATATCCCACGTCACAAATGCATTTTCATCCTTTGTATTGATTTTCTGATCTGTTCAGGGCAGACTGCTGTGCCCTCTGTGCCTGGCTGGCTCAGCTCAGCCTCACTGACTCCTCAGACTGGGAACTTTGCACATCCTGGCATGTTACACACACAGAGGTGGGCAAAGGCTGTTCAGCATTTGGGAGACACTGCGAGTGTTTGACATTTGAACCTTAAAGTTCACCACGCTGGAAGTCAGTCTGATACTATTATTGAAAACAAATAATGCTCAAGCTGGCAAGAAGTTTCTACTGCAGGGCTGAAAAAAGAACAGATGTGGGCAGAGCATCTTCCTGATGCAGGAAACCAGCGTCTGGCACTGAACATAACCTGTTCAGAGAGAACATCTCCAGGGCTACACACTGTGTTCTGTGAAAGGATGGACGTGCTTTACCCACAGACTTCTTTTAAGAAATAGCATTATCAGGATCTGGAGGAAATTTAAGGCAGTATATTGAAAGGTTTTCTTAGGGAACACACTTGAAAAAACAGCATTTGTGTATTATTTAAGCTAATAAAAAATCAATGTAACGATGTCACCTGGATGTGGCAGTGAATTTTTCACTGTTGTCACTGAACTCATCAAAGCCTGCTCCACAGTGAAGTATTAATTCCACAAGTTGATGGCTGGTGGGTATTCAAAGATTTGGAGGATCCTTTTCCTGTGGAAAATTTCCACTTCAATTGCAAAATATCCAATGAGAACGTGAAAACCTAACCTTGCTGTGATACAAGTAAAAGTGCAGGGTGGGAGCTTGGCATAAGGTTTAGCAAACTGTAGCACCGGTCCGACATAAATGGTTGCTCAAGTTACACTGGTTTGATTTGAGCACACTAACTGCAAGAATCTATGGATTCTTTGAAATTATGTACCTGGCTAAAGAGTACAAACTGCATGAGCACAGATCAGTGCAGAGCTAAGAGAAAACTTGCAAAAATGCCAGAGAACTGTCAGGGAAATCCCTTGATGTAAAAATTAATTAGTGTAGAAATAGCCCACAGGCATAAAGCACCTCAAGTAATAATGGGATGTGTACTCAAACAAAGGACAAGATGAGCCATCTAGAACTGGGGGCAAAAAGAATTTAAATGCATGCAACAGAGAGTATCTTCAGAGATTGTCTCTTGAGGGTACTGATGATCTTCACTTGTTTTGCTGTGTAAGAATCACTGCACAAAGAACTCTATTTGCAGACTGTACTACTCCTTTGTTTTAATGTACTATTCTTAATTATCTGGGTTTTGTTCAGTAACAATCTTTAGATCAAAAGAGATTGGTGTCCCTATGTTGTTAATACTGTGCTCCAATCTGTTTCTGATTTCTCTACAGCAAATCCAGTGGTGAAAGGTCATTGGATAACCGTGTTAGAAAACTTCATAAGGAAGAATTTTGGTGAACTTATATCCATCATTACTCAAACAGCATAGCAAATGTGAATTAATAACTCACATCCATGAAGTTATGAAAAGCTTTTTACTTCCTGATTCAATGGCATTTTACACTTGTCCTGTCCTAGAAACAGGTAAGAGAGAAAATGAAAGAACTTTCATAAATTCAATACTAGACTTAGAGATCCCACAGGAGCTCTAGAATGCAGGAGAGGAAAGGACCTCCTACATCCTTGATTCAGGCACATGAAACTGCAGGCAAGAACAAAACATCATCCTTTTATTCAGCAGATAAACATGTTTTCTACTCCTAGGACCTCACTGTCAGAAATGATTCAGGCATTGCAGGTACCAGTTTGTGCGGGGCTTTTGGGAAAGGTTTGCACTCCTGGAAAAACAGCTTTTTTCTCTCCCAGGCTGACCAAGCACTTAATGCTTTTTCGACAGCAGTTACCACCTCTTTCAATCTTCCACTTTGCCAGGCTGAACTCCTTTCACCTCTCCTGACGTCAACTCTCCATTCCCTGGTAAGCCTCAATACTCCTGTCTCCACTGAGACAAGCCTCCTGAATACAGGTGATCAGAACCGCACACCAGATCTCAGAGCTGTTCACCCATCTCTGCATGGCACTGACACATTTTTTGTTTCAACAGAAACACCCTCGCAGGTGCATGGATGTCTTGCCAGCACCATGAGGATCTCAGGCAGAGCTTTCTCTGCTCCCTGACAGCCAGTATTGATTCAATAAGTGACTGGATCAATTCCAAAGAACAGGCCCCCCCTCCATGGATGTCAAGGCCTATTAAATACCAAGACAACCACCTATGGCTCAGGAAGCTGCAGATCACTTCAGGGTACATTTGTGAAATAGCAAAATTCACTTTCCTGCTCTTCTGTTGGAATTTGCTCTGATCAGAGTTGAGTCAAGATACGAGGTCAGACAGACTTTAGTTTTGACTCAGCACAACATTTTTATTTTCACTTGCTTTTTTTACCCTGCATTGGTGATCTCTCTATTATGGCTGACTGTACGTTCATTTTCTTTGTTACCAATTTCAGATTGGTAACATCCCAGATTATAGTGAAAGGTTTTGCTCTTCATCCCAGTAGGAGTAACTTCGCATTTTGACTTTTTAAATTTCATCTTCTGCTGTTCCAGGCCTCAGCATTATCTGATCCTTCATGCTCCGTACTCACAATTCTTTCTAGATTTTTCTACAAATTCTTCTTACTATTGCAGACAGATGTCATACCTGTCACCTGTGACCACTCACACAATGGAAAAAATCTAAGAAAGCAAACAGTGACACTGTTGGTACACAAGAACACACAGTGTTTTTTCCTTCCTCCCTGAATTTTTACCTTTTTACCTGCAAATAAGTTTGGCTATATGAGTGACTGCTTTTTCTCAAACCATGTCTCATGAGAGTTGTCTCAGCCTGAAATATTGTCAAGAATCACCAGCCTTCACACATCCCACATGTGAACAAGCAGAGAGAATTACACTTCCTTTCCACAGCCCACGGAAAGCCTATGACTTTGCACTGAGAGAAGCCAGCTCCCAGAGCTACAAGACAAAGCTTAAAAATAACCCATTAAAGTATTAATTTCAGGATTTTTAAATACGGTTAATTAACATGCATAGGGAAGGCACATGGTCTCCGGGAAGGAGCACACACAATCAAAGTCTGCAAGGGAAGGGAGGGCGGGGAGGGTGACATGCAAGCAGAGTGCCAACGGAGAGATAAAAGAGGATATTCCCTATATATATCCCTTGGGCAGAGAACATACAAAAGAACGTCTGTTGAGGTGGAAGCAGAGCAGTGAAGCACTTAACTGTTGAAGAGGCAGAGACAATGCAGTACAACCACAAAGGACAGGACACACCTTGCTACACCAAGTGAATTCCTGTGAGGTGGCTCAGGGGCTGAGGACAACACAGGGACATAAATGGATGCAAAAGCTGCTGCTTTGGAAGTGACACTGCAGTTGGAAGCTGGGTGCAGTGTGAACGTGCCCATGCAAAAAGCTATGGAGCAACAGCTGGATGAAAAACTGGATCTCAAGTTGGATAGCATGGCAGTACAGCAGTACAGCAACCATGTGTTGCACTCAATTATGGCACTTCAGAGGCAATTTCCTCTTATGATCATTACATCCTGAGGTTGAAGCACCCTGGGAATGTTGGGCATTGGATATAAAGCAAGATACAAGGGCTGGCAGTCATGGCACATCACGAAAACAAGGTACCACGTATGAGCAACCTAGGTGATGTCAGACAGAAATGATTATCTACAGTAATGTGAATCAGAAAGCAAATCTGGTTATTCAAAAGCTGTAGTGCAAAAAAACTAGAGCTGTAGCAGCAATTCCAGAGAATTTCAAGGTGCAGGGGGAAAACAAACTCAGTTAAAGCCATTTCCTCCTATCAGTTTCCCTGTGAAACAATTGGGAACTTTTTCCATTTCCCAGACAGCAGAGGAATGGACAGACAGACTTTATTGCCCAACTCACTGGCTACTTAAGTCTCAAGAAAAGCTGGGAAAGGTTTTACCTGGTGGCTTAATTATTTAGTACTACTGCTAGTTTGCCCTTTACCCTCATCTAAAAGGATCTTTGAACCTTTAAGCCACTTTCACACAATTTAGCAAATGGGGAGAAATCTCAAAACTTTTCTGAGGTTTGGTGGCTTTCACAATGGCACCCAGGAACAGCCTCAAAGTGTTGTGCATGAAGGCGCATCCTGAGAGCCCACTGAGCACTACAGGGACCTTTTAGAAGCAAGTGTGGGGTACAGGGGTTTAATTTTGCAACAGAGGGTCTTGATGAATGTTTAAGTTGACAAAGTTCTTAGTAGGGCTGCAGGGCAAAGAAAATTTGCAGCACCACCAAGCCTCTGGAATAGGGTCAGCTTCACAGTCCAGTGCTACAGGGTGCTGCTTTTAGAGGCAAAGGACAAAAACCACACCCTTTTCACTTAAAGACATTCTTTATTCAATCTTTTTTATATACAATATTATTTTTTAATCTGTAAAAAGTATGCAGGATTCCAGGTCAGAGGCAGAAGGTTTCCACATCAGAAGATAGACTTTTGCCCTTTTATTATTTTGGAGGAAAAAATAATCAGTCAGTTTTAGACAAAGCAAGAATAAAGGTAGAATGCAAATCCAACTTCCACCAAGCAATTAGGATTAAAGGCAACAATTCACTGTAACAGGTAGGACTGTCTCCTCTGACTTTGGTGGTTCTCAACTTTCCTGGGCAATTACAGAGCAGTTTGTTAGAAGGTGCTGACAACTGAAGCAGCTCATGCTTATCATCTCTGCTACAGTTTTATGCACACAACTTGCAAGAGCCTGGGTTTCCTCTTTGTATGGCAACTCAAACTCTTGAGTTAGAAGACTGTTACCTCAAAATTCAAGGAGTGAAAGAGGGATGTCTTTCTCGGGGTGAACTGATCTCCTAACTATAGTATGGGTCAAGAGCTTGCTTTCATTTTTCTCTGGTATCAAGAAGCCAGTTTCTTATTTGTCCCCTTGTAAACATGGGCTAGGCTTTGCTGTGTAAATACCAATAGGGCTTGCTTAGGGGTTGCATCTCTATCCTTGAAGGATGGCATTACATTTAATTATTGCCACCTTTCAGACCCAGGCAACATCCTGTGGGGGGATATGTCAGTGTTTAGGACCTGCTCCACAAATTCGGAGCAGGAAGCTGAAGGAACAGCAAAGGTGTGACTGGCACATGGAACTACTTGCTCTTCCTTCTGCTCTAGGGCACTTGTTATTTTTTACACTTTCCTTGAAGATTAAGTTTGAAGGACTAGTTTGTGCAGCAAAATTAACATTTAGAGTATCATTCAAGGGTTATGTTTTTATTTAGACAACAAAGCTAAGAAGTTGACTTCTTGACTTCAGGACATACACAGCTCCAAGGTTGTTAATGGAAGCTGTAGAAATCTGGCCTCTTTGAAAAGTCAAGCTCTAATTGTTAGAAAAAAATTTACTGCTGGCAGATCCTGACCAACAGGCAACTTTAAGGCTTGGATTAGGAAAAGAACCATATATCCTTGTTTTGACTGCATGCAAACAGGAAATAGACAATTCTGGCTCTTGCCAAAATCCAGTGTGCCAAAACCATGATTTTTTGTTTTTTATTTCATTCTGTAAGGGGAGAGGGTATTGTAGAAATTGTAAAATGGGACAGCTACCTAGAGAAAATGGGGATTTTTTTGTTAGAGAGTACAGTGCAAGACTCAGAAACAGCTAGGACTAAAAAGTCATTTTTGTGCTTAAATTTACACCCTTATCTTCAAGAAAGTAAGACAGCAGCAACAGAATGAAAATGGCAACATTCTACTGTACCTTATGTACCCAGAGGGAAAACAGTCTGAACTTTGGGTTGCACATAATGCCATTTTGCAGATCAGAACCTACTTTTCTGTGAAGGACTTAGAACGAGGGCACATGATTTCAGTCAGAAGTTTCTGTATCTGTGGTGCTTGGTAATTAAGCATGTACCTCAGACAGAACCCATTGCCTCCAAATTCTGCTTGATCTAGGAAATCTCAGGATGAAATTCATGAAAGACACGGCATTTAGTCCTTAAAATGCACTATTTTGATAGATTCTGCATATCATTAGCTTCTGGAGGAAAAGGACAGTTTATATTTTAAAGAGTGATGGAGAATAAACTGACTGTTGTTGGGGTAACTGGAAAAGGAGACTTAAGTGTCCTTAATTTGGTACCTGCTGCTTATCTACACTAAGAAATAGCAGTACTGTACATCTGCTTTGAGTAGAACACCATCCCATAACATGAAATGGCTTAGTCCTCAATTCAGGCATTCTTGTGGCAGTAAGTTAACTCACTGGGAGTCACAGAGAAATTAAATTTGAAGGGTTCCTCTTTAATCCACAAGAGGGGGATGGATGAAGAGAAGCAATTATAAGAAGTTTGCTATTTCTGGGACTCCAGAATTCTGTCCTTGACCTTTCTCTGAACAGACTGGCAGCCATTCTACACCTTTACAGGAGGAGTACAGGTATGGGTCTATGGGCCAGAAAGTGCTTTTATTATTTTTTCTTTTTTCTTTCTTTCTTTTTTTAACAGAAGGGTCTGCCTTTCCTCTTTCTCCTATATACCCAGGAACATGTAGGAGAAAGAGGCAATTGAGTGCAGTTTTAAATTAATAACAGTACTCATAGGATCAGAAAAACAGTTTGAAAACACAACATATCTGAACTTGGGAAAGTGAAAAATTGCTAGTTCTTCAGTAAGTCACTGAATAATAATAAGAAAAATAAACTAATGTGGGGCCATTAAGCTACTTCTAATTTTAAAAAAACACTTACTGAAATCAGTATTATTTACTATATCAGTTACTTCATAAATTCTCAAATTATTTTTAGGATACTGATGCAAATTACAGTAACAAAATAACTGGCATTAAGGTACAAAAACTGAGACTGAAATTTTCCCCAAGATCCATGTTTTCTTCCTCTTAAACTAAAGTATCTGTCTGGAAAAAAGCATCTGATAGCATTTTTACTTAGATCGTATGATGATTTCTGTCTGAGTTAGTGACACAAACCAATGAAGAATAATATTGGGGGGAAACTCTACAGTCATATATAATACGATAAGGAGAAAAGTTTTTTTAATATAAAACTTCATATATAAACTTTTTTGAGGAGAGAAAATAGCACTCACTCCCTTTAAATCTGATGCTGTACCACTGTAGTTCATGGAAGAGTTCTTCCACTTGCTTCAGTACAAAAACATCATCAAGATTTTTTAAAGACTCAACCTGTGCACTAATTAGGAGGGAAACCAGCACCTAAAGGCTGTTTTTCAGCAAAGGGGCCAGTCACCATGGAGAAAAGATTTGAGAGCTATACAGTGGAATAAAAAGAATAATTTGAGCTGTAAGGGTTCTGAATAACAGTAAAAAGAGATTGAGAAAGACAAAATTGAAAAGATGAAAAATCTGGAAAGATGAAACTTTTTTAGCAAACAAAAGAAGATTGAAAAAGACTCCATGAGTGATACTACCCAGCCCAGCTATGAAGTACTTGAAAAAACTCCTTGAAGGTAGCAGATCATAAATTAATGAAAGAAGAGACTCTTCAGTTTTTTTTTCCAGTCACATGTGAGAGATATTAGGCTGCTTTCAAAGATCAGGTTGGATTTGTACTGGAGCACCCAGAAGAAAGGCAAATTTTGTAAAGTAAATAAAAGATAGTTTTAGGCTTTGTCATACATATATATACCTGCAAATAAGGTTCTGTGAATAGAATCCAAAGCATGAAAAGTAACAGATTGTGTACAAAAATACGGAGCAGCAAACTCTCACTGCTTAGCTCAAGGGGAGCTTCTTTTAGTTCAATATACTGTATCCTCCTACATAAATCACGAAACAGTTATGCTCATGTTGTCATCTCTGTTTATTTAGTTAAAAGAACCAGGACTAAAAAGAGAATTTTTTTTCATGTGACATAATTTGTGAGGAAGGGAAACTTAGGCTCCTTCCTACTCCTACTTCCTACTCCTGTGATATGCTCCAGACTCTGACTGAGCTTGCCAAATGAACTAAGCCCACTCTGATGACAGCGAACTACAAACCAAATGCTTACTAATTGTTTTTTGGGTTTTTTTTTTTTTATATAAACATTATTTTGAAAAGGGAAAATGAGAAGGCAATACATTTTGTACCTTAGAGTTTAGCGCTAACAGATTAGAGGCTCTGAGAATGGCTGCCAGTATGGACAAACAAATGCTCCTTAGAAAATTCAGACAGGTACAGAAAGAAATTAAAATCCTGATGCTGCGGGTGCAGTGGTAGTTGCTTTTTGTTGTTGCTTTGTTCATGCCATCATAAAAAGAAAAAAAAAAAAGAACAAACAGAAGGAAAAAAAAAAAAGACAACCTAGGTATTTGGAACCACCCAATCTGAAGAGGTGACTGTGTGTTGTTCCTTGCAACAACAAGCAGCAAGTTCCTCTCCCTGGATGGGAAAGCCTCTTCTGCCTTGTGCTGCTGCATTTATATTATCTGTAGATTCCATGTCTTGACAAGGTTCAAAGCGCATGAAGTCTCCATCCTGCAAAATACACACTCACGTATTTTGGTCATGTATAAAACAGAACTTTAAACTTATTTATATGTTGAAGAGCTTCGTTTCCCATGCCAATACTTGCTTGACTCGGGGGTCTAGATTTACCAAATGTCTGTCTGTCTCCCCTCCTGCTAAAGTCTCAAGTGGTCCATGTAAACAAAACAGAGCTGAAAACAGTCTCTCTTCCTCTTCATTGACCTGTTTTTATCGATATGCAGGATTTCCTGACAGTGTGGTGTTGGCTAAATGTAAAACAGGCAGAGGATGAGCTTCTGTGTTAAAAACCCAGTTGTCTAATGGTAGAAGATCATCATTGGAGAAAAGCAGATACAAATACCTGGATACCAAGACAGAGATGAAAAACATTAGTATTAAAGCATGGGCAGGCAGGGGTAACAGAGCAGTTCCAGGCCCCACAGTTCAGCAGCTACAACTATAAACAAATTACTTGCTTTCAATCTTTGTACAGCACACACACAACCTTCCCTATTACAATGATCTGAAGTCATTTTTATTATGATCAAGCTCTTCAATGCAAAATAGTTATAAAGACAGCATTTTAATCTTTCCAAGAAACGTTTGTTTTTTGAGTCTCCCTTTAAAGACTTGCAGTGTAAAACAAACATCAAGATACCAACCACAAGTATTTGGGGGGGCCCAAGAACAGAGAAGTCAGAAAGCTTTTCTTTATGGAGTAAGCCCACTTGGAAATTACTAATCCTCTTTAATCCAAACCAAAGATTTCATGGCAGCACAAGAGAAGCTACTAAACCAGGTATCTGATTTGTCATCACCATTCTGGAAGCTGGTTCAGCTTCTAGTGAGAGGAAAGGGACAATAGACTGTACAGAGATTTACACAGATGGGAAACATTTGTGCATTATAATACAAGGCAGAGGATATGAAGCATATAACAAAATAAGGGTTACTGAGTATATACAGGGAAAAAAAGTATTTGTTGCTCCTTTTTTCTTAATGCACACTTTTGAATGTGCTGTGCTGTAACTCTGTAGGACAAACTGGTAGTAGGGATCTGTCAAAATTTCCTAACACAACTGCTAAAACTCAAAGGACATTTCCGTTGTTACAGAAAACCTGGTTGTGTGGGTGCAAGCACAACAGTGGGGGTGCACAGGATCTCCCAGCTCCTGCTTGCTTTCCCGCCATCTAGAAAAAGACAGCTCTTGCTGCGCTTGACAAGGGTGACATTCTGATTGGTGGACTCTGCCACATCCAGAATATGCACACTTATTCAGCTGTTCGCTCATTTTCCATCAGACACTGGGAGTGTCTGCTGCTTTCAGTCTTATGTCACTGCCTGATCAATTCTTCTGCTGCCTTTATTCGCCAGCTCTATCCACAATCCAGTCAGTGGAGCCCTGCCTTTTCCTTCCTTCTTCATCTCTTTACTGTTTACATATAAAAATTTCTTGCAGAGATGATTCAGTTTTGTCACACATATCTCATCTCCTTCTCCACACTCTCAATTTGTATTTAAAGCATCAGGCCCTTCCTTTCCTCAATACTTATGCCTTGGTCTCTCCTGCAGTAGCTCTCCAAGCTCTTTCTCACCACAGCAGCAATATGTCATCTTACTCAAACTCACCTTCCTCATTTGATTCACACTTTTCCTTTGAATAACTTAAACAATCTATTTCTCCATCTTGGTCCTTCCCACTCAACAGGTACCTTCATGCCAGGTACTGCTCAAAACTCTCAAATTTGCTGTGTATCTCTGATGAACTGAAGTATCCAAGCAGCAACAAAGCATATTTGGGACAGTTACCAAATTGAAATTTGAGAGGATTGAATATGCAAAAGTAATCACAAATAACAGACAAGATTTAGAGCAGGTATTGCTTAAGACATATTCTATTCCCCCTTTCTGAGGAACATCTTCATTATCCTCATGACATCACACTGAACCCTTCCGTCTTTATTTTCATTTGAGCTATCTTGCTTGACCTTATGTTCTCTGCTGTATCTCAATGTGAAACCAGTTTCTGGTTTGGGCTATGCCAATTGCATCAATATCAAAAACATCAAATATCTAGCTCTTCAATAAACTTTTGTTTTGTTCCACAAGCAGGAAATGCTCCAAACCAAAGGTCAGTAAAAATTTCTGAGTTCTTTCCTAGAAAGAAATAAATGCCACTGTCTGCAATACTTGCGCTATAGTATATGCACTTACTGAATGATGCATCAGTGTATTTTCAGATCTCCTTGTGATTATTTAAGATGCAGACAGGATGCTGATGATACATCAAAAGTCAGCCTTGCCACCACAAAAGTCCCTTAGGAGCAGATTTCATTCTCTCATTTGGCTTTTATAGGCAGATCAATCATATACCATCAGCTCTTGAAGAGGTACTGTTCCTCTGACCTGACCAGATTGAAACTGCTGCTCTTTCTTTGGGACTGCTACTTTTAGTCTCCAGAAAATGAACTTGAAGGACTAAGTGAAATAAAATTAAAGAAGACAACAGAGGAGGTAGCAGTGGTATTCTTTTCATAATGGTAACATGAGGCAACTAAGTATTGTGATCAGGAATTGTGTAGAGGAATTCAGTAAGGAGCCAGCAGAAGGATAGAATAACCACACTATCCCCTAACACACGATGAACTTGGAGCCCCTTTTTCCCAGTGAAACATGCTGTGATGCCTGAGTTAGGCACAAGAACTGCCATTTTCAGGATCTATTTTCTCCCTATTCCATTTTGTGCTCCTAATACTCAAAATCAGTCTTTGTCTCTACCTGTGGAGCCACTACATTCTTCTAGAATTTAGGTGCAGCTTTTACAGAAAGACGCAGGAGTGAAAAGGACTTACTTCAAAGTTTCAGCAAGGAAAAAGCTCTGCTGTACATCATCATATGTAGGAGATGAGGAATAGACATCCTTGACACCAGAAAAGCCACCACTAACTCGACAATACTTGTCAATTGCCTGCAAAAAGAAAGGGAAAAGACACAGAGAATTTAACTGTAGAAAAAAATTTGGAAACTTTAAAGCATCAGATTTGATCAACAAAGAAGGTGGTTCTTTTTGTGCTGCATTTTTCTGCTGTGAATCTCTTTGTTGAGGGATGCCATGGACATTAACAGTTTATGCTGAAAAATAAGAAAAAGAGACTGCAAATATGCAGAGTAGGATCCTTCCAGGGTTATTAATGACACCACATTTGGCAAACTGCTACATGCTAAGAAAGTATTCTGGGTAAGAATACTTTCTTTCCTAGGTACTTCCTGTTAGCTGATATTGATGACAAGACAAGGACTCTGTAACCTTTTTCTCTGAGCTCATGCAGTTCCTCATCAGTGACACTGAGTAGAACATCCATCGGTCAAATCAATGCAATAAGTGCTGTGAAGTGCACAGGAAGGTTACAACTATCCCTGGATTTTGGAACTGGAAGAGTCTGAAGCATTACAGGAATTCTTTGACTGGTGGCTAGTCATGGAGACTTACTGGAAGTAGAAATAAAATACTGTACTCATCTTCATGGACTGTTGATTTCATCCTGTAAACTCTTGTAGCTGCTGCTTTCTCCCCTCATCTCCTTCTCCTACATGTGATATTCTCTGTTTCCCCTTTATACAACTAAAACTCAAGTCGGCTTGCATGCTGGATGCAGCAGAGCTCTTTATCTTTAAAATATGGAGTTTAAATCCATACACATTCCATGAAGGAAGGGACCAATGGTTTTCCCGCCTTCCCCCCTCAGTCCTAACACAAAGAACAATGTGTGAAAAGCACAATGGAAGACGAGGAGACTGGAAAGAAAGTGTTAGTAGCTTAGTAGCTCAGAGCACCTCTCATCTACACTTTCATTATTCCATTTGCATGCATGACCTTACAGCATGCAAGGATATCAGCCATTAAAACCGGCTCAGAAGAAACTACTCTGACATGATTCACAGGTTATTTGTGCTTCCCTGCTCCTTTGACTGTGCTTCCTTAGCAGACACCAACTCTTTTAATAGATTCATGCAGGGACAGAAAAGAAGCAGGGATGAAGGAAAATGTTTGTCTTGGGATGTCTGTCACTACCAATGATGGAACATAACTACCTCTAGATCAGTAATCTATGATTCAGCCTGATAGCCTTCTGTGAAGCTCCTCTCCAGGTGGTGCTTTAGGCCCACATTTTTGTTAATTCTGATTTTTGCTAGTTATACTCAGCAGAAGCTGAGGGGAGCCAAGGCAGAAGAGCAAATAAGTTTTGAATGATGCCCTTTTTATGCAGAGAAAACAGATTTACAGTGATTTTATGACTATAAGGCACACCATTTTGACTAAAATTTTGGCCCAAACCCGGAAGTGTGCCTTATAGTCCGGTGTGCCTTATATAATGTACAAAGTTGCGAAATTTGCCAACCCGGAAGCGTGAGCCGCAATGGAGGGCAGTGCTGCAGGAGTGCCGAGTCGCGAGGGAGGGCGGGAGTGGGCGGCCGCAGCCGGCAGGAGCCGCACGGGGAGGGAGGGAGCTGCTGCCAGCCCTGGCAGCCGTGTGGGGAGGGAGGGAGCCAGCACTGGCCCCAGCCCAGGTGCAGGGGGAAGAAGAAGCCAGGCGGCGCCGGCCCCAGCCCAGGCGTGGGGGGAAGAAGAAGGCGGCGCAGGCCCCAGCCTGGCACAAGCCACGCAGGGAGGGAGGCAGCCACTGGCCCCAAACTGCTGCGAGCCATGGCTGCCCTGAGCTGCACCTCGCCAGCCAGCGCTGGAGGCGGGCAGGAGTGCTGAGGCCCATGGCATGGGGAGGGCGTCTGGGGCTGTGTTTAAAGGCTACGCCAATCTGTGAAAAATGTTTGCAAATTGAGCACCTGCCAGTAATTTGTTACTTTGTTGCGTGCAGTGCAGCTTGTCACTGCAAAAAAAGTGCGCCTTATAGTCCGGTGCACCTTATATAATGTACAAAGTTGCGAAATTTGCCAACTCGTGGAGGTGCGCCTTATAATCCGGTGAACCTTATAGTCATGAAATTACTGTAATCAAAACTAACTCTTCAAGGACCTCAGTGTCACCTTTGCATACCAGAGAAACTGGGGTACAAAGAGGAATTTTTACCTGGTCAAAGAATGTCAGCAGATGCTGTCACTGAAATCAGAACTAAAAGTGAAAAATTGAGCAGGATACCCAGGACAGTAACGCACAGCACAGCAGGAACTACAGCTGACCTTCTCCTAGAATACACTCTTGCTCTGTGAAAATCAGACTGTTCATGGACCAAAGAATAATTCAGACTCTACAAAGTTCTTTCACATTTCCGGAAAGCAAGGTTTTTAGAAAATCAAGTGGAGAGACTGGCAAAAGGATGTTATTGGAATGGCTGTGGCTCTAGAGCCTGAAGTTATGCCAAGAAAGGTATAGTCTTTCTTGGCAAAATCTAATGCTTGCTGTAATTCTTTATCTCAAGCACAGCTTTCTCCAAGTTTGGATGAAAACGCTCTATTTTCTGTTGGAACTTGAGTCTAAAAGGAGAAAGTGTCTGGATGAATTATTTTTAGATTTGGTTACTGGCGCAGGCTAGGGCTACACTGAGACTACTCACATGCTAACATCTGGGTTGGCCAGATTTTCTCTACAGTGAAGAAAAAGGTGTATGTGACACATCTAACCCAACAGCAACAAATGCATGGCAATCTCTTTGTCTGCATGCTCTTGCACAACAAAAGTGATACTACCACATGGCAGTCAAACAACAACATCAACAAAACAAAGAAACCCAACACCATTTTCTCCACACAAAATCAAACCAGACCAATCAACCAACCAACAAAAAGGAAAGAAAAAAATTAATAGCTTAGCTTCTGAAGAAATAATGCGTATGCTGTTTACAGAACCATTTGCATATTCCTCCCCAGAACTCCTACAGTCACCAGGCAGGTGTTACACAAATAAACACGAGCCAAAGTGAAACACTAATCTTAAAGAAATTAGGATTTTAGTTAAAAGTTAAAAGAAACTGGGCTTGAAATAGTTATCTGAAACTTAAATAATTGATTACCTGTCATTTTACGTTTGCTTAGCTGTGCTTGCAATGGGAAAGGATGAAATTAGTAAGTAGGTCCAAAGAACACAAACAATTGCAACCAGAAACTCATTCTTTGAAAAA
>PYHW01009147.1:936709-986324 GCA_013186435.1 Turdus rufiventris | reverse complement strand
ATTTGTTTAAACCTTTTGTCAATAAATAGACTCTGTGATCACGCTGCTGCCCAGTGCTGAATAAACATACACTTTCTAACTTTAAATTGTTAGAGAGTCTTTTGTCTATCATAGTTGAGTATCGGTAATAGACCAATACTCATATTTTGATAAATCAAAAGCACTTTTGCTTTTTAGGCAGAAAATAAAGTCCCTGCTCTTGCCACTATCCCCTTTTATAATGACAAAGAACATGACCTTATGTCTCCTCTGAAGCATGGCAAGATGGAGGAGGAAGCCCTACTGGTTACAATTCCACCAGAATTCCCAGCATACAATCTGATCAGGACAGTTTCTCTGGACAATCAGTCGGCAACCCCAATGCTGTGTGCCACAGCCTGTACAGGAGAAACCTGCTAGTGACTGTGGCAAAATGAAAACAAGGAATACATAGTACCACTGTTAGGACACCACCTCCTGCCTCCAGAAGAATTAAACCCCCAAGTGAGTGGCCCAGACAAAATTTGCTTATTTCGGAAACTGTACCTAATAGATAACACTGAGATCCTGCTTTGTGCTGTAGAGGTCTCATACTTGGGTAACTAAGCACAACATTGGTGGAACCACCAGGCGTACAAGCCTGGAGAAAGAAAATGTATGAACTATATCAATTTTTTTTCCTTACAGTTACCAAGGAACCTTGTATCTTCAGAAATTTCATCTTGGGAAGGGAGACTCATGTGCAGAATAGGCAAAGGATTTAACCTAGCTGATCAGAGTTCTATATAATACAGGTAGTAATGAACAGTACAGGAAAAAAGCCTCTAAAAGATTGCTTTACAGCCATCCAAACAGAAAATTTTAAAACATGAACAAATAATTTGTCCTTGATACAGAGCTGTATAGAACTTCAGGACACTGGCTGAAAAGTCTGGCGGCATAGACAAGCTGCTTAAATGCCACTTGAAATTTTCAGTGTTCTGTCTGCACACAGACCTCAGAGTACTTGGTGTAGTGGCATCTGATTTGCCACCCAGATACACTTTCACTCCAGAGTTGAAGACCAGCCTCCCTGATAAAACAATGCTTAATTTTTTGCACCCCAGAATACAGGGAAACTCCAAGATGACTGGAAGGGTATTAAGGTAATACTGCTACCATTACAAGGCATTGGCAGACAGAATAATTTTAGGATGGCATACCTGATGTTAGTTCTGATCAATCACAGAGACACATGGAGATACAAACACACACACACACACACACATATATAAGAATTAGAGGATAACTGGCACCAATCAGCATGTTTTTATAGAAAACTATCTTGGTCACAAGCTTGATTTCATTCTTTGAGAGCTACAGATTTGACAAATAAAGGTAACTGCAAAGTTGTAATAAACTTAAAATCTTCTGAGGCAATTGACAATGGTACTTTAAGATGTTACAGGATGACAAGGCAACACTATACCATACCAATATAATTCAATTTAAAACTGACTGAGTGCTCTAAGAAAGAACTGGCAATGCAAAATCATCACAAAATAGAGCTGCTTCTCACAGAGATCCACAAGGAGCAGTCAGAAGTTTTATCAGTCACTGGAACACTGCTGCTGGCTAAAATGACATATGTAAATAACAGCGACAGTGTAATCTGCTTGGAACCGGGTGCCAAACAAAATGAATTTCATAAAACCAGGCACATAATCCTGAATCTAGTCATCCAGACTGTGTAACTGCAGACCCAGGCTAGCCTGGAATGTAGAGACAACCTCTGAAATACACAGACACTTCAAAGACTTCCATGGCCATGTAAGACATGGCCATGTCTGAGTTCCTGCTAGGACCTTGTGGCAGATGCAGACAGGGACAGTAAACAGGGAGACAGCGGCAGGAACATAGCGTTATTTTTGCATAGGCTAAATTTTCTTTCACTGAAGTCAACACTGGAATATGTAATTCTAAAATTCATTTCTACAGAAGAATGATGAACTAAAGCAGGTGCAGGCATTCGGAGAAAATGTTTTTTTGCAATCCAGTGCAGTGAGAGACAATGCAATTTGTTTAGCATCTTCAGTAGTCATCACTAAGCTTATTATATTCTATGAAAATGCTTCTGAAAGAAAACAGGGGAGAAAGGAAAATTTTAAATGGCATAGAAAGTCATAGGAAAACCCAGTGATTGAGAGCTGAAACTAGGCAAATTCAAATGGGAAATAAAACATGTTTTTTTTAACAGCAAGAATAAATAAATAATGGAACAAACTATCAGAAGTAGTGGATTTTTAGTCAAATGCAGAGTAGAACAGGAGAATATTCAACAGTACACTCCTGCCAAATACATGTGTCTTGACTCAAAAGCGACACAAAGTGAAATTGCAGTGCCTGTAACATATGGGGAGGTCAACGTGAAACTAAGTTCTTTGGAAATAAAATTTGATGTGCCTCTAGATTGGATCCCAGCTCCCTCAGTTTCTCTGAGGGTGTTTTTTATGGCATATGTGACTTTTCTTGACTGTGCCAAAAACATGCCCATAAAAATGTGCCAATTTCTTCACCAGCTGTCGTACTGACAGCTTCTAACCCATGAAACTGCGAAACCTTATTTCTTTTATCTCCAACCTATGTCTGGCTCTTTTCTGTCTACTCTTCTTCACTAAGCAGAATCACAGAATGGCTTGGGCTGGAAAGGACTTAAAAGATCATCTAGTTCCAACCTCACTCCCTTAGGTAGGGATGCCACTCACTAGAACAGGATACTCAGGGCTCCATCCAACCTGACCTCAAACACTTATATCCACAGCTTCTCTGGGCAACCTGTTCCAGTGCCTCACCACCCTCTCAGTAAAGAATTTCCTTCTAACATCTAATACCAATCTGTCCTCTCTCAGTTTAAAACCATTACCTTTTGTCCTGCCACAATCTGCCCACATAAAAACACCATCTTGCTTCTTTTAATAAGTCCCCTTTAGGTACTATAAGGCTATAATGAGGTGTGCCTGGAGCCTTGCCTTCCCCAGGTTGAACGACCCCAGCTCTCTAAGCCTGTCTTTGTAGGAGAGGTGCTTCCACCCTTGGATAAGATCCGTGTCCCTTCCTGGAACCTGCTCCAACAGGACCATGTCTTCCTTCTGCTTAGGACCCCGGATCTGGGTGCAACTGAGGTCTCATGAGGGCAGAGAGCTATAGGTCTTTCCACTCCATCTTACTATCAATTTGCCTGAAGTTAATCTGAGCTTCATGTCGTGTCTATTTATTTGCACTATTAGTAGAAGCTCTGACAAACTCAGCAGCCTCTGTGGTGCAATCATAATAGTGAGACACACAAGTCCACAACTCTTAATTGAACCCTTCATTCACACAGTTCAGATTAGTAATTGGCTTTACATGCCTATTGTGAAGAGGTGGTTCTTATTGCTTTCAAATAATTAGTCTGAAAAGGATTTTAGTCATTTTCTGTACTTACCCTGAGTATCTTGCATGCATATTTCTGTAATACTTCAGCAAGCCCCCCAGCATACCATCATCCAATTTGACTAGCCCAATACAATTGAGATGAATGTTGTCTCTAGTGCTAAGTACAGTATTAGGGAGAATTAGCCTTTTTTTATCAGGAAAGAGATAGAGACCCTGTCACAGGGATTTATGATCACTGAGGGAATGTGAGATTGAACTTTCTGGTTCTTCCCCCCACAGACATTGGATTTGGAAAGATGTAACAAATCAGGCCTTGGACAACACAGGATTTTGCACTAAAGTGCATAAGTTTTGTCAAAAAGTATAGATAATAAATCCAAGTATGCTTTAGAGGTTGAAAGGCAAAAGGAAGACTGTGTGATAGCTCTGTGTGTCACACCATATTCTTCACTATTTATAAATACAGTCAGAGCTGTGTGTGATAGGGAAGAAGAAAAAGTAGTGAGTAGGTGTGAGGAATAAACACAAGAACTTATTATCTATATGCAATGAACAGAAAATCCTGGGGAACAAAAAGCTTCAAGCCTCTGTGTCGATATGATAGTGAGGTAAAAAAAAATCCAAATTGCGGGAAGGAGGGGTTTGCAAAACCATTTATGAAGAAGTCAAAAATATTTTATGTCTATGTAGGATAAAGAAATCTTCTATCAAGGAAACAAGCAGAAGGTGGCAGTCTGTAAGGACAGAGGCAATTAAACACCTAGACTGCTTGGTTTACAACTTTGATGGAGGTTGACAGAAGGATAAAATAAAATCCTACCCTGCACACAGAGAAAATTGGAGGCAGGGGAGGAGAAAGGGAGGGCTTGTTTTGAAAGCATTAATGGGGACCAAGATAATGGAGAAAGCAAATGGAAAAAATGGAACAAAATACAATTAAAAAACATGCTTTGCAGTGTGCTTAAGAGACTGTTTGTGGTCTGAAAATCTTTAAATCTGTAAATTCTTTAACCTATTACAAAGGACCCCACCTCAGCTTGGATCATCCAGCCATAACTTCTGAAAGGAGCAGGTGTTAGACCAGCAAGAATTTGTAGTATCTACCCAGGCAAGGAGTAGGTTATTAACTTTGTCATATTAGAAGTATGCTAGTTTAGGCAGCAGGGATGATGTTTGATGTTTCAGAGACAGCAACAACATATTCTGGAATACAAATACTACAAATGAGGAACCTGACTCTAGAATAACATAATTCTGGTTGGAACAAAACAGACTAAAAGGCAAAACCACACTAAGACACAACTGTAAAATACCTGGCCTCTTCTAGGTGTTGCAGTTGTGCTGAGGGATAGATAGTAATGAGCTTGGCTAAATATTCTAAATACAGGCATCTCAACACATCTCTTCCCACCTCTTCTTGATCTCTTGCTTCTGGAGCAAAACCGGGTTTCAGCCAGAGAATAAACTTCTCCAGTCTTCTGGTTTGTCTCTTCCTTTGCTTTTCCCTCATCTCCTTTGGCAAAATATTTAATTACTAACTTGTTATTTTTAATGTTTATTCTCATGTCTGAAACTGACTTTGAGTTGTTTCCAAAGACTGCTGGAGCAATAGCAGGGAGTAGAGAAACTCTCAGGGGCGTGCACTACAGATAACAGTAGGATCTGTGACTAGGGGGTTCTTTTTCCACGCTTAAAACTCATGAGTTGTATAATGCTGAATGCACCTCTCACTTGAGCATCTGACTCAGCAGATACAAAAGAGCAATAACTGTGTGCATGCTCACATATTATCCCGGTTTACAGGAACCTGTAAAAATCAATTACCACTCAAAGTGTTTCAGCACCATGAGACGGAAGTGACTTCAAAGGGAAAACACACAAAACTAACCTACTAACAGATAATTAATACAGTTACCTGTGTTGCCTCCCAGCCCCACTGCCTGTACTTGGGATCACGGGTGAATCTCCACATATACCAATAGGTCTCAATCACCTCTGGCCTTAGGATGTAATACTTCTCATTCTGCCGTACTGCCACTGCCTCCACGCCACCATCAAATTTGAATGCTTCTGGGCCCAGCTTTAGTGCTGCAGAGGAAACAAACAACCAAAAAAAAAAAAAAAAGTAAAAGTAAGAAAAAATTTGTTCCATACCAATCTTTGCAGGAAGGATGGGGAGGAGACTGCTATATACCAAGTTTGTGAAAAAAAGAACCTAGCTAGTCTTTAAGCAGTCTCATAAATATTTCCTACTGTTGAGGCCTATAATTTTTCTTATTAATAATTTATCCAATTCCTGTGAGAAAACTACCTATTTTGACAGGACTACATTAATCCTCTTGAACACTAATGAAACACTAAGAATATAAACACACTAACACATTCAATTATAGGATAAAATTGAAGTGATCGACATCAGTTCTTTACAAGAAAAAGCAGAAAGAAAAAAAGGGTCAACATGGGTTTTGATGTCCTTTGATCCTCTCCAGCACAACAGGAAAAGATCTTGGAACTAAACCAAGTAGTATCATGCCAAACAGTCTGTATCTTTATCCCAACTGCTGGTTTAAGGACATACTGTCAGGCCACTGTTACTGATGTGCTGTGATCTTCAAGTAAAGAGTTTACAACTGGGCAATGACGTTTTAAATACACCTGAAAATAAATCTCTGAACTAACAGAATCACTATTTAAACCCTTAAAAGAACCTGTAAGGCCCTGTGCCAGCACCTGGAAGACTACTCACAGAAGAACAACACACCTGTAGAAAAACTGAATATGAAGTTGCAGTTAGACATATTATGTATTAGACAGCTGCACATTGGTCATCAAATTTAACATTAATAATGTACTCTTATCTACAGCTGCATCCTGCCATTTGTTTCGGCAGAGAATTTTTAAGGTGCAGAATTCTGAAGTTGCACTCAAGCTTTAAAAATTATCAAAGCAATTAATCATGTAATTCCTGTGGGCCAGAGATTCAAATTAACCATGGTTTCATGGATCTGAAAGGGCAACCTTAGAATACTATAATGAAAAATATGAGCAATTCTCAGTGCATGCCCCAGCAGAAAATCTTCAAAAGAAGTTCCTTAGTATTTTTGTTTCAAGGGATTATGGCTTTTGATGCCAAAAGAAAAAGCATCACTCTGCTTCAGCCACATGAATGATGAGGGTTACTCCATCAAGAAATGTTTATTGCACTTCTTTCAAAATGGACCACTTCATCAGTTTCACTTAAAAAAATAAATAAATGTCACTGTAAAATGGAGGAGATAAGATACAAAGTTCTACCTACCCAAAATTCTGAATACAAGAATGGCCATACTGGACCAAATGGAATTCTGTCTGCTCCAGTATCACATCTCCAACAATAGCCAAAATCAGACATTGATGGGGAAGTGGAAGCACCCATCAAGTATATGAGATACCTTTTTCCATTGTTTTTACCAGCCTCTACTGCTTTTGAGCGCAAGGCTTTTCCCAAACGGGACATACCTTTTTAGGTGGTTAGTAATTCTTAATAGATTTATTTCCCAAGTATTTATCTGGTGCTTCCTTAAATCTGTGTAAGCCTTGGGCATCCAAAACAACATCTGCTAAGGAGTTCCACATCTCTAGTATCTATTTGATGCAGAAACACTTTCCAATGTGATTTAGCAAATCTGCTGAATCCTACCTAGAAGGTCCCTTTTCCACCCTGAATAATACTAATCAATTCAGTTGTGGCTTCAATGGAAACTGTTCTATGTCTTTAGTTAATCTTCTTGTCCTTCTCTGCAACTCTTCCAATTCTACTACATCCTTTGTAAAATGAGAGAGGACCAGCCAATACAGCAAAAAAAAGTGCAGATGAGATTAACACAGTAACATAATGACATTTTCTATTTTGCTCTTTCTCATTTTGTTTTTCCTGAGTGCTACTGAGTTGACATTTTCATAATCTCAAAAGCAATTTCCTGAATTGCAACGGTCAGTTAACACTCATCATTTAATATGTGAGGTTAGAAATAATTTTTTCATAGGTGTCTCACTTTACATTTAACTACACTGGATTTAATTTAGCAATTTATTATGCAGTTATTCAACCTCATAAGGTTCTTGTGTAGTGGGTTTTTTTTCTATTACCAGCATACTTACTGTTCCTGTCCTTTTCTGATCATTTATATGTATATGTTTTATTTACATATAATACATATTAAAATATGAAATGTAAATCTACTACACAATTACAATGTGTATAAATATAGTATACATTTCACACACCTATACACACATGTAAATACATATCAGATATATCAGGATACTGGTGGTTAACCAGCATTCATCCACTGCAAGAGTGGATTATTTACCGCTATACTGTTTTCTGTATTATGCCCATTTTCTTCCACCATGCAGGTACTTGTAGCTTAGATTGTAACAGTTTACTGTCCCTAACGGGCCTTAGTAAAACATTTGTTAAAAAGTCTTTGGGAAATCAGGGAAACATGACAGCTATGTTAGTCTTATCCACCAAAGAAGCTGGATTTCAGGCAGTTCTGGTGATCTACTACCTACAGAAACTGTGATGTCTTCTCTTGCTTTGGAGCCTGCTCGTGCATGAAATCTTTAACTATTTACTCACACCTACTCCTAATGCTATTGGGCACTACAAGAAATTAAACTACCCAAGGATGGGTGACCTCTGCATATTGTAATGATTTCACAGAATTCTTATCTGAAACCAAAGATGTAAAATTAATCACAGCACTTCTGCTAATAGCTGATTAAAGAAAATAAGCTATTATGGGCACTGTACCATTCAGGGGCCATTCTTCTAAGCCAAGAACAATCTAAAGGCCATTTTACAATGCTAGAGTGGTCACAGAATAATCAAAATATTTTTGTAGGAATAGCGCCGGTAGAGTATAGTTTAGGCAGGGAGAGCAGATAAGAAACAATTTCATATCAGTGCAAAACTGCAAAGCTGAACAAGGACCATTTAAAAAGATTTTAACTGATATAAAGTTGATCCAATGAGAGCTGTATTTAGAACTGTCAAAAAAAAGGGCAAATCCTTATACTTTTACATAAATATATTTCTAATTTTAGAAATACTTTTACAAATATTGTTGCATGTTTTGTATGTTCCTTTAAGACTACAATCAATCTAGCAATAAATTTCCTGAAAGTAAGAAAGGATTCATAATTATCATAATACTTGCTAGGCTCTAACTCATACAAAATTGGAGGAAGAGAACATCTAAGGTACTTCAGTTTGAGACTCTGAACAATTTCATCAACACTCATTGCTATTTCATATGTCTCACAAAAACATATTATTATTCTCGTTTCTTCAGCCTTGTCTGTTTAGCTGCTAACTGAGCGTCTTGGGACAGAGACAGCATCAACTCATATCCTTGCATATGTCTCAACTGAAATCTCAGTCATCTGGCTTATTCTGCACTAGAATTGTCACACATAAAAAACAGCTAAAGCTGTACTGCGATTCCGAGGACAGCTCTTGTCAAGAAACTTTAAAGAAGTGCAAAAAATTTCATCCTAAAATAGGCTCTCTGTAGTCAGTCAATACTTTACACACTATCAGCCAATGGCTAGGAAAATTCTTATGCATAAGGGATGGTATATTGTACTAAAAATACTGTGTGCTATAGATCAGCATACAATGCTGTCTATACAGATAATTTTGCTTATTTATTATTATTATTTACCTCTGTAATATCTATGAAAGCTGACTATTCAGACTGATCTGCTAGTGATCTTTCTATTATTTCGATTTAATTTGACTTTTTTGTTGCCATCTACAGGTTTTGCATTACTGTTTATTTTACACCTGTGCCATGTTTCACAGTAGTGCACATTAAGCATGGAAAACAAATAACGAATCCCCAGAAACTGGAACACCTCAAGATGTGCAGTACTCACACAAGCTTAAACATCAAGAAACCTAGTGCCATGAGCTGTATTTTTATAGCTTTTCCAGTGCCCACAGACAGCATTATGATTTCTTCTGCTGGTGAATGGGCATACAGATCAGAACATGCGTCCTTTGCTTTTCTCAATCTTCTCTCCAAACTGAGAGCACAAGGGACTACAGGAAAATCCTGAAATCTCCTGTCATAGGATGGGAGATTTAGGATGGCTGTAGCATTAATCTATTGATAATTTATGGTACAAAAAATAGTAGAGTTGGTAGGAAGCATAGGCATGTGTAAACTAGACATCGTAAGACTATTCTGGTTACAGTTGTTTCCTCATTAACCATCAATAAGCCTTTTCAAATTTTTGGTGTTTCTAAGGGGTGCCACATGAATTCACAATTTCCTGAAGAGGGGAAGAGCTTTGAAGGGGGCTCTAATGCTGCCATATTCAACAGATCTTGGAAACACAAATCCCTTGCTCAGAGGCAGACCAGAACCATGACTACACCCCCTGCCTTCACCTTCCAAAGACCACCAGCTTACTCTGGCTGCTGAATTAGAAAGACATCCTTTAAGGAGTGCTACAGACTGATCCTCAGCTTAAGCAGAATCTACAAGGATTTTCACAGAGCCATGTCGAGGGCCCAAGTTTCTCACAACATACCTAGTTACTTCTCCAGCCTCTGACTCTGGAGTCTAAAGTCTTCTCTCAGATATTCCTAGGGAACATTGATGGGTGACTCAGATTATCAGTGAGACTATGTCCCTGCATAAACTTCTCGATTACAAGGCAGTGATGCCAGCTGCCACTGGGACATAATCCCCAAGAAAATATATCAGGAATAGTTTCAAGGACTTTCCAGCTTCTCTGTACTAGTCAGCAGTGAAATAACCAGATTTCTGAAATACCAATTTATTTTCAACAGGCTTTCAAACCTGCAATATGTGCAACAGGTTGATGACAGTTGGCAGTATAATGTCCTCATTTTCCAGGAATGCTTTTAATCTGTGAAATTCTTTTTTACTTTTGCTGAGACTCGAGCTCAGCTATGGAAATTTCGATTGCTTCATAAAGTAGTATTTTCATAATAAAGTATTACATCACCAGGTACATACTGTAGTTTAATCACGAGCAGCTGCGGTATGACACAGGAAAGGGCAGCTCTGCTGATTTATCTAAAGAAGGAGCTGCCTATCCCCTGCATGCAATGTCTGTATCCTTCTCTCTCTTCAGAGGATGCCAAATGGGGCAAGTTCTCTCCCAAGTCCATAGTAGAGAGAAATCAGGCAATCCCCTTTGCCTGCTGAACCATAAACCTGTTAGCTGAACCAGGATGACTGTCTGCCCTCTTAAAGATGCTTTTTCTGCCATCAGCCAGTTCTGCCATTAAAGTGTACAATGTTGCTCAAATTCTGCTGTTAAAACATAACGAAGAAGTTGACATTTTTCACGTATAAGTTCTTAATTTTCTTTGAAAAATCAGTCCAGAAAATTAAAACTAAAACATCCAAACAAACAATCCACATTCCTGGGACTGCATGACTGAACAAAATCAAAAAAGGGCATTGCAAATTTATAGCCATCTGTACAGCTTTCAGTCTCTCTTGCTCATGTGCTTTTGTACAGTCATTAAATATGTAATCAAAACTTTTATCTCCCCCATCTTTTGACTTATTTAGGGTACAGAATAAACATCTGAAGGAATAAAATTAGGTCTGCTCAAACAGATGTAAACTTAACATGGCTTATTTTTAAACGTCAAATTAAACATTTAAATGCAATTTTTCAGAATACAACAATAGCTGCTATGTCCTACCTTTTTCTCTTAAGCATACTCATATTTTTTTCTTTTCTTTTTTAAAGTTGTTGCTACCCAAATAAAATTATCACTTGCATGACTGAATTATTTAAAAAGACAGGCAACTATACAATGATACGATGTAATCCTGTGCATAAATACAGTAATTTCACGATTATAAGCCACACCATTTTGACTAAAATTTTGGTCCAAACTTGAAGAGCAGTTTATAATCAGGTGCGGCTTATAATCGTGAAATTACTGTACAGGAATTCTCATTTTAAAGTTTTATTTAGCATTATTTCTATTGAGAATGTATTTCAGAAGCTCACTTCTCTGATAGCTATGCAAAACCATTTCCAATTTTCAATCTACATTTATTCACAGTGAGCTTAAAAATCCTACTTTTGCTACAAATGTGTCCTTTTATATCTTAAAATAACTATTTCTCTTCAATGTTTGCCCCTTAAGATGGCAATAAATTTGTTCCTTTCTTCGATATTATTTTTCTAGCCTGAGCAGGCCAATCTCTCATATTTTCCCCACTGTAAGATAAAAGCTCTGCCACTCCATTCTGTCGGTCCTTCTCTGCATTTGTTCTGCTTGAAATTCAGATTTATACAGAGTATTCTGGGTGACAAATTACACATGTCTTCTAAGGCAGTCTTAATATAATCTAATCTCTGATGAAAATTGTTCATCTGATACTGACCAGGACATTTTTCAACTCCCAGTTCAGACAAAGAGCCCCCGACTTTTTCTAGTGAACTTCTTAGTTCTGATAGTCCAGTTCTCAAGATGTCCCTGATTACTATTCTGAGACTCTTATATTTTAATTATGTTTTACAACTATATGGCCACCCTAAGCATACTCAGTACACTTCAAGCATCAAGGTCACTATAAAATAATACTGGTCCAGCCCAACAATGAAGTCTGATGCTGCCTCCTTCACCAGTCAAGCCTTTGGCTTTCTCATAGTCTACACAAGTCTTTATCTTCTCTTGCTTAATTGTACTTACTCAAAATGCACTATTATTAAAAACAGTAAAAAGTCTATTTACAAAATTTTCCCTTTACTCTAAGAACAGCATATATGAAATTAAAAACTTCTCTATATATCTGTGAGAACAAAAGTTCACACAAACGCCTTCCTCCCAGTACCCATATAACCTACCTTAGCTGACTGATTGTAAGAAAAGGATAAACGTGCATGAACAACCCACAAAATTTATATTTACTCACCATGATGTAGAGCAGAAGTAAATACACAGATGCTAAAAATTCATACTGGTATAAAAAAAGTGCATGTCAGACAAGGTCCATAACAAATTCTAGGAATAATTACAACAATTGCTGTATTCCACCTATTGAAATAATTAGATTAACAATAGGTCTTACTTGTCCTGTCATATGACTCATGACATGTATGTGCAATTTCAGCCCCGAGCTGCAAGTAATGTCCAGCTTTATCATCTCTGGAACCATCTGCTCCAAGGGCAAACATTCCACCTGCAAAACAGGTCAAATGGCCCATCTTTCTTTCAAGATGCCCGTTCTTCCACTCCCCAATGAAAGTCAGTCCTCCATTGGACTTTCTGATGAGATGTTTTTCTATGGCCTACAAAGAGATTAAGAGAAGTTTCAAATGCTATTTCACATGCAAGTTTTACTTATTAACATTCCTATATCAAGCAAAGTCCAGTTAAAAAAAAATAAATCTATTTTCAAATTCACTTCTGAGCACTACAGGAACAGACCGCTATAATATCATTTCAAAGCACAAAAAAAACCAAAAAGAGCCCTAACTGTAAAAATGTTAATGCCATCTAACAGGAAAATCATAACACAGACAACTGTATTTTATTTGAGAATTCAGCCCTTATTTTATGGCTCAAACAGTATCTGTCTAACTGTTAACTCTGAGAAGTACCTATCTGTTGCTCTGTGCACTCTGTGAGTACACATCATGTTGGAAACTTTTGGTCAGCAACATATGCAAGCCTGTACCCTCAGTCAGTCTCTAACAGAAAATGACGGGAATGCTCCAGCCACCTTCTAGCTTCTCCATAGGAGCTTTCTGATTGCACATTCTCAAATGATGGGTGTTAGAGCAGCTGTTCACAAAAAAACTTTATTATTTTATACATGAGACAACTACTGCTTTCTTTTTGCACATTTGTACCAATATATGTTGCTGCTTGTGACTTAGAAATGGTATCCTTCTCTTAGAAGAATAGCTGACCTAGCTTCCCAAAGTTTGCAAACCAGACAAACATTTGCTTAAGCTTCCTTCAGAGAGGATCACAATTCCTGCCAACCTACTGCAGTATTTACTATGTCTAGCATTTCACAGCCAGAAAGTAATGCAAGAGAAGTGCTGGTCTGCACTCCTGTTGGGTTAATTCCTTCACTAATACCACTGACAGATCTGAGGCTTGTGCTCATGCAGGATCCAGAGAGAAGGCGGCAGAAATAACTGACAGAGCAGAAACCAGCAAGTCTCTGACAGCTGCTAGGTGGCTAACCATCATGCAAATTGGCATTGACAATTGCCTTCTGCTGCTAAAGAGCCTGATGTGCTAAACCGCACAAGCTTCATTTGTCTGAAAGTACTGGTACAGGAAATACTGGATCAGCTGAAAACTGCCACTGGAAAGGATATTAAGATCTGGACCATTAACTCATTGATTCCATTATTCTAGACTGTGACAAAACGGACATTTTTCAACCATACAGTACGTAAAAGTTGAGTTCTCTTTGAAAGAAAGCCACTTTAACTATGAAGAGCAGGAAGGTACTAAAGCATATGGATTATTTATTTCCTAGAGGAAAGCATTTTTTCCAAATGTTAAGTGACATTTCCTTTCAAATTGTATCTCCCACAATTTCATAACTGTTGAGGAGTAAATGGTTGCAGAAGCATTTCCAGTGGGACAAAACTGCTGAGATTAGCACCAGGATAGTCAACAAAGGCCAAATTTATATACTCCTCTACTCCCGACTTGCTTTCATGGTTTGTCTGAAGAGCATTTTCTAGGCGCAACATGCAGAAAAAACGTCTTCTGAATGCAAAAATAACCACCTGGTAGAAGGGGTAATTTTTAAAGTCTGAAAATTAAGTTATATCAGCTACTAAATGACTAGGGTAGATCCTGAGAGTCACAAAGGAAGCATCTCAAGAACATAAATGGAACTCTCTCAAAATACTTCATCATTCAACAACTCCCTGCATGCCAACTGCATAAAAATGACAATTAATATTTACAGTAATTAACACGGGACAGCTGGGCATTGTTGGGAGCACTGCCCAGTAGATAAGAAAAGTTTGTGCAGGTTGGGATAGATGGGGCATTTCTCTCCTGGGCTGGAGGGTTGAGGCCACAGAGCACTCCTACAGGAGTACAATGACATCCAGCTGGACTTCAAGGAGTACATATATAGCAGGGTGGACATGTATACCCAAACTTCCAAAGAGAAGATTTAGTTCACATTGACTAAGAGATTAACTAATGGAAGGAGCTTCCTTAGTCTGTGAAATGCCTGGATAATAGGAATGGTTGAGGTCACCTGGTTTGTTCTGCCCAGAGAAGAGACTGAAGGGAGACCTCATTGCAGTCTTCAACATCCTCACAAGGGGCTGCAGAGGGTACAGATCTATTCACTGATCCAAGGGAATGGCCTGAAGCTGAGTCAGGAGTGGAAAAGGTTCTTCACCCAGCAGAGGGCTGGGCATTGGAACATGCTCTCCAGGGCAGTGGTCACAGCACCAAGCCTGACAGAATTCAGGAAGTGTTTTGACAACACTCTCAGGCACATGGTGACTCTTGAACATGCAAAACCTTGCATGTTCTCTGAAGTTCATGTGCTTTTTACGACTACAAAAAAATAGCATTTTCTGAGCTATCTTGCAGCAGTACTTCCTATGTTGTGACAGTCAAGCACACTGCTGAACCCTTTTAGCTACCTAATGCTGTGCAGTAAGAAAGATTGAGGATCAAATTTATGAGCCTAACAGATGAGACTATTCAAAGCAGCAGATCAAAAGAAAGGTTACCTATCCTCCAGCTGATGTGAGAAGAAAAAAAAGACACTTGAAACCAGACTAGCTGAAAGGCCCACATGATGATGTTGAAAGCAAAGCTAAGAGACCCATCCTCAATTTTTATCACCACAAAAAATTCCCAACAGGTTTCACAATTTCAAGTTTCATCACAGTTGTGAGTTTCCATACATGGCAACGAAGTGCCCTTTACAGTGGAAGACTGCACCCATGTTATATACAGAGGCATTATGGATATACGACTTGTTTGTATTCATGTTAGGAAGTATGTGGTGACCTGGATAAGACTTCATATGCCATGGTTCAGAAACCATGACATCTGAAGAACAGATGCTGCATTTTTCTTCCCCGTGATAGCACCAAGGAATGAGATATCACTGTCTACTGAAAGACTTTCAAGTGAGGTTATGTTGTCCATCTTCCACTCACCCTGCTGTAATAAGACAAGGGAGTGAAGTGTAGCTGGACAGAGACATTATTTTAGACTGGTGAGTGTTGAGAACACTTCCAGCTCTGTGCTGTGAGTGGGAGGAATGCATGCTACACCTTTCCCCTTCTGTTTGCACAAATGATGCATAGAGCTTCTGCTCCACATTCTGAACAACAAAGAATAAGAAGTGTTAGCTACTGAGGAAGACCTATATTATAGGTAAGAACAAAAGAATGGTAAGGGAATGGGCCTCTTAAAAATTTTTTAAATAAAAATTTGAATTGCAGTTATGCAAAGCAAATCCTATTTAATGACTCTTTGCCAATGTCTTTTAATGTCAAATACGACCTGGGAGAGACACAAACCCTGAAACAGAGTATGTTCCACAGCAAATAAATCAGTATAGTTTATGCAGACTCAAATGTACAGGGTGGGTTTAGCTGAGAAAAAGTTAAAGGAACCCTCTGATAATTGGACTGCAGGACATATCACACATGAAGCAGCAGCGCTTGGCTTTTCCTCCCTCCTACACACAGAGTGTTTTCACCTGGTCCCAAATTTGCCTTGCCCTGTCTCCATTCAGAGATGTGCCCATACAAAATGTTTGCGAGATGGTTTACAGTGAAGAGGATGAATAGGAGAATTTTGAAGCGTTCACAGTTTAAGGAATCAGAGTAAAAGATTTCAACAGTAACCACAATGGAAGCTAGATATCAACTGCTAAACATCTTTAAACCCCAGGACCCCATAAACTGTATTTTTACCTATTAAAAATACACAGCTAATGTTTTGAACTAGCAATGTAGAATTTAACAAACCCTGGAAAGCTATGAAGTTCAAAAGGACTGGGAAACAGCCAATGCTTTATTGGTAGTTTAAAAAGTAACTAAAACAATGATAAAAAATGAATGATGTGGTTTCAAAAATAAATCATTGATTGATATGTGTGAGCTGATACTAGGAATCCAAGGGATTTCAAAATTTTCTTGTCATTTTACAAAATATTGATCCTAAACAAATTCAGGGTAGCACATATGAAGTGGATTAAAAGCTGGCTTGCTAGAAAGTAAAAAAGTGAAAAAAAATAACAAAACAAAAACTTATCCAATGAAGATTCTGCATAGATACTTTATTCAACACTGGGCAGTATTCCTAACAATGATCTCCAAGAAAAATGCCAGGAAAACATTGCAGATGACACAAAAATTGATGGAACTATAGATAATGATAAAGAAAAAGTCAGTTCTGTAAAATCACTGAGAGCAGGTGACAAAATGGGTTTTGTCTGAACAATGTGTTGCAATAGAGATAAGTGTAAGGTCAAAAGCTGAGGAATCAGGAATGCAAATCACAGTGGTAGGAAAGTAGTAAATCAAAAAGATTATGACCAGCTTCAGAATAAAGCAACTGGAAAGTGGATGATGGTTTGAGGCAAAGGTTAAGAGTTCCAACAGAGCTCCTGGCTGGATGAAGAGGATAAAACCAAGAAGGAATCAGTTAGAAGAATCACATCAGAAGAAACCACTACATTGCTGTCTCCATACTGAAGACATTGGAAAATACATTAAAAAAAGCTTAAGAAATAATTCAAAATCTGTCTTATATTGCAAGACCAAAAAAAAAAAAAAGTATTTTTCATTCAGGAGAGAATTTATTGTTTATTGTACATTTGATAATAACCGGCTATACAGTGCAGATAACCCTTTAAAACAATGTAGAGAAGGAAAAAAGTCAAAGCAGCTGGAAGTCAAATGTAATCAAATTCAGGTCAGGAATAAGACTTATTACAGCTTCAAAGCAATTTTGTACTAGAACTTTCACTATATATCTTCTAAAGTGTGAATTTTGAGAACTCCATGAACAGGTGTTTCGCTTTAGAAGACCAACCACAGTAAAATCAAGCTTTTAAAACTCATGTTGAAAGCAACAGGTCATGCACAGAGCCTGGAACACATCAGGCACCAACCACACACCAGCACTGGGACAAGACTATACAGTCCATGCTGCTGCTGGTACCACAGCTCACATGACTCAAACCAGCTCAGTTACTCTATGTATGTCTACACTGTAGCAGAGGAATGGTGGCACAGCGGGCACCACTATGAGAGGCTGGTGAGAGAGGATGGGGAAACTGGAAAAGGAAGATCTGGGCAGCAAAAAGCTCAGAGCTACCACACAAAGGCCCTCAGCCCAAATCCCACTGAACCATCCTGCAGTACTGCCCCCAGTACTGGTCTGTGACAGGGAGTAAGACCATAGCAAAAAAGAAGCATAAAACCACAAATGGATATGAATTATATTTTACAAGGTAAATATGGAATATAACATGTAAATGCCTTAGAAAATAATGCAAAGAATAAAACAATTTGGGACTACAGATCCTAGAATGATGAATTCTCAACACTGGAAAAAGTGACTTGGTTGCTCTGCACACATCTCAAGGTTCTAGTTCTCCTTCTACTAAATTAGAGCTTAGGCTTTTACATTGTACCATTTGGAACAAGCTGATTATTTTTAGCACAATAATCTACATCACATGTATTCCACAACAATACTTTTTAAACTACTCAGAGTGAAAGCTAGTATTATTCATCACTTGATTTCTTCTAAGTTACGTAATCAAAACAAATCCTGTGGTTGGTGCTGGTTTTTCTGCCTAGGTTTTGGGGTGTTTTTTTGTTTTTGTTTTGTTTTTTTAATTTAATTTTCTTAAAATCATTAAAGATGGTTCCACTGCATTGGAAAACTCAATGAATTATAATCACCTCAATTGCATCGTCGTACATTTTTCTTGCCTCCGTGTCCATCTTGTCTGACATAAGCCAGGCTTTCAATAAATATTCATAAAAACTGTCTCCCAGCCCGCCCACGGATGTGTGATCTGTAGAAGGGAAAGAGGGAAGAAAACAAAAAAAATGGTTGAAGTTGTTACATAATATCACCTTTAATTTATTCAAAACATAACTTATATTTTTAAGACCTACTGCTGTAGAATTACAAACATTTTTAGCCTGTTTAGCAGGACAAAGCTACACTGCACTCTTTCCCCTCCAAACTTACATCACAGGCATAGAACCTTCTGTATGTGTACCCTATTTGTCATTCTGCACAAGCTATCCCTCATATAAAAATGTACTTTAACTCTGTTTTTACTTCATTCGAAATAGCCTAACTCTTTGGGGTTTTAGTTTTTGGTTTTTTAAGATATATGTGAGAAAGGCAAGTAAAAAACCTCCTAAGACCTCTATATCCAGGATGCAATCAGGCCACGTGTCTGGCTACAACCTGCCATCCATTAACTACATAGAATCCAATCTTTCCAGCAGAATTTTATTTTTAACAGTGTAGTCAATTGACAGATTAACAAATCCCTCAAACTAAATGTTCTTATTGAAATTATTTAAGTCAAAAGGGAAGCAAGCTACCTCTGCAGCATACAACACAAGCCCTGCTCTGTTCCACTGTGCCTGAACAGCTATGCAGAGCTGTGCCATGTGCCACAGGGTAAGGCTGCTTCACTACTTGAATCCACTAGCACATAAACTGAACTTCCTAACACACAGATTTATTTTTTGTCCCCTTTTTTCCTTTTTTTTCCCCTTGCAGAGGTTGCCTTTCACAAATAGTGTCACTGCTCTTCTGGGCTGACAGACCACTTGAGAACTATCTATGTTTCTTGATGGCTGAACTATCAAACTTCCCACAAAAAGCCTACAGACAGTCTGGAAGCCTTGGAGCTCCTGTTCCAACCAGGGTAAGCACTCACTCAGCACACCCTTCATTCAAAAAGCAGCACTCTGTGAGATTTAATAAGTGACTCCAACCAGAATACACATAACCTTCTCTTTCCTAATGTTACAGCCCTCAAAACAGTGGCACCAGAACAATCTTAGAATCCTGAAGCTACGCGAGGGAAATGTTTAACACCAACGTTGTCACAATGTCAGAAATTCACTGCCCTAAGCATGGATGGTTGAGTCATGCAAGCACCCTTTTACTGGGTGAAAAAAAGATATGACACCTCCTTTTACAAAATACCTCAAAAAAGTGGTATTATTCACAGTTTTTCTGGGATAAAGGTTCAAAAGAGAGGTTGAACTCTCCTTCTGTTCTTTTTTCCTCCAAGTACCACCCTACCACAGCATGTCTGCTTGTCTCTGAAGATATGAGTAGGAGGTTAGAGCTGGTAGATGCTGCTATCCTAACTCTTCTAGCTGCCTCTTGGCTCGTCTGCTAATTAAAAATGGATTCCTAAACAAAGGAAGGAGCAAGTAGAGAACCTGTAGCTTTCCCACTTAGTTTCAAGTTGTGAATTTGAAGCAAATTACTTCATGCCCTTTTCTTATGCCTCACAATTTCCTTGACTGCCTTTTCACACCCAGTTACTCAATGATTATGAGTTTTCATAAGCTTTCTCACTCTGAGCTGTAAGAGGACATTCCGGTCATGAGTCACTTTCTCACACAAACACAAGGGCTAGAAATTACTCCTTTAATTTACAATTACATTCTTAAGTAGACACAAGAAACAAGGGTCTTTGGTTTCCAGGAAAAAAAGAAAACAAACCAGAAACTACTCAGGATTTCAAAGCTACAACTCATGACAGCACTGCTCAGGGACTGACTTCACAAGAGACAGCTCAAAACTACTTCTGTTAAGCTGCTGCCTTGTTCCCAGCTGAGCTCTATCACTTGAGTCAGGGATGATTGAAAGCCAGATGTCCTTGACAGATCCACTCAGGTCCCAGTGCTATTGAACCCTCAGCAGCATTCTTGTAGTAGCTCCAGCTGGGTTTGGGAGAGGAAAGAGCAGGAAGATGAGTAGAAAATGTTTATTTCCTAAACAAAGAAATCCACATTCCAGATGTGTTTCAAAAGTCAGTTATCAGCAACATGTCCCATTTCATGTCTACTTCTCTAGGCAGTCATTTTTGTTCTTCTCTAATACATTACTTCTCATCTTAGACAAGAGTATAGGGAGCACAGGCACCAGAAGTATTGGGGGATACAGGACTCAGAGCCATTCCCTAGACAGCCTTTTGGTCATCTTCTTTGTGCAGAGAATAGGGCTGCTCAAGCTTCTCAGATTCAGATCCTCCTCCCATTCAGCAAGTAGAGAAGCACATGGTAAGAAACTAAGGCCTTTCAAGGGTCTTGCAACTTCCAGCAGCATTTCCTTGCTCCTTTTATGCATACCTCACTCCAGCTCTGACCAGTCCACAGTTTTCAATGCTCCTCTCTCATTCAGCAGTGGGCTACTCCACTCCCTAGCTGATACTTTTCACAGCTGAACCAGAGGGAAGACCGGTCAAAAAAGGTAAACGGATCCTGGTCCTTCTCTTCAGCAGCAGGAGAGGGACATATGAAATATTTCTGGTGGGAACATATGATGGTGTTTCAGGGGAGTTGACTGCATTAAGATGCAGCTGTCTTTATGTCCCTGTTCCCTCCTCATTCACAAAAATAGCCAAAAGAAGATGGAAGTGAAAAGGAGGCCAGAAACGCAGCAGCTGAAGTTTTCCAACTTCTGCAGCTGCATTAACTGCACCCTGGCAAGGTCTTCTTCAGGTTTTCTGCTAGTGTCTGAAGGTATTGCTGCATTTTCTAAGAACTATAGGTAGAAATTACTTAAAACACAGTTTGTAACAGATTGTGGGTCTTTAACAATTTGCTCTCACCTAGAGTGGAAATGCTAAAGAAATATTTTCCAAGATTCCTTGGCAAATATATAACTAGTGAAAACTGTAGATTTGGGTCATCATATAGCATTCTCTCCTAAAAACAAAGTTCTGTATCCAAACTTATCTGATGGTCCACAGTGGTTATCACTCTCTCCTGCTATTTCAGCTATAGCTCAGATGGATTCAAAGATTTAAGTCAGCTCAACTCAGAATGTTTTGCTCAGAAAAATGTTTTTCACATAAAATTTACTGATGTTTTCACACTGGCCCTAACCTTTCATGTCAATCCAGAGTCTAAAAAGGAATAACTTGCAACTTGAATAACTGAGTTTACAATAGCATCTTGACACTGGGTACTCCTTCGTAAACAACTGAGAAGATAAGCATTAAGCACAAGCATTTTGAAAATTTTAAAATGGATTCATTATTTGATCTACAAGAATCATTTAATTAGCTCTTTTTCACAGAAAGGTTTTTATTTTCAAGAGTTGTTTTACAGTGAAATCCTGAGCAGAATTAATTCCAGATTAAGACAAATATAGCAGAAAGAACAGAAGTATGATAGCACATTAAATGTGGCTGAAGCCACATGTTCTGTTCAATGTATGTATTTTTAGTTTGGGTAATTTCTTCATTCCACATTTTTTCATATGTAGGCCCAGATGACTGGGCAAAAATAAAAGGATTCCAGTCAAGGACTGCTTTGGAATTCTTTTCAGACTGAAAGATACAGTAGCTGGAAAGAATACCTTCAACTTTTGCAACCAAAAGCAATTACAAGAAACCCTGTATTTCTTCTGGTTTGTCACACTTGAAAGCATATTGCGTGCAAACCTGTGCAGTAATTCTGTTTGTAAGGAGTCTTCTTTCCAAAAAGAGACAAATAAAAACTTAATAGAAAGACAATGACATTTCAAGTTCATAGCAACATTTTGGCTCAGCAACTACAAAGGATTTACATCCTCTTAAATATTGGCATTTTTCTTCTTAATAAACAGCACTCAACTGTAAACCAAAAACCCTCAATGAGCAAAATCAATCAATCTCAGAGCAATACTTTAATGAGTTTTTAATGTACTAATAAAAGATCTATAATCAGTTACAAACTGTGTCTCAGCTAATATCCCAAAAACCAGATCCGCCTTTTTCCCACAGAGAGGGGGACCTTCTTTTAAAACCTCACATCATCATTATCTAATATTCCTAAAGACAGTTTCACTCCAAATGATCTTATTGGTATCAGTGATGATGCCATGAGCTCACTGCTGGCACAGTTTCCCCAGATCTGAAGCAGGACAGAACTAAATCACAGCATCAGGCAGGAGGTCAGAGAGGGCACACACAGTCTCACTGAAATGCCACTGGATCTCAGCCCCAGAGAGAAGGGAGAGTTGGCAGAGCTCTGGTGATTTGTTCTCTGTAAGTGAAATAGTTTCCTTACAAATCTGGGGAGAAAAACTTTTTTTTTCCACAAACAGATCTTCAAGGTATAGGCAACAAGGTTCCGCCTCCTCAGTGACAGGTGACACACTGAGATGGATCTGGCTGTTCTTTCTCTTCAGGACTACATTTTGGAGATAGCTGTAGATAACAGGGATACTGTGCACTGACAGAGCTCATTCTCATTTGTCATACCCAGACCTACCTAATATCTGTAAATAACCTCCCCCACAGCAAGCCAATTTCCACATGAATGGCAATGGTTCCCAAGCATGCAGTTATGGCCACAGACTGCAAGTTACCAACATGTGCCACTTCCTTTTGTTTATAGGGAAAGTTTGGTTCAGTGAGCAATAGCATATTTCCCACAACTGACAGCTCCCTAAAGATAACATTAATAATGAAGCCTATTCTAATGAAGGTCTGCCTTCTCTCTAGAGCAAACTTAAGATGTGCAAATTATTTTTAAGCAGATGGCTTTAAGTAGTTAACAGCAGCTTAATGAAGCAAATTAAAAACAGTTCATGATTTGCTAAAGCCTCTCTGCTTTGTGCCTTAATTGTTCAATTGTCATTTCCTGGCAAAGAGCAAGAATAAAGAAAGAAGCCAGGCATTGTATTAAAGGCAGCACTCATGCCAGAACTGATGCTGTAGTCTCAACACCTGAGGGTGAGGCTTCCTGCTAGCCGGGAGCAGACCGGGAGTGAGCCACTGCCCCTCCCTGACCCCAGGGCACATCCACCCTCGGCAGAAAGTTTCTGCATCGCTTACTGCACACGGAATAAAAAAGATGAAACACTATACTGAGCAGAGATAGGTTTAGCATGCACAGCCTGCCCTGCTGGAAAGGCAAGATGGTAAGACAACATTGGAGCAGTGCAGAAGCACAAGCAGGTGCTTGAGGATTGACTTATGTCCGCAGTATTTTTAATTCACAAATTGTAACTACAACACTGATTCAACATTGTAAGCCAGAGAGAGAACAATCAAGCAAAACATTACTAATTTGGCTATTTGTAAACTCAAATCTCGGAACTGTAACTGTTACTTTTGACTTCAAAATAAAGCAAAACTCACTAAAACCTGTGCTATACTCAGTAGACTGGAAATGCCAAGATAAACAAACCACTGATTCATTTCAACCAAGAGAAGTAGTACAGAACTACTTTGCAACAAAAGAAAGGAAGCAATAAAAAGGGAGGCAGATCTTCCTCAAGGATCACAAACTGACAAAGTGCTATTGTAATATATCAGAGGAGTTAAAGAGTGGAAAAGTTAAGTGACCAAGAGGGGGTTGCAAAGTGATTAAGTTAATACTGACTTCCATTAAGAAACCTGCATACTCCATCACCATTAGCTGTTATGGCCTGCTGGCCAACTGGCCTTTCACTGCAGGAGCCCTCTTTCTCAGTGCAGGAAACTTTCAAAGAATTGTTTTTCTGTTTGTCTTCAGGCTGGCTCTGATTAAATTTCAGTTCAATCTTTACTTCATGTAGTTGGATTTATTGCTCCTCAGCTGCTCTAAATAGGTGCAAGTTTGCCTTCTAATCCTTTAATCCAGAAAGCTGAGGCCCTGGAAATTGCAGCTGCTGCAACTCACAGCATAAATTCAGCCTAAGGATATCATAAGCCACAGTGGTTGGCTTAAAAGTGCAAACACTTGTAAATTAACTGCAACAGAAGCAGCCCTGATAAAAGGAAGTAGAGGTGCAATTTTTAGTAAAATATAAACTATGCATCACTAAGAAACACATTACCAGCACCAGAATTTTTCTGAGAACATGCAGGTTCTCATATAACAGAGCCACATTTGAAGAATAAAAATGACGCACTTAGCAGCTGGGAGGTAGCTGAACAGACATCGCTTCCCATTCTACTTTCTGGTGCCACAACAGAATCCAGCAACCTCACTCAGCTCCTCCCAACTTGGGATGCCTGCTCATCACACACAGTTCTGGAGATGGAGCAGCTGAACTCTAAATACTCCAGATGGAGAAACTATTAATGTGAATATTATAGATGTGAATATTTTAACAAAGCTTGGAAAAATATGGATGGTTCTTAAGTTCTTTAACTGTACTCTTTGAAAAAACAAACTTTAATCTGAGTAGAATCACATTCCATTTCTAGTTTCATTTAGAGATAGCTAAAGCATTTTTGTCAAAGTTGTTTAAAGAAACCTCAACAGAACAACTTGAGGCAGAAAGAATATTCCAGTTGGAAGAACTAAAGTCTGGCAGCTACAAGAAACTGAAAACACAATCACTTGATGGAAAGTATTAAGCAATCTTAATTATAAGTAGTTCCACTTTCTTATATAATAAAATTAAGCAAAATTACTTCCTATAAGTTTATCAAACTAAAGATTAAAAATAGTTAAACTTGCCCAATTCAAGTGTGTCCAAAGACAATAGAAATACTTTGAAAGAGAACAGCAAATATAACTAGCCAAGTAATACACGTATTTAGGTAACTAATGTTCTTAGAATCAAAACACTTATTCAGACTGAATGCAATTTATGATTCTATGACTCTGTAATGTCAAAGGAATATCCTAATTTGGTATCTTACACCAGACTTTCAGGAATTCACAGCTGTTTTTTCTGGTGGTTTTTTTATTTTTTTTTTCAGTCAAACTTTCCTGAAACATCAAAACATTCCAGCTATTATTTATAATTCTGGAAAGATTTAGGTCATCTCTCAGAAGACATGCTCAGGAATTAAACACCAATCAACTAAATACATCAAGTTCACATGCTAAAATTAGAAACACATTAAATCGTTATGTCGGTGTGTTTACTGACTTTTATCACATGAAGTTGTCTTTTCAAGGTTATTGCACTAATCCACAGAGCCACCCAAATGAAGCACACCTGCTTCTCAGCCAAGTTTGGAGTCTCTGTAAATTCCAAGCCACTGGGATTGGCAGTGGATTGATGGGAAGTCATGTGCATGTTTGTCTCTGATGACTTTTTTTACTTTACAAGGTGGCTGTGAAAAGCAGCTAAAAGGGGTAACATCACCTGCTGCAAACAATACTGCTGTAGGTATGTGCTCAAAACCCAAAGAGTCCTTTTTGAATAAGAGTTCATATATAGGGGATTGACAAACGCTTAAGGTCTTTACACCATTTAGTTTATTCAGTTTAATCTTCCTTGAAGATGTCAGTTCTCCTCTTGAAGATTATAAACAAGAACACGGGAAAGGAAAATCTTTGTTAGACTAAATCTAGTCCAACACTCATCTGTACCAAACCAGGTGGCAAAACCACTGTCAAAAACTTCACCCTTCAAGTTGTATCAAGTCATGGCAGATTACATATTTACCTATATATGTATATATGTATACCTCACATGGAAGCTGACAGTCAAAAGTCATTCCAAGAAGCAAGGAAAGACACTTCCTGTTTTTGACGTACTTTTGGACTACAACATGCAATACATATCCAGGCTACTCTGTCTGTTTCTTTCTCCTAAACTTCAGTCTATGTAGCTCTTGTTTTTCTTCTCATGACAGATTCCTGAAATAGCACACGGAGTCACTTGGAGTTTTGATCACTCTGTAAGTGCTGGGAAATTGTGCTGATTGTAAGGCTTGTTCAGTCCATGCTCTGTGACTGAGCTACCACACCATATGTGGACTACGTTCATCACCACCCCTCTCTTACTTCACTATATATGTCATATGTCACTATATATTGGACCATATATACAAGACCACACAAGTCGAGATGATATTTTAGCTTCCTGCTAACAAGGTCAGTTCCAGGGGAACTTCATGATTAAAAGAAGCTATTGGTAAGATACACTCAGTGTTCACTGAACAGAACTACAGACCCTCTCTGCTCAATGTCACTGAACTGAAAATGTTTCTCACATGACCACCAGCAGGTACACCTCCATATAGAATGCAGAATATGAAGTCTCACATACTGAAGACAGAATAAAAAGAAACAGATATCAGATGTGACAACAGATGTGTCATCCAAAATGACCCACCATCTAGAGGGCATTGACAGAAACACTTAAGTGCACAGCCTCCAACATGTTACAGAGAAGGAATAAAAACCAAAGAAGTTTAATAAGGCTGTAACCAGTTTGTCACTGGACTTAGGATTCCCTTGTGTAAGAAATTAGTAGGTCAAGAATGGTTCAAAAATGCAGCTTTAGGCATAAAATTATCAAAGAAATAATGAAATTCCACAAGGAATCAAACTCTAAAAACTCACAGAGCATCTGTCAAAGGATAACTTTTTACTTCCCAGCCATTTTAAGTTAATGTCTTCAAAGCCAACAGTGTAAAGTCTCAAAAATATCAGACAGTACCCTAAACATGTCAGACTTCATTAATACAGATGAATTTACTGAATTCACAGTGAAAAAGATAAATGGAAAAGCTGCTATGGAACAAATAACAAATTCTAGATATTGATGCACTCCCCACCAAGATCACGCTCTAAAAGTATAGCTTGGTGGTACAGCAAAATAAAATATTCATCTCTTTGCCTGGCGGTGTATGCAAGCATTCTCATAACCCAAAGTTATATCATATCCAAATCCTTTCTTCAGGAATTATTTATAGAAACTCCTTTTCAAATGCATCATTCATATACATGTTTAACCTTCCAATAACACTAGATCTTACCACACTAAACAAAGCTTTTATTTGTTCACCTTTTTCAGCATCTTGCTCAGCAGATCAGCAAAATGTCTTTACTTTGTAGTCTTATAAAAGCATATTCCCTGTAATGCACAGTTCTGTTGTGTTTCATTAAATTAAAGTTTTAACGGTTTATCTTGCTCTTGGTTTCAAATGAACAAACAAAATTGAAGAGAGCTTTTTCTTGGAACACAACTAATTACATTTGTACAAGGTTGTAAAGTAAAAGTGCAAGAAGAATTCCCCAGCAGAGATTATATAGATTATTTTCTATTCAAAATGCATGCATGTTCTTAAGGACAGAACAACATAAAATAAACTGGAGAGTAAAATTAAGGACACCTGTCAAGATAGCAAAAAAAACTTAAACTGCAAAGAACCATCCCCACCTCCTCATATGCAACAGCAGGTCTACTGCAGGAAGTCTAGAAATAATGCTGCATTTTTTTTTGTTCATAATGTAATAAACTGAAAGCAGATTTCAAATAGAAAAACATACATAAATAAATGCTTACACCAACATCTAAACTAACTATCACATAGATCACATAACTCCAGTTCTATAAATGATGTTCCAAACACGAATTTAAAAAAGAAATTTACTTGCTAAATCAAATAAATGTGCAAAAATGCAGTCAGGTTGGGAACTATACTACAAGTACTTTTACAATATGCAATTATTTTAATTCTGCACCATTTCTATTTAAGAGAGAAAATCTTTTCCTCATACTGAAGGGGAAAAATAATCATCTGCGAGTTAAAGTATTAGAAAGTATTATTCACAAGTCCAAATAGAAAGTAGTTATCTGATGAGTTTTGGAAAATATTTTGGAATATGCAGGCTTATTTGACCCAATTCCCTTTGCTTCCTTTTAGGTTATGGATATTTTGCCAGAAGTTGAAATTACATTTCAGTTTTATTTTTCCCAATTCATGGCATTGCTAGTTTCTTTATTAATAGACATAATTTAAGATACTCCTTGGGCTAAGCAAGGGTTGTAGTAAATAAATAAGGGTAGGAAAGAGAATGTATAATACCTTCATAATTAAAGGAGATAATGAGCAGCTTCAGGTGGCAAAGACTTTTCCAATATTAGCATCATTTCACTCTCTCTAACTACACTATCAACCTGTTAATTTATGCTGCAATTATATTTTTATCTGAAATATGTATCTGCAGTATTTCTTTAATCTTTTGAATGACTACTTCATTCTTCAGTATTATTCAGTTCACCTTGCCATCTGCAAGGGTCTTCATCTCCCAGAGGCAGGTATAAAAACTGAAAGGGTTTCTTGCTTAATTGAAAAAATGAAAGGCCCAATAACTGATAAATAAATCAGGATTTGGATTTCTATCACTGCAGGACCCTTGAAAGCTTGCATTCAAGAGAGCCACTCTCCCAATGGATCAGATAGAACTCACACTCTTAGGGCAATACTGTTCAGCTGATATGCTGATTTTCCTCAGTGTTCGCATTCTCACAAGAGGATATGCAGAGTGTGACCATCATCAACACCTTCTTCATCAAAACCAGTCTGGAGATCATAGGGAGAGCTGGCTGGCAGAGCTCAGAGGCTGATGGTGGGTCATAGAGCCCTAGGTTTACATGCCAGCAACTGAAAACACCTGTGTGTGTTTGTTTTTCCCAGTGAATTTAATCCTGAGTGCATGTGTAGTTCATTAGCAAACTCGCAGCTGGACAGCAGGAGAACTGCATCTGAAAAGACCCAAGCTCTGTGCTGATGGCTGCACAGGTCCAGGGTGCAAGCACAGGTATTGGGCTGAGAGCCTCTGCTAATATTTGAAGGGTTCTGAGCATGAGGACGCTTGCAAAGGGTGCAAGCTCATGCATCTATTTGACAGGGAACATAAGGAGGAGGATTAAAACCTGGTTACCTGTGGGTAGGCTGTAGGTGAATTGTGGAAGACTACATAGGGGTGATACAAAGGCAGGGCTGTCAGTGGCTCTTTGTGTGGGCAACTCCATGTGTGCACCTCTGGAATATGTCCTGACTGCAAATGGGATCTTCAGCAGTCACATCCATTAGACAGCAATGGCCACACTTGGACCTGGCAGGGCTTCAAGAGCTGGGAAAAAGGAATCCCCAGGTCTTGGAGTCTACTGAATGCAGTGGTTCTCTTACTATCTTTAACCATGTTCCAGACATAGACATCAAATTTATTTTCACTGTTTCCTTTAAATTCTGAAAAAGAGACAGATGGTGCTATGTATTTAATGCACTATCATATCACAAATGAAAATAGAAAGGATGCATTGCTCATAGTTTGTCTATTACCTGAAAGAGTTTAAATTAAGCAGTTTGGTTAATTACCTAATTCAGCCCAAGGGCATTAGCCTCAAACCAGCTGTACAGGCAAGCATAAATAACCTGGAATATTCTCCCAGTATTTCCACTAATTTAATGACAGTAGTTTAGATTTTTTCCCCCAATGTTTGAAAATGGCACTATTTTAAAAGAAGTGTAAATCTAATACAAATAAATTAAATCCACAGATGCTTTCTCCAAACAGCATTTTAAAATTTGAAGTGTTTGGTTTAATTTAAGCAGTTACTGTTGAAAATTAAAGACCACCTGAAGAAAATGCAATGTGCACATCCATAAAGATATTTGCTTAAGTTTACTTAAAGGCCAGTCTACAGCACAAAAAAACTGGGAAATTGAGGATATAAGCTTCTCCCATTCATCCACCTGGGTTGCGCCTCTACCTACTCCTCAGTAACAGGTGCAAGAAGCTGCAGGAAAATGAGAACATCACCAGAAGGGGCTAGGGTAGTGTAACAGGCTAAATACCTACATGAATCTTCTTACTGTCTTTAAAGGATAGCTATCACTTTGACATGGAAGACACCATTTAAATTTAGTGTATTTAATACCCAATCACATGTGATCAGTATCACACTGTCAGTGAGTCCTTATAAAGATGGTAACAGAGTGTCCCTCACTGGGCTTTTAACTGGGACTGCTTGCAAGTCTGACTAAGGGGCTTGTTTTCTGTAAGGAGACATGAATAAAGCAACAGAGAATAAACTGCAGCCTGAATGTTCATCACATCAGCATTTAGTGGTGACAAATTCAGCGTTGGCTGCTACATTCCTAATAGTAATGCTCAGCTCACGCGCTACAAATTCACATGCTAGCTTACTTCACAGCAACTTATTAATATGCCCATGTATCACTAAGGTATAACAAACATATAAGATTAACACAGAATGACATTTCTTCTTATTTTGTTGCATATAGAAGCCATATTTGGCCTAAACCCCAACTTCAGTTAAACTGACAACTCTTAGTAACCAATCTGGTTAACTCCATAGGTTTCAGATGCAGGAAATGAGAATTGAAGTTAAGAGTAAATAGAGTTCCCCTTCAATAACATTACAACTTGCAAGAGATGTTGGAACCAGAAGAAATTAAGTAGTTTATTTTCAGTGTTGGAATGCAAAAAGGAAGAATGCCCAATTTGCAGAAATGTGCAAATGTGATGAGCATGCCCTGACTTTGCAATAACATGCAAATTTGGCATTTCTTTTGTTATTGCTCTTCTAGTTGGTATTCTCATCTAACATGTTTGCAAATGTAAATTAAATTTTTTCAACGTATTTTAATTTTTTAAGAAATTACTTTTCTTCAGTACAAATCAATTTCCATAATTTTGAAATCCCTGCTTTTTAATCAACTTTCTGTTATATCTGCTTAGGAGGCTTCTCTAGAAAGCACCATTACTACTTTTGAAAATAATCTAAATTCAAAATTCTGATGCTCGCACCAATCCAACTACTCATCATGTGTAAACGAAAAGCAAACAAAGTCAACTGAAAGTTAATGTGAGAGGTTAGAAAACCCTTCCTGCCAGCTATTTTCCTTTCAGTCTTACAGAAACTGAAAACCCAAAGCAGAAGTATTGTAAATAACTTGTTCCTACTGAGCTATCACCTCAGCCCCTAACTAAATATGCAATCTGTCAACATTTCTGTGGGCATTATAGCTCTGCCTTCTAGCAAGTGCCCCAGTGATCTGACAAATCCTGAGCTGAACCCATTCTAAAGCTGTCTGTCATAGGCACCATGCTGTAATAATACCTGCACATTATAAGCTTAAACCCAAATATTTAGCCATCATTTTTTTGCTCCTGGGTATAATGAACCCCTTTGCTGTTACAGAGCATTAATTATCCAGTTGTGTAACAAAGCATTTGCATTGGAAAGGATGGGGATTTAGCAATGACCAGTAAGCCATTCACCCAGTAGATTTTAGGATTGGGGTTTACAGCATTCAAGTGGAAAGAAAGAATGGGATGAAGCAGTAGTCCTTGCTCAGTCCTGCCTGCTGTGGCTTCAGACCCTGGCTGCTGCTGCTGCTTCAGTGAGGCAGGCAGAAAAGAAAGCAAACATCTGTCACTAGAACTCTTCTTCAAGGGCTATGTCAAGTGCATTAAATGTACAGTAATTTCATTATTATAAGCCGCACCATTCTGACTAAAATTTTGGTCCCAATCCAGAAGCGTGGCTTACACTCAGGAGCGGCCAATATATGAACAAAGTTTGGAAATTTCCAACCCAGAAGTACAACCCACAGGCTGAGCCAAGCTCATGAATTGAGCACCTGCCAGCAAAACCCGTGATTGCGTGATTGTTACAAATTGGTTACCCTGTTGCACGGCAGGGGGAATGGGCTCCCGCCAGCACCATGGGGCAGCGCCAGGCCCGGGTGAGCCCAGTGGCAGCAGTGCAGGTGGTGAGCCAGGGCGAGCAAGCCCCGTGGTGGCAGCGTGGTGGCGCCAGGCGGCTCCGCCAAGCAGCCCTGTCGAGTGGCAGTGCCGAGCTGAGGCACCTGGCCCTGTCAGGAGCCCCAAGCAGGGCCAAGCCTGCCCAGCCCTGAGCTGAGCCAGTAAACCTCGCGATCACGCAATTCCTTTACTAATTTGTTACTTTGTTGCCCGCGGATGCTCGCTGCGAACAAAATTGCGGCTTATAATTCGGTGCGGATATATATTGAAAAAGAATAAAATGTTGCCGACACCCGGAAGTGCGGCTTATAATTGTGAAATTACTGTAAATGAAAATTTATATTAATTAAATCAGAATCACTTCAAAGACTATGGATTAATGCCACACTACATAATGATTTGCCTCATCTCTACAATTTGTTAAGAACCTGGAAGCAATGGTCACATCCTTCTTGATGAAATCATTATTACTAATTGACTGCTAAGTTACTTCACTGATTTTAACTTTTCAGGCATTTGTAACAGAAACATTGACTGGTTTGAATGAAGGTGCATGTCTTTGTAAACTCCAACAGATTAACAAGTGATGAAGATGGTCTGCACATCTCAGGGCAGTGTCCCCAGCACATCATTCCCAGCAGTGAAACTGCAGAACATGCTATTTATACTGAGATTGAAAGGCCTGCACTCTGATAAACCAAACCCCAGTAGAAATGATTCACTGGACCCTGCACCTGCACATCAGAAGGATGTCGACACAACTGCAGCATATCACATACACCATTCCTCTTCTAATCCAAAAAGAACACAGACCATATTTTGAGCATTTATTTAAACAAGGCAAACCAGACAAGACACAGTAACATGGCCTAAGATCTAGCAACATGGCCTAAGATCTATGGAAGCTAAGACACAAATATTCTGAGGCACAGAAAAACCTCATAACAACTGCTGATCCCACAAGGCCTGAAAGATCTTTAGAAAAGCTAACTCATCACCACTCAAAAACCCTGGATATGTGAAGAGGACTGGGGGGCCAATGTACCTTTGGTTAAAACCCACAAAATTAGGGTGTGCCTAGGCTTCTAGTGCAAACAGCTCTGAGAAGGTATCAAAACACTCGATCAAGTATCAAGGTAGAAGGTATCAAGAATTTTCCACAAGGTTCTTTTTGCAAGTAGAAATGGATCCAGTTTACAACCCTATGGGGCCACATGAAACCTACAGAAAATGATGCTTCCCCATTCTTCCGCAATCTTGCAACAGAAATTTCTTTTAAATATTCAAGTTTACCTATCAACTTGTTGGAAACAAAATTAAACAAAACAGCAATACTTCTAAAAAGATACAATTTTTCTTCTATTCAACTCGTGTATATTTTTTCTTTAAAAAAATAAATTAAAAGGCAAAGACAAAACATAATTGCTGAGAAAACTTTACCTAAATTAATTCTTCCACTATATATTTTGTCTAATACTAAGAATCAACTGGCAGTAATAGCATTAATTGGTCTGATTGCTAAGTTTACCTCACCACTGATGCTTTTATTACTTCAAATAAAGGTACTTAACACTAGAATGAAGGGTACAGAAATAGAAAATAAATCCACCACTAGAAAGATGCTATATTGCAGCTATATCCCATAGTTCTTCAGCAGTGCATTTAGGTATGCATTTATGCTGATTTATTTTCTCTATTTTACACCACTCATGACTTAGTTGCAATACTGTAGAGATTAACAAAAAAAATATCTAGAATGGAACCAAAAAAAAGTCTGAGCAGAGAAAAAAATATTGAAAGGAAGAAAGAAAAAAAACAAAGGAAAGCAACATTAGAAAGGTCAGAATGAAGAGTTACTTGTATCTAGCCAAATAAAGTGTTCCAAAATAATTCTCAGAAACTATCTGCAGAAAGTACTTTGCACAAGATAAGATGCATCAAACTAAAGGTCACAGTGAAGATGAAAAGGGCAGCTTTCTCAGAAGCTGGAAAAAGAAAAGTTGTGCTTTGATTCTCTTTCCATTGTCTCAGTCTTTCCACTACAAAGGTATATAACAATCCAAATACAATGCTCTTTGGAATTACCTTCTGAGGGCAACATAAAAGCCTTGCCTGCCCCAAATACCAACCATAAAACTCAAGCCAGTAACAGTATAGGGAACTTAAGACATAAGTCCTCTAGTGAATTGGGATGTTGTGTGGGAAGGCACCATCCTCACTCTACTCATGCGTAGCAGGACACTACCTCTGCAAGGCGGAAATTCCTGCCTAAGCCTCAGCTACTCCATCTCATCTGTCCAGACCACACGCTCCTTTACTGTAACTTCTCAAATTTTTGCAAGTAGATGCACTGAAGAGGGATCTACAAGGGATACAACAGACGTATTTTCTCATCACTCCATGTTTGTGAAAGGAAATGCAAAATTATGTATTCTTGCTGTCCTCACAAAATCAGTATTAGGTTAACAATTGCTGTTTGTCCTAATTTCAGCTGGGACAGCATTAATTTTTTACAGTAGCTGGGAGGGGGCAAGGCCACATCCTAATATTATTCAATACCATCTCAGGTCATTGCCAGAGGCCGAGAAAATGACTCCTCTCAGGAGAAGGGCACCCTTTCTGGTCAGGGAGAAGAAAGTGGTTGGCAAGAACAAGTCTTCTACATAAATACAGTAATTTCACGACTATAAGACGCACCCTTTTGACTAAAATTTTTGTCCGAACCCGGAAGTGCGCATTATAGTCCGATGCGCCTTATAAATTGTACAAAGATGCAAAATTTGACAACCCTGAAGTGCGAGCCGTGAGCCAAGCCACCACGGGGGGCGGGACCAGGCAGCCCCTGGCCAGCATAAGCTGTGCGGGGAGGGCAGGACTGGGCAGCCCCTGGCCAGCAAGAGCCACGCAGGGTGGGCGGGACCGGGTGGATGCAGGCAGCCCCTGGCCAGCAGGAGCCACGCGGGGTGGGCAGGACTGGACAGTCCCCGGCCAGCAGAAGCCGTGCGGGGAGGGAGGGAGTGGGTGACCCAGCCTCGTGCTGCCCCCAAGCCGAGGGTGGACCCGCCCCACGCTGCCCCCGAGCCACAGGCGGCCCCAAGCCCCAGGCAGCCCCTGAGCTGAGGGCGGCCCTGCCCTGCACTGCACTGCTGGGAGTGAGGGGAGCGGCACCCCCAGCTGCTGCACCGGGAGCGAGGGGAGCGCCGAACCCCGGTGGCCCCTGCCGCCGCGCTGGGAGGGAGTTGAGTGCTGAACCCTGGCGACCCCTGCCGCCGCACCAGAAGTGAGGGGAGCGCCAAACCCCGGTGGCCCCTGCCGCCACGCCGCAAGGGAGGGGAGTGGCAAACCCCTCCACCGCGCTACCGCGCTGGGAGTGAGGGGAGCGGCAAACCCCAGTGGCCCCTGCCACTGTGCCGGGAGGGAGGGGAGCGGCAGATATTGCCGCCACGCTGGAAGCGAGGGTAGTGGCCGACCCTGCCACTGTGCCAGGAGTGAGGGGAGCAGCTGACTCCGCCGCCGCGCTGCCGTGCCTCCCGCACTGGGAAGGAGGGGAGCGGCAGACCCTGCCACCGCGCCGGGAAGGAGGGGAGTGGCCAACCCTGCCACCGTGCTGCTGCGCCTCCCGCGCTGGGAAGGAGGGGAGTGGCGGATTCCACCGCCGCAAGGGGAGCGGCAGCCCTTGATGCCGCGCCGGGAATGAGGGGAGCAGCGGACTCCGCCGCTGCGCCGCCACTCTGGGAGGGAGGGAGCCAACGGCCAGCCCAAGCCAACTTGGAAGTGTGAGCTGCGGCCGTGCCATGGCAGCCCTGAGCTATCCTGAACCATGGGCAGCCCTGAGCCGCCCCAGACTGAGGGCAGTTCAGAGCCCCACCTCACCAGCCGGCGCCAGGGGCAGGTGGGACTGCCGAGGCCCGCGGCACGGGGAGGGCACTTGAGGCTGTGTTTAAAAGCTATGCCAATCTGCGAAAAATGTTTGCAAATTGAGTACCTGCCAGCAACCCCCCTGATTGCGTGATTCTGTTGCTAATTTGTTACTTCATTGCACACAGCGCGGATCTTCGCTGCAAAAAAAAAAGTGTGCCTTATAGTCTGGTGTGCCTTATATAATGTACAAAGTTGCGAAATTTGCCTACTCTTGGAGTTGAGCCTTATCGTTTGGTGCGCTTACGGTCGTGAAATTACTGTAGTTTCTTTGTCTTATACCTTTTCTTATGAATATTGTGGAAGTTACTGTTAATTTTCTTATCTCACTGTTGTTTCCAGTAAATTGTTATCTCAACCAGTGATCTTTGCCTTTTGTGCTTCCAACAGGAGGCAGGCAGATGGTGAGTAAACAGTGGGTCTGGTTTTAGAAGACTACTAAATTGGAGACTACCATCCCAAGACATGGCATTGCTGCCCTGGGAAAATTCCAGAAATATTACCAGAATATCTGAATATGCATTTGGAACCTTATTTGCTCAAAAAAAAAAAACCAACCCCAAACCCCAGCAAATAAATGTATGACTCATGATCAGCATAGAAAAATTAAAGGCTCTATAAATTTATAATTATTTTTATCCTCAGAGCTTAAGTCTCAGTTTGTAATCCTAAACTTGAATCCTAAATATATTATCTTGCAAAATTCATTTAATAGTATGTTTCAGCCCCACCAAACTTCTGCAAAGTTAAACTTTTCACTGCATGTTTATTTTTAGTGATGAGGAAAATTTTATTCCCAAGAGATACTAATTCTGTGCATTGTTATTACAAGAAAGTCAGAGAGGGACTTTTTACAAGGGCATGTAGTGACAGGACAAGGGGAGATAGATTCAAACTGAGAGTAAATTTAAATTAGATACTAAAAAGAAATTCTTTACTGTGGGGGTGACTGAGGCACTGGAACAGGTTGCCCAGAGAAGTTGAATATTCCCAATCCCTAGAAGTGTTCAAGGCCAGTTTAGAGGCTTTGAGCAACTTGATCCAGTAGAAGGTGTCCCTGCCCACAGCAGGGGGATTGGAACTAGATGATCTTTACTGCCCCTTCCAACCCAAGCCATTCCATGATTCTGTGAAACAGCCTCTAAAGAATCCTGTGATACATCACATTAGACTACTTTTGATAAAACCAGCAGAAGCAGATGCTTAGGAATTTTTTTAAAAAACAATACAAAAACTGTTTCAAAGCAACAATATAAAATTGTCTTTTGAATAAATAATGCCTGAGTATTTGTATTTGCCTATTTTCTTATTTCTGAGTGTTGTTAAATTTATCAGGAGAATTTGTCCCATTAATCCATTTGCCCATCTCAGATGATGTCATGATTCACTCAAAGACATAAGATGCTTTGGAGAGAATTTTTTGCTTTAAAGATGGGATTAGACAAGTATTTCACAATGATTGCAATGACAGCTGTATTCATCTCCCTCACATACCAGATTCCAAGTCAGAAGCAGGTTCTCAGTTTGCAAGCCAGAACATGCTCTGCTGGATATTTACAGCCAACCACTGAAATCCCCAAAACCTATCAATGATGTCAAACAGGACAGAAATAGATCATCTTGCTTGGTTTTCCTAAATAGACCTGCATTTTTAAATCAAATAGAAATAGAATCCTTGAAGAAAAAATTCTCTTTTATCACTGTCACTATCAAAGCACAAAACCACTCAACCTTTTTTGAAAGAACCACTTCAAGAAAGGAATCATGTTTGTGTCTCTCTCTTGATGTTTTATCTCTCTTCTTACATTGTTAGCAATACCTGCTTCTTCTTTTCATCACAAAGTTTTGGGGTTTTTTTTACATCTATAAGGAGGTTCATCATGCCATTTCACATGCCACTAAGTACGTTTGTAGAGGTCAGTGCCTTAACACAATCACCACAAACATGCATTAAAGCATGTCACCTTACAATAATCCACTTACCAGCTGATTTGCAGAACAAAACCAGGAACAGAATCAAAATGAGGAAATACTTTCAGCCTTATTCTTTATTATTGAAGATTTTATTGACTGATAAGGATAGGTATCAGATTAAGTAGGAAACTGTTTTGAGAAAGTACCCTAAAAAGTGAGCTCTGCGACTTCAGACAGAGACAGGCAAAGATTCATTTCAGGAGATCTCAAGTTCAAGCAATCCTTCTATGTTTTCAAGCAATGTGCTCTTACAGAATAAATACTCAGCAAAAAAGTATGAATTCGACTTCTAATTAGGAATTAATAAAATAAGAATACTTACGCTGACCCCACCGGCCTGTTCTTGGATTCAAATAATTTGGATAAAGTCCATTAGGACGATCCATTTTTTGAAGCAACTTCCGAATGTGCATGACCTAAATTAAATAAAGAATGAACTTCACCTTCTGCCCTCTGCACATAGTTAAATCTAATCTTCTTTTTTCTTTCATTTTTAGTACAAATTTTATTAATCTGAACCACAAGCCTTCTTTGAGGGCTTTCCTCAGATTTATACATTTTTTGTTTTAAAGAACTGCTCACATAAACATGCTTAAAAATAATGATTTTTAAATGTATTCTGAAACAGATAAGAAAACCTGTGTTGTCATATATATCTACTTGAAAAAGGCATCTATTTGGTAACAGAAATACAGCCATGAAAATATTAACCTGCTACCAAGAATGGAAGCAGAATTTGATATAGAAAGTACTTCTCCTTTAATGCAATTTATAATAAGAAGTATGATAAAAATGCTGATTTTTAAGACTCACCTTGTTGTAATATACAGGGTCCCCTGTCAAATAGCTGAGGTGGACAAATTCCATGTGTAGAGTACCAAACTCAGCAAGGATGCTGCTACCAGCAGAAGCCCAGCCCCAGTTTCGACCAACACCACTGAATTCCAAGAGATATGCATAAAGAAAGGGAGAAACAACAGAAAATTCAGAATTACTGTGCACAGCACAACTACCACAGCCAATTAAGCAAGTAACAACAACATTTTAACCCACATTTAAGATTACAGAAGTTGTGATTTGATTGATGAATTGGTTCACTGGCTGGGTCTTTTTGGAATAAAGATACCATAACCTCATCAACAAAAAGTCCTATGCCTAAATAATGCAATACCATGATGCCACACAAATATGATGACTTAACACTGGGCTCAATCGCAGTTCTGCTTTATTCACTGCATGTTCCTAAGAACAAGAATCAAGATAAGCTCTGAAGGTGGCAGCGTTTGCTGCCTTGGCCTGCTGATCTGCTGTGTTCCCTTTACTTGTGTGGGATGTGCTTCCCTATCTTTTATACATAGGAATATAGGATGTTTACTGTTGGCACAATACATTAGTTCCTCAGGTTTACCTAAAGAATCAGCAGAAAGTGTCACATACTTCCTACCTTTTGCACTCTAAGTGATACCATCTTGCTAAATCCTAAATTACCTCTGATTTAATCTAATCTGGGAGTTTTCATTACCTTTCAGGATTGGGTATTTTAATTTCTGTAGCTAACTATTTCTGAAGATTACTTCTACTTCCTCTTAAAAAGGATTTCAGTTATGAGTAAGTGTAGGCACAATCTAGATATACATCCCAATTCAGCTACTGTTTAAAGGATGTAGTGAAAATGTAAAGAATGCTTTGCATCAAAAATGCTCTCAAAATCTGAGGGAAACCCTAGCACTGAGCAAGCAATACAACAGGTATTAGGCAAGGCAGTTGCCTTCCATAAGGCAATGCAAAACATCTAAGTTCAGTCTGATCTGAACTAAAGGAGCCTCTCCACCTGCACGGACCACAGTTGAATTCAGCACGTCAGACTTTATACCCAAGCTAAAATGTAAAATGAAATAATAACTTCAGATTCCTATCATCTTCTCAAACGCTAGAAATCTTCTAAAGCTAACATACAGCTCACACAGTACAGAAAATCCAGTAAGTTCAACCATGTCCTCCAAACAACTTCGTTTTTTAATAGATTTTGTAATGACTAAAGAAATAATTATTAAGCTCTAGAAATAATACACTCAGTGTGGTCCACTGGCAAATTTAATGTTTACTGCAGAATCATTTAAAAAACCCAGGATCAAAATTTATTGCAGCTAATTAGTTAGAATGTGCTGAACTCTAGCAAAATTATTCCAACATGCCAGGAATGACAATTTGTCTGCATTTTATACAGTTCCACTACTAAGAAAAACTGATGTATGCCATTATTAATTTTAAGTTGGAGGGAGGGGGAGGAACAAACTTCTCAAAAGAAAACTCATTACCTTTTCAGATTCACCATTGCCCACGGTATACCTGTAGGTGTGTTGAAGGCTGGAAGAAGTTTTCCTGCCAGTTGCACTGCTTTGATCTTGAAAACCTAAGATAGTAGGATCAATTGCTAATAGTTACAAAGTCTGATTTATCTCCAAGAACTGTGAAGATTGAAATTTCTTTGCCCCACCTACCTCATTTTATTAAAGAAGCTTTACATTGTAAAAAACATATTAACTTGTAATTTTTTACCACTTGTTCACTTTGTAACTTTTGATTAGATTTGAACATGAAAAGCAAACTTGTCATTTTGATTTCTTTCCTTCCAAGCTCTCCAGCAACAGTTCTTAGATTCCTGTTACAGAAGAATATCAGGTCTCCTCCCACCTCCCTCCACCAGTATTAGGAATTTCAAGTGCTTTTAAAAACAGTCTTTAAATCATACCTTGTATCTTTCAGTTAAAAACTAAGACAACTCTCCTACCCAAGTATTTTAATTTTTACAAATATTCAATCTCTTTTTAATGAGATTAGTGCAGACAGAGTTCCTGTTCTTTTATGAGCATTCTATGCAAAATCAGATATACAGTTTCCTCTAGTTTTTCCTTAATTGATAATGCATATGAAAAAGAATTACAGGGCTAATCTTCCCACTCTAGTCTGATCCCTCACAGAAATTACTGACAGGACAAAATCTCAGTCATTTCTAGTGTTATTTCTACTTACTTTTAGAACATAAATCTGTAAGAGCCTTACTCAGAGCCCAATGTTTATTAGGCAGATAAGCAATTGGGAGAAAGCTCCTTCTAAGCCTACCTGCAGCATCTTTTCCAAAGGCGTATTTGGTATATCTCCATGGTATGAATCTGCTTTTACCTGTTAGTTGCTAGTGTACATTTTAATTAATGCACTCTCAGTATTCACTACATTTCTGGACAAGTATCGCCTTAATCTGAAGACAACATTTTTTACCAGTTTGATGCACCATACAAACCAGTTACAAAAAGAGCTTCCACATCCCAGAATAACTTACACAACACAGATGTAGTACAGAAACTCATCTCTTTGATGACCAGCAAGAAAACATGAAGAAATCTAATGAAGATGCATAAGGGCAATTTCAGAGAGGGAAAATGTTCTTCACTAAGAGACTGGTCACAGCACCAAGCCTGTCAGAGCTCAAGGAACGTGCGGATGATGCTCTTAGCCATATGGTTCAGTTTTAACTAGACCTGAGAGAAGCAGGGGGTTGAATTCCCAAATCCTTAAAGTTCCTTCTAACTTGAGATAGTCTACAATTCTATTGTCAACTACCTGATCAATAATTTGTAATCAAAATGAATAAAATCTTTAAGAAGGACTGCAGGGGTTGATTTGTAAAGTCCATGGGAAGAAACTCAAGAGATGCTCACTAGAGAAGCAAGCTGAAAAATAAGCAATCAAGAATATCCTTATTTTTCATATAAAGGTGGGGAAAAAAAAATCAATATCTTAATGTTTGAGGAGGCGACTATTGAGACATGAAATAAACCAGAAAAAATATTAAAGATGACATCTAATTGTATTTGATACAGTGGAGTATGGAGAGATAGAGGAGAATCTGAAAGCAATGAGCCAGGATAAAGAACTTTTAAAAAGGTTCTCCATATGAACTGTAAGATGGAATATGTCTAAATTGAAAAAGGATATACCTGAGAATATGATTTGATAGAACCATGAAGCAACAGAGGCAATATGGCTTGAATGATTTTTAGCAAAGCAACTGACAAGCAACAGTGTTTGAGAACACATGCAGAAATTTAGCAGTAAAATTCATAAAACAGTCTGACCTTGAATAAAGGACCAAATCAGAATAGGAAGGCATAGTATAAGGAAGAAGTATAATACAGATAGAATCTATGGTATGGGAAAAAAGAAACCCTTAAGAGAACTAAAACCTCAGTCTTGGCCCAGTTGCATAAGAACTACCTCATTTGCATCTATAAATAAGCATCAAAAATTCATGTTGAACTTTCAGAATTTTAAGTAGTAGATGGGTCAAGACCAGACAGAACTATCTACTGGGAGTCATCTGGAGGGCCTCCCTCTACAGTGCAGACAAGCTTCAACACCTAATCAAGAACAGAATGATGACTTCCAGTTAAATGGCAAACAGTTTGGAAAGACATTTGTAACATGAATTTGTTTATCTTCAGTTTTCGTATCTTGCACCCTTTGAGAATGCTATGCACTATCATACTGTTCATTAATAAAAGATACTGAAACATTAGGGTAAGAATATTCAATGGAAGAACATCCTAAGAAATATCCTTGCTCAACAATATTCATAGTGGCTAACTATTTACACTGCTATCCAGCTTCTAATCAGTTTGAAATGTATGGTATCTGGGGAAGGAGTTTTTAGCTATGAAGTAAAGGTTGAGCTGATCTATATGTGCATGATTCTGGACAAGACAGTTAAAGCAACGCAATTGTTGAGCCATTTCAGCATCACAGCACCAGCAGGAACTGCTAATTCAGACAGCACTCCCTCTCTATATGCCTCTCATCCAAAACTGAATGTACAGAAACAAAAAACTGGTTGAAGGCATGCCTTTACTTTCTATTACTTCTATCTCAGTCTGATCTCACTGCTATTTCTGCATCAAAAACCACTGAGTACTTGGCACAGTGTTTACCTATGCAGGCTAGAATAAGAACTGGAAGACAGATGCATAGGATTTTATCAGAGCCAAGTGACCACAAGGGCATTTTTGGAGAGAGGGAGGGAAAATAAATGTAGCAAGCAATGGTGAGTGAGGTGCTGTTTATGGGAAACTGCAGATGTGTCCAGAGAGCTGTGCTGAGATCATTAAAATGCCTTCTTTGGCAAGTTCCAAACTTACCATAAGAACAACAGTAAAAGCCTCAGGTTCTGGTATCAGACAACATGGTTACTTATCATGTAATATTTTTACTTTAATTTTTTTTAAATGGGTTAACTCAGATTCTACTTCAGCCCTGGCAGTTCCCTGTTGACAGGCTGTTCATTTCAAAAAATACATAGGCAAGAACAGAAAAGAACAAAAAATTAATGGCTGCCTTAAAAATAGAGCTCATTAGGAAACAATAGAAGAAATGGGATTATTTAGTCTAGAGAAAAAATGTTAAAGAGAGGACAAGATAATGACTTTTCAGTCTAAAAAGGCTAACACAAGTAAAAGGAAATATTTTTTTTTTCCTTGGACATGGAGAACAGAAAATAACACTGAAATGGACCAAGGAAAAGTAAGTTAGTTATTAGGAAAAACCTGGTGATAAGAATAACTACTAATGTAGCATGACTGTGATTGCTGCAAAGTCATCATTGCAGCTCTGCACAACACATACATTAGATGATTTAACTTTGCCAAGGAACAGAAGAATAACTGAGAATTACTCACCTGCCTTACCACTCTTCCAGTCATGCTGCTGCATTGTGTTTGCATGGCAAGGTTTTGGTAGTGGGGGGGCCACAAGGATGGCTTCTGCGAGAAGCTGCCAGAAGCTTCCCCATGTCTGGCTGAACCAATGCCAGTGGGCTCTAGGACAGACTGACCACGGGTCAAGGCTGAGCCCCTCAGTGATGTGTGGTAGAGCCTCTGGGATAACATAGCTAAGAATGGTAAAAAAGCCAACCACAGAACAGCAACTGAGCCAGAGGAGTGAGAATATGTCATAGAATCAACCCTGCAGACACCAAGTTCAGTGCAGGAGGGCAAGGAGGTGCTCCAGGCATCAGAGAAGAGATTCCCGTGCAGCCCATGAAGGTCCATGGGGGAGCAGAGATCCAGACCTGCAGCCCATGGAGGAGCCCCAAATCAGAGCAGGTGGATCCCCAAAGGAGGCAGTGACCTTATGGGAAGCTCACACTGGAGGAGGGTCCTGGCAGACCTGTGACCCTGTGGAGAAATGAAGCCACACTGGTACAGGTTTGCTGGTGGGGGACACCCACTGGAGCAGTTTGTGAAAAACTGTGGCTTGTGAGAAGAACTCACGTTGGAGAAGTTCATGGAGTGCTCGTTCCTGAGAGAGAGACCCCATGTTGGAGCAGGGGAGAGTGTGGAGAGTCTTACCCATGAAGAGGAAGGAGGGGCAGAGATAACACATGATGCAACCCTATTCCCTGAACCCCTGTGCTACTGTGGGGAAGGAGGTAGAGGAGATCGTTGGTGAAACTGAGCCTGTGAAGAAGGGAGAGGCGGGGGAAAAGGTGTTTTAAGATTTTCTTTTTTTTCTCATTATCAAACAATTACCCCTAGTCGAGTCTGTTTTGCCCATGACAGTACTTGGCAAGTGATCACTCCCTGTCCTTACCTTGACCCACGTGTCTTTCATTGCATTTTTTTTGTCTCTCCCCTGTCCAGCTGAGAAAGGGAGTGGCAGAGAAGTTTTGGTGGGCACCTTGCATCCACCACAGGTTCCAACGTAAGATGGCTTGTGCACATTCCGTATATGTAAGAGAAAAATGTTTTGCCTCTCAGGTATGTTATCTACTCTGTAGACACACACAGGACATTTCATGAATAATAGAAACCATCTATCCCCAAGTTTCTTTGCTAGAAAAACTACAAGTATAGGGCTGATCAGAATCTTCTTAAAGACACCACAAAAGTAGTAATAAGACATCCTGCTTTGAAGATGCAAAAATACTTTTCTAGGTAAATGGGTATTAATCCCACGGCAGCTGTTCTGTCCACTCTCAAAACATGGACATTCTTCAGAAAAGTTTTAGAAGCCACTGTAGGCTTGGAAAAGTATTTCCATTTTACATGGCAAAATATAACATACTAAAACCATCAATTTACATGGCCTTTACTAGGCTAATGCTTCTTTCTGCAAATACTGTAAAGCAATGGAAGGATTTTCTCCCCTTTCAAAAACAAATCAAGCTGTTTAAAGCTAGAAGGAAAGAGAGTGAAAATTGGCAGAAAAAAAATCTAAACCCCAAATCGGATAAGTGGATCCCTCATTAAGATGAAAACAGCAATCAGTATTTACAAACTGGTATGTACAGCAGACCAGCTGTGAGGGCCTGAATGATTTTCATCCATTAAATTGATGCTTAACGTATCAAATCTGTCACCCACCCCACAATATGAAAGCTTGCTCCTGAGCCTATTAATCCAAGCAAGGCCTTTAAAACATTCAGTGGAAAAGGCTTTAAAAATGTCAACAATTCTTCAGAAGTCTTATTGATGTATCTAGTGACTGCCTAGATGCATGGCTGCTCCTCTCAGAAGACTGTATTATGGCAATACTGCTGTTAGGTGTTCCCTTCCAGCACTATGGATGGCAAACAGCACCAAATGGCCTCTGTTCCTAAATCCAAGAGTGATGATAGATGTTTTCTACGAATAAGGAATCTCTTTCCTTTACGTGCACAGAGCAGCCTTTGAATAATTCTTATTAAAAGGTAATACAGTAATTTCATGACTACAAGGTACACCCTTTTGACGAAAATTTTCCCCGTAACACAGAAGTGCACCTTAGTCCGGTGTGCCTTATATAATGCACAAAGTTGCAAAAGCGCGAGCCGTGAGCCAAGCTGTGAGGTGGGGCAGGACCAGGCAGCCCCTGGCCAGCAGGAGCCGCGCGGGGTGGGCAGGACCGCGCAGCCCCTGGCCAGCAGCAGCCGCACGGGGAGAGAGGGAGCGGGCGGTACCGAGCCACCCTGAGACCGGCAGGGGGGGGCGGCAGGGCTGATCCGAGCCTGCACGGCCCCAGCGGAGGTAAAGGCAGGGGGGCTGATCCAAGCTTGCCCGGCCTGGCAGGGGAAAAGTGGGACCGATCCGATCCCGCCCGGCCCCAGCGGAGGGGGCGGCGGGGCCGATCCGAGCCTGCATGGCCCTGGCAGGGGAAAAGCGGGGCCGATCCGAGCTCACCTGGCCCCAGCAGGGGAAAAACAAGTCCGATCCGAGCTCTCCCAGCCCTGGCAGGGGAAAAGCGGCAGGGCCGATCTGAGCCTGCACAGCCCCAGCGGAGAGGGCGAGGGGGCCGATCTGAGCCTGCACAGCCCTGGCAGAGGGGCAGCGATGCCGATCCAAGCTCGCCCGGCCCCGGCAGGGGAAAAGCGGCGGGGTCACCCCGAGCCACCCCAAGCCGCCCTGAACCGCAGCAACCCTGAGGTGTGAGCTGTGGCCGCCCCAAGCTGCGGCAGCCCTGAGCCGCCCCGAGTCTCGCCTCGCCAGCCAGGGGCGGGCAGGAGTGCCGGGCCCCACACGTGGGGAGGGCGCTTGGAGCTGCATTTAAAGACTACACCAATCTGTGAAAAACGTTTGCAAATTGAGCACCTGCCAGTAACCTCCACGATCGTGGGATTCCGTTACTAATTACAGTAATTTCACAACTACAAGGCACACCCTTTTGACTAAAATATTTCCCTGAACCCGGAAGTGCACCTTATAGTTCTGTGCACCTTATATAATGGAAAAAGTTGTGAAATTTGCCAGGCCGGAAGTGTGAGCCGCAATAGGGAGCCGGTGCCATGGGAGTGCTGAGTTGCGAGCAGGGGCGGGAGCAGGCAGCCACAGCCGGCAGGAGCCACGCGGGGAGGGAGGGAGCTGCCACCACCCTGGCCCTGGCACGGGGGAAAGAAGAAGCCAGACGGCGCCGGCCCCGGCTCGGGGGGAATGAGGAGCTGCCGGGCAGTGCCAGGCACGGCCTGGGCGCAGAGGGAATGAGGAGCTGTCGGGCACGGGGGGAATGAGGAGCCATAAGCGGTGCCAGGCGCAGGGGGAACAAGGAGCCTCCAAGCAGCGCCAGCCCTGGCCCAGGGGACAGGTGCCGCCAGCAGACCTGGTGGCCAAGCCGCAAGCTGAACTGCGCCAGCAGGGAGTGCCTGGGCCGTGTCAGCTGCGGTCGCCGGGCAGGGGAAGCCGAGACCCACGGCTGCATGGTAGTAGGCAGGAGCCGTGAGCGGTGCCAGTTGGCGCCGGGGGCGGGCAGCAGTGCCGGAGCCCGCAGCAAACGGAGGGCACCCGAGGCTGCATTTAAAGGCTACACCAATCTGTGAAAAATGTTTGCAAATTGAGCACCTGCCAGTAATTCGTTACTTTGTTGCATGCGGCCCAGCTCCTCGCTGCAAAAAAAAAGTGCGAGCTGTGAGCCGAGCCGTGATGGGGGGGAGGCTCCACGGGAGTGTTGAGCCGCAAGTGGGGGCAGGCGTGGGCAGCCCCAGGCCAGCAGAAGCCTCACAGGGAGAGAGGGAGCGGGCAGCGCTGTGCCGCCCTGAGCCATGGACGATCCTGAGCTGCCTTAAACCACAGCAACCCCGAGGTGTGAGCTGTGGCCGCCCCAAACAGCGGCAGCTGCGAGTCACGGCAGCCCCGAGCCCTGCCTCGCCAGCCGGGGGCGGGCGGGAGTGCCAGGGCCCACCCACGCACAGGGATGGCACTTGGGGCTGCGTTTAAAGGCTACACCAATCTGTTAAAATGTTTCCAAATTGAGCACCTGCCAGCAAACTCCACGATCGCGGGATTCCATTACTAATTCATTACTTTGTTGCACGCGGCACAGATCTTCGCTGCAAAAAAAAAGTGCTACTTATATTCCAGTGCGTCTTATATGATGTACAAAGTTGCAAAATTTGCTGACTTCCTGAGGTGTGCATTATAGTCCGATGCGCTTCATGGTCATGAAATTACTGTAGTTACTTTGTTGCGCGTGGCACGGATCTTCGCGGCAAAAAAAAAGCGTGCCTTATTGTCCGGTGCGCCTTATATAATGTACAAAGTTGTGAAATTTGCCGACCCCCAGAGGTGCGCCTTATAGTCCGGTGCACCTTATGGTCGTGAAATTACTGTAAATGCCAGACTTCTCTCTAATCTGATGGTTATTAACTAGTGAGAACCTATGGCCATGCCAAGTGGCTGGATCTGTAGGCTTGATAGCCCCAGATAATTGAAAAAACATCAACCAAAACAGACATACTGCACAAGTTCACAGAAATGTAGTACTTGGTTCACCATCAGGACTACTAGTGGTATCAAATCCTGAATGTATTTCCTTTGAACACTAAGGATGAAGATGATGGGGAAGACCTATCTAATTACTAAATGTAGATTGAAAAACCAGAGCTCTTGACAGCAATACTAGACTCAGACCCTTGAGAAAACTAGGTAGTATTCCTTGGACCAATCAAGAACAGTTGTCTTTCCACCTTCAGACTTCAACCAGCAGCAGTCAGCTCCTCACTATCTTTTGGTGGATAAACACTAATTTAAAGGTCAGCTTCTTAGAGAGGACTTTCTGCATGAGTAGAGATAAAGGCTCATGGTGAAAATCAAGCAACATTATCACCAAAAAAATAAATGAAGAAAACCAGAAGTAGCTTAATAAGGATTGCAGGCTGGATGACTGTTTATACATAATTCTTTTGCATAAGAAAAAGATGTCTGCATGATAGATGAATAGCGCTAAGTTCCTGGATGAAGGGCTCTTAACTTCCAACTCACTTTGCCCCTGTAAAGTTTGGGGGCTCCTAGGTTTTACACTGTTTATAGGGCATTCTCCCCAGCAAGTGGGGGTCATCTTGCTACCGAGAAATGGAGAAAAAGCTCCCTCTTTCCCCATCTGCTTCTAGTAATTTTTATGGATGTAATTACAAAGTCATCTGGTGAGATGAGGGAGATGTAATAAGATTCTGGTAACTTTTCAGCTATCATATGAAATAAGAGTGGAAGAACACTTGAGGTATATTTCATAGATGTTTGTTCGTGATGATTGAAGAGGTATGCCACATCTAGACTTGGCCCCTGAGAATGCAAATCGTGTTCATGTGAAGCTTAGCAAGGCAGTTATAAACTATACTACCTACAGAGATGAAATTATATAGAAATACATAAATTCAACAGCACCTCATCAGCACTGCAGGTTTCTTGAGCTGTAGCAGACGTTCAGTGAGGAAAATTTTGCAGATACTATTAAGACAATGCCATAGCAGAGGTACAGTAAGTTCACGATTATAAGCCGCACCTGATTATAAGCCGCACATCTGGGTGTCGGCAACTCTTCGTTCTTTGTCCATATATAAGCTGCACCTGATTATAAGCCGCACATGACAATACAGGCTGTGATAAAAGGTATATATTCTATCACCATCTGTTGAGGGTGGGGGCAGTGATCCTTATCTCTGCGAGAGATATTATGCTAATGGGCCATCCATTGAAACCAGGAAGGGCATTGTTCTTTATCTTTTCACAACCCAGCCTTCCTCCAGCCAGTCATTTTCTGCTAATGGCCATTGAGTCCCACTGTGTGACTG
>PYHW01009147.1:918635-933596 GCA_013186435.1 Turdus rufiventris | reverse complement strand
GCCGCACCTGATTATAAGCCGCACTTTGGGTTCAGACCAAAATTTTAGTCAAAATGGTGCGGCTTGTATTCGTGAAATTACTGTACTTCCGCTACAAATATTACGTAACTTGATGATTTTCTCATTTTAGAAGGCAATAAATGCTTCATGGAATGTTCCTTCTTTGTGGAAAAAAGAAACTCCCTTATTTTTCAAAACATGTAGACTAGGTTGACATTTTCTTTAACCAGCAAAATCACAAACAAGACTTCTACAAAATTTATTTAAGAAAATTACATTGGATTCCTCCCTGAAGGATACTCTTTTGCTGGCAATTTTAAAGAACAGTAGGAAAGGTAAGGAAGGCTGTCCAATTTCAGATGACACATGAAATTAGGTGATGTAACACCCAAACTAAACTTAATGGCTGCACAAGCTAGGCTCTCCTTAGTTTCTCCGCTTAAGGATCCAGAGATTCAGCTTGTAAAAATTTTCTAATGTGGTGTATCACAATTATCATGACTTCCAAGGTAAAAGCTGCAACTGTGCTCTGCACTCTACTTCTGAAACCAAAAGCTCAGTAAAGCCCACAGGACTGGACAGGTCCATTCATACATCTAAGTTGCTTCTGTCCTAGAGGCTCTAGGATACTTTCAGATGAAAAATACAGGTCATAATTTTTTGGAATAATGAATACAGGGACAAAGACTATCAAAAGAGATGGAAAGAAACTATATCATAACAATCTAGGAGAACTACCCTAATGATGATTCCTAAGTTAAGAGTTGTACTGACAAGCATATTTGATCATGTTGTTGAGCTACAATCTACAAATGAGCTGAAAAACACACACACAAAAATACTTCAACTCCACCAATTAACTGCAGATAAGACCGATATTATCTGGTTGACTACAACTTCCCCTATTTACTTTTTGCAAATTAGCAATTCTACATTCAAATGCTGATTCTTAGATAAAAGATAAATACTCTGGTGATTCTCTACCATCAGCAGGGAAAGATCTGCAAACAGAATTCTTAAGTGATACTATCTTTATCTTCAAGTTTTCCAAAGCTGGTTTCCTGGACAAGAGACACAAGGAAGCCAGTTACTGTTGACTGAGGCATCTCAGGATGTAATGAAATATTCATTGGTTTCACACTATATGAGAAAGTCTGTGCATATATTAGCTCATTAGAAATATTCAACATTTTTGCTTTAGAAGATCCTAACATAAAAATTTGGCATGCACTGGACAACCAGCTAATCATATTTGAACTACCTGGCACTGGCTAATAATACTTCAATTAAATGGCATAATTTCCATTTACTTCAATAGCTGTATTAGCTTCCTTGGCACAGGTTTCATGCATTTCTGAGCAGAAATGTTACATGTTCTCAATTTTTAAAGGGTCTTCAAATCCAAGGCACTTTACACCAGTCAGTCCACACCAAGATGACTTAAAATTCAGAATAAATGTGATTAAAACCTGTCATATAAATGCCTCCTAAATCTGATCATTCCAGATGATGTAATACACTGCTTCACATCCCGTCTAACTGAGCCAAAAGCCATGTCAGTCTTATTTTCTCTTCTGCTGTTATTATTAGAGTAGTAGGTAATTTTTGTGCTTCATCTTTCCTACTTTTCATATCTCTGGCTTCTTCACTCTAATTTACCTGCACAAGCAGTATTAACCTGCCAGTTTTGTTACCTTTGCAAAAAATGGTCCCTGGACTAAAACCAGCAATCTTGAATTTACACAATACACTCATGCCACAACCACTCATGCCTAAGCATAATCTCTTCTTTCTACAGCAGCAGAGGGAATCAGATATGAGAGCATGGACAATGTCTGACTTCTGGTTTAAATGTTCCCCCACTAGTAGCTGGGCATAGAGAAAGACTGATTTAAACTGTGAAAAAAGGGAATGGATAAAGAGAAAGGAGAAAGAGAAAGGAGAAGAATTAATCTGAATGGCCATCAGGAAGTTGAAGAAAAGAGCCATCGTGGGACAGAAGATCATCGCCAGTGGGGAAGCAGAAGTGGTGAAGGACAGGGCTTCCAGTCCCCCACCTCCTACAAGGTGAAGTGTCAGTGAGAAATCGGTAAAAGAAGGGAGCATAAATAGGCCATGAAGGGAAGAAAAAAAAGCATCAAGAGGAAGGACAGAGAACAGAAAACAAATGGAGAGCTAAAAAAGATAAGACATAAAACAGATGGACTGCCAAGAACACAGCAGTAAGGAACAGGATTATGAGAAACATCTTGGGGAATCTGCCAGGGGAAAAACACATCCTCTCAAAAACATATTCCTAGGAACTAGAATTGACTCTGATATATCAGTCTTTCAACATGCCTTCGTAGCCAAACACATGCAGGCAAAGCTAATAGCATCAAGGTATCTTGGGGGTGTTGTTTTTTGTTTTTCTGGGTTTTTTTCTATTAATCAATGATCTTCGGTATTTCAGTACTACCAGCTGTTCTACTGAGTTGAGTTACAGACTGCATTATGTGCCTGAAGTTCACAATCAAACTGATGATACAGTCGCTCTGCGGTTTTTAAGAAGAAAAATCTATGTTGGAAACCTTAAGAAATGGTTCTGAATCAAATAATTAAGCTGTTTGTACTAAGCTAACAAGTTTTATCAGAATAATTTTTGTGCAAGAGAAGTTATCTACTTCCTGTGATTATTAATGTCTCTTGACATTGGTTTTCTTTTTGGTAATACCTTTTCCTAGAACCTTCTCCATTCATGACAGGTACCTCCTTTATTTCTCATATATTTTTCTATGCCATGAAATATATTTCCCATATATATTTCCTTTTTGTCTTTCAGCTCTGTGTTTAAATTGTCTCAATTTCTACTTTCTTTCTCAGTTATTCCTCTATCTCCCATTTCTCTAGAATGTACTGCCAAGCTTTCCATTTTAAATTTCATCTTGATTTCTCCTTTACTCTTTGCCAGAAATGACTCAGTCCCTTTTAGACTATATTTGCCTTTACAAAGAAAAGTTAAACAGAGATTAAATTACATATTGTTTATACTATGTGCAGTCATTATAGACATAGCCTCCCTTCTCCCACTGGTATAATTTGACAGGTTGCAATGTAAAAATCACAGTCTAGGGGGAAAAAAAAAGTAAAAATCATACAGTTTTTACATCTTCAAAAACACATCCCTGACACGATGACAGATGCAAAGTACATTACATTGCTCCTGATTAATGTAAATAGTGTTTGGTTATTGTTTTTTGGTTTTGTTGGTATTTTGGCATTTTTTTAATGAACTGCCTTGTTTTCACCAATCAACAGGTATGTTGCTTATCTACAATTTATATATATATATATATTTATACACATGGACTGAGTTCTGTCAGAAAATTAGTTGGCAAACAAAACCTATGAGCAATGAATTAGTAAGCACTGAATCTTCGTAATTGCATAAATTTTGCAAGGCACTTGAAAAACCAGACATTTGTTTTGACAAAATGGTGAGATAAATATCCAGACTCCTGCAGCATATAGTTCTCAAGATCAGAACTATAAGATAAAAATGTTTTTCTTTTATGTCATGTAAATTAAAACTAAAAAGGTTCAAGAGCAACAATCTGATCGCCTGCTTAAAATAACAGTAGGTGTCAAGATATATTTATAGTTAAATCAATGAACAGTACTTAAGTGAAAGATTCCTTTCAGAGAGATATCTGGACTGCATCCTGTACCACATCCTGACTATTCACCTGTCTAGGAGGCACAACAACCAGTTCCCTAACTTTTCACTGCTTTCTACTGCTTCTACAAATCTTTCTAAAGAATATGTTTACTAAGAAGCTCTCAGTATACCAACAGCAGTCTTATAAGTCTTATTAATGACTTCAACAGAAATAAATTTCTCCTCATATTTGAAGTTCCTATTCATAAACCCAAATGCTTATAGGTCTTTTGCCATAGGATTTCATCCAGAGTTTCAAGCTGAGCAGTTTGCCTTTTTTGAGTTTCACATACTCTTCCAAAGTCACAACTACTCAAAACACAATCCCTTATTCTGTCCCCATGTTAGTCTGTTCAACCTGGATTGTTCTCTTTTCTTGTAACTTCCAGTCTGCAACAACACTAAAATGGCATTAACTAAAATGGCAACACAAATGGATTCAATTTACGTAGGCCTAGTTGAACATTCAATTAAATTTCTCAGGAGTTTTCTACTTATCTGCCATCTCATCAAGAGCAAACCTACAGTCAGATATAAATTCTTAAGACTCATATTGTCAAGTCACTACTGTACTGATAATATCTTATTTTCCATTATGTAAATTTCTGGGATGGGCAGAAGAAGTGAAATCAGACTGTCTCACAATTACACAGGTCACCTTAAAAGGCCTTTTCTTAAAATGCACATAGTTGCACTATTTTGACATAGCCACTTATCTTCAATCTCATGTTTTGAACTGAAAAAAAAAAATCACAGAACCACAGAATGTGCTGAATTGGAAGGCCGGAGAACTTCTGGTCAGTCCTTCAAAAATTTGCTTCTTGATTACCCAATTCATAAATGATAACAGAATGTTACTGCAGACAGCATCCTCTTGATTCCTAAGAGATAAGGTCACAATTTTTATCATATGGTAGGTACACACATCATTAAAGGCAACAACTTTTTTGTTAATATTTTACCTAGATTCTAGAGGGTTTGCTTAGCAGTTATTGTAGCATTCCTGGCATTTATTTTTCTCTCACCATATCTGTTCTCATCTAACACGCAAATTCCTTTTCAAGACAAAAACATGAGACTTAGTATGGAATGAGAACAAGTTCCAAAAGGCAAAGACAGCCAAAGATACTTGATTTCAAAGCAGTATCATGTCAAGACTTATATTTTAGTTCTGTTTCAAAGTGAAAAAAATCCTTACTGGAAGAACTGTGTTTTCAGTTGACAAAAGACAATGCCAAACATCCTTTCTGGATCAGATAAAGCGTGAAAACCCTCAGGAGGAAAGAACAGGAAAACTCCGTGGTAGAAACTAATGAGTTACTGCGTCAAGAGTAATGCCAATAAATGAATACCTGGAAGAACAACAGGAAGGGTATCGTGCTTGCTGCCACTGGTGCCCATCAGCATCCATATGTTTCTTAAATTACTGAAGAAGGACAGAAAAACTAACAGACCTAGTCAAGAGGAGATGCATGGCACATGAAGAATAGTAACCAATTACCTATTCCTTCTTAGTTTTTACAGTCATCCACAGGAACATGACCAAAGAATGAGTTTTAAGAGTAGTTATCACTGCACAGCTATTGTATTTTCTAGTGCTAAAGCAGTTTGTCCTTTATTTCCACCAGTTCAAAGTATATTATACTAACAGGAAAAACCTATTTCCAATCAGAGTAGAAGAAACAAATTTGCAATGAAGTCAGTTTTCTCTGCTTCAGGTGTTGTGAAGTACCAAGATGCAGCAATAAACTGGGCTAAGTGTCCTTTGCCAGTGAAGAAAATGTTTACAACAAGCCTGGTAAATGGAAACTGCACAAACATTGCAATCTGCACTGCAGTGAGCAGTGGCAGCGCCCACTATGAGACAATGCTTTAAAAGTCAAAGAAAAATAGAGTGTTTTTTTCAGGCTGTGTCCAGTTAAGAGACCAGTGAGGTGTCACAACTACTTATGAATAATTAGCTCAACCCCTGGCAACAAGCTCAAATCTCATCTTCACTGAAAAGGATGTACACAATGCTGTTAACTCTTTTGAGATTGTCACCCTTTGAAAACTTAATTTAGGTAAGTCTTAAAGCTTTAATTTAGGTAATTTCATCAGTACATCTAAGAATTCTGTGAAATACAGTACACACAGTATTGTCTTACTGAAGACCTACAGTAATTTCACGACTATAACGTGCACCCTTTTGACTAGAATTTTCCCCCGAACTCAGAAGTGCGCCTTATAATCCAGTGCACTTTATCTGATGTACAAAGTTGCGACATTTGCCACCCCCGAAGTGTGAGCCACAATGGGGGGGGGGCGGTGCCGCGGGAGCGCCGAGTTGCAAGGCAGGGTGGGAGTGGGCAGCCACGGCTGGCAGGAGCTGTGCAGGGAGGGAGGGAGCTGCCGCCGGTCCCAGCCCCGGCGTGGGGGGAATGAGGAGTCGCCGGCCGCAGGGGGAGTGAAGCGCCGGCGGGCGCCGCCAGCCACGGGGGGACCAAAGCACCGCCAGCCGCAGGAAAGCGGTGGTGGCTCAGCCCCTGCAGCTGTGGGAAAGGGGCGAGAAGCAGCGGCGCCGCTGAGCCGAGTGAGGGACAAGCGGAGGTGCCGCTGAGCCGACTGGGGGATGGGTGGCGGTGCTGGCTCCGCGGAGCTGCGAGGGGGAACGCCACGGCAGGAGCGCCGAGCTGAGCAAGGGAACCACACGGCAGGAGCGCTGAGCCGAGTGAGGGAATGGCACAGCGGCTCCGTGGAGTCATGAGGTGGAACAGCATCGCAGCAGCACGGAGCTACAAGGGGGAAGCGGCCCCACGGCTGCACCGAGCCACGTCAGCCGGCACCAGGGACGGGCGGGAGTGCCAGGGCCCACTGCACGGGGAGGGCGCCTGGAGCTGCCTTTGAAAGCCTACGCCGATCTGTGAAAAATGTTTCCAAATTGTGCACCTGCCAGTAAACTCCACGATATGCGGGTTTCCATTACTAATTCTTTACTTTGTTGAGCACGGCACGGATCTTCGCGGCAAAAAAAAAAAGTGCGCCCTATAGTCCGGTGCGCCTTATATGATCTACAAAGTTGTGAAATTTGCCGACTCCCAGGGGATGCGCCTTACAGTCTGGTGCGTCTTATGGTCGTGAAATTACTGTATATTTTATATATTTTGGTTGGTTGTTGAGATATCCATTGACACATATAACATAATTTGACTAATGAGTTTTCCTGAACAGAGGAGATGCTGCCTGTCAGATTCCTGGAAAGGATAAGTTTGATTATCTGTTAATAGAGTATGAGGTAATTAACATCTCTGGTGCTCTGCTTTAAATGAGATTTGAGGCTGGATTTTTCCACACAAATGATATTACTATTTTAACCAGAAAGATATGTTATTTTGATGATGTTTAAAAAGATGAAAAAGACAGTCATGTAAATGAACTGCTTTATATCTAAAGCTGGCAAAGGTAAACACAGTAAACTATTAATTTTTTTTGCTTATACTGCAAATACCTTAAATAACTTCATTCAACAACAATAAAACAATAAGCTACCCTTTCTATTGTATTAATAAATCAGCAGCAGACAAGAACACTTTGTCATAATGGTGTAAATGTCCTCCTGCTGCTATCACACAAGAAACATTAGAACAATATTCACTTTGTTTTCCTTACTTGACACTGTTCTTCAAGCACAGCAGAACACACTGTGCAACAAGCAACCTCTATCCATCTCTGGGCTTTTGTCATTCCATGCAATACTGCTAGCAGGAATATTTTATTTCCAACCGCCAGTCATGTCACAAGTTTTAATGATTTCTGAAGCTTCTCTTCATGAAAAAAAGCAAGCAGTCAATGGGTCATTTGTGCACTCTCTCCTCAGACAAATGCTGCTCGTACCACAGAATACTTAGTTACTCTAAAGGCAAGATGAGGTCACTATTGCATACCCTACAAATCTCTTACGGACTGCTAACAAAGGAGCTCTTGGCAGAGCATGTAAGTATCACTAACTTAGCCCAATTCTCAGTCACTTTTCCTACAAACCAGAACACATTCAAGAACTGGAATCAACCTTCAAATTTTACTGCAAACAACTGCAGATGAACTTTTGTGGGAAGCAATTCCAAAGCTCAACGTTTGGTTTGTTACAGACTTTCTATCAGATACTAGTCAAAAGAGTTAAATCCAAGTTTTAAGAAATCACTGTGGCATTCCTTTTTCTGGTTCTTCTTCCTTCAGAAAATGTGATGAATTGTCAGAAGCATTAAAGACTCTAATCTGTGAGGGCCACTGGCACTTAGAGTGCTAATTGCAGAGAAAAGATAATGTCATACTCCTGATCACTGAAACACTCCAAATTCAGTTAACCATCTCCAGTATTTTTTATTCTCAAGTCTATTCTGTTTTCTTTGCAATTACTAATGCCTGAAATGAGCATGACAACACACACTCTCACAACACTGTAAACCTTCATGAACATTAATGGGACGTATGTCCAATACAATTCCACAGAAAAATTGAGAACGGGAAGTTCACCCTGGGTGCTCATAAAGACAGGTGTTACACACACACACACCTGCCAACTCTCCCGCACAGCACGTATGGGTGATGACTAACTAGCTCTTCCTCTGTGACCATCCCTCTGGCTGAGGTTGCCATTTCATGCATTTGCAGGACAGAGCACTACTTTCCAAGCACCCTGAAATGTAGTGACCATCTCAGACATGGAACAGACGATTGCTGGTAGCATGATACTACTCAGCACACACACTGCTTTGGGGAAAGCCCTAGCTCAAAACAACCAGCTTGGCAGATGCATCTAGAGCCTGTAATGCAATTTCTAAAAAAAAATACAGAGTAAGCAGATCAAAACAAACCATGACTTCTTAAAGATTCAGAAAATTAAACAGGCTTACTCACTGAAACGACCATTAAAGAATTTTGTTTGTCTGTATAGGTGTGGGCTCTATTTACATGTTTTTGTACTATTTCTTCTTCAATGTTCAGAAAGACAGGGGAAATCCACACATTTAAAGGATCCATATTGATATGGATAAAATCTAGGTACTTGAAAGAAAGTCTGCAATGAAACAAAATAGATCCATGTAACATCACATTCCCCTGACTCTCTTAGGCTCAGTTAACTACACCTCCTCAGCCTCCTGACAATGATAGGCATTTTGCATCCTCCCTTCTCCTACTTGGAGACATAGCTCCAGCAAGTGCCTGGGTATGTTTGCTCCAGGTACTCTCTTTCAGTGTTAGAGGATTTTATTTCCTGCTCTCCATATAAACAGTATCTCACTTAACATATATCCTAACATATATTATGAGAAAACAGAAAATTATGCATGTCAGAAACACACAGGGGAAATACCAAAATCCCTAACCCAGGCTGAAACTGCTATTTGAGGGAATTTACCAACTCCCACAGGTGGCGCCAAGCCCCAGAAGATGTCCATGGTCACGAGGGCTTGCTGCTACAGCTAGCCACCAGTTAGCCATGCAGTATCACAGACCTGGGCTGGGCTGTAGCCAAGGGGAAGGGACAGACTTAATATATAGAAGGTAAAAAACTCCCTCCCCTCTTGGGAAGATGCTGATAACTCTGTAAGTATCAGTGGATGGGGCTCTTTTCTGCTTGGCTAGGGCTTGCTGTGTGCGAAGTTAGTATGCCAAGCCACTCTGGGAAGAAACTTTTTTAAAGCAAGAAGTGGTCCCTCAGCATGGAGAAGAAATCGTATTCAAGGATTATTAACCTTTAGAGAAGATGTCACAGTATCCAGAGACAGCAGACATGCCTATGACTGGGATTACTGTGAAGAGATTAGTATTCTTGCATATTTGCTCAAAAAATCGGACTTTATCTATTTTTCAAGAAGTTGGAGAGACATTTGGCAGGCAATCATGTCCATTCTAGCGGTGTGTATCATCAATGCTGGAGACTATTGGACAGGAGCCATAGAGGAGCAGTGACAGCAATTCATCAAATACAACCGCAAAAAAATCGGATTTTGAACACGGAGCAATAATCTCTGGTACAAGATTACTCTTTATCTTACTTAGGCTTCATTGCTCCAATGATCATTCCCTGTGTTTAATTACAGGTTGATTCTACATGTAGGCAACACTTGGGCTCTGCAGATGTCTGTCCCTCCCTCCTTGAACAAATTCCCATTTGGAGAGCAGAAAGTTCATTTGCAGTGTGTTCACAAAGACTTGCAAGTGAAAATATTGCTCATAGCAGGGTTCAGTATCTTCACTGCTGTCTTTCGGATAGGTTTCAGAAATGAGGAACAATGGATCCTGCAAGATGCTCTAGGAATCTCCATGGACCTTTCTGAGCTCCATATTGAAGGGTCACCCAATATCAAAGGATCAAAGCTAGTTTCTTCTGGCATTGTCATCTGTAAAGTCTTCCTTGTACTGACTGCTCCTCCACTAGCCAGGTCTGGGGACAGCATAGCAAAAATTACAATTCTTGGACCACTTGATGAAGCACACCACAAGAAAATCCAACTTCTGTTGAAGATTCCAGTGTGATATCCTACATCACATTGCAACAGACCTTTCACTGTTTTAGTCCTTGTGGACACTGTAACTCCTGATCTCCTGGTGGCCTATTCTCATTCAGACATAATCATCATGGATCTATTTTGTAAATTCTCCTGCAGCTGATCGCTGTGGTCTGTTGGCAAGCTTTGTTCTTTCATCATTAACACATAGAGATCAGCCAACTAATTTCTGCTTTGTACCATTCATTCTTACTGCTTGCCTGCTTGCTCTTTTGCACCAGGAGTTGAAAGCATTGTGGAGAGGCAGTGATTTTACAAAGTAGTCCTCCTATCCTCCCTCAGAAATTAGTATCAGGCTACCCTGATGCTCAAAAAGACCCAGATCCACAGGTGTAACTGAAAGAAGTGGAAGAACATATAATCAATCATATATCAAATAAAGATCAATTAGATAATTTGTGTTGAAAAAAAGAATTTACCAATACCAACATCCATCCTGAAGAGAAAAGCCCCATGTTACCCAGAGAAAAACCAAGCACTAAACATGACTGGTCTTAAATAAAATCTTGAACCGCAGAACTAGACCAAAGGAGATCAAAGAATTCCAGAGGCACATCCTCAGAAACCCATACACTGTGGGTTCATTTCCAGGCAACCTCCCTAGAAAATGACTTTAGAAGACTGTATGAACAGATAGATCCAATCTAATTAGAGTACTTGGAATAACATCCTCTTTTTTTTTCTGAAATACAAGTAGCTTTATCTTGCTCTAATCTCCTTGTATATATGATACTCCTTCATTAAGCATTTATATCCTGATGCTGTTACATACAACAGAGTGATACTAAAATATTTCATTTTATTAGTGCTGGATACTAAATTAAAGAAAATCATAAAGAACACAAAACATTCTCACACAGTAAGTCTACGGAATTAACTTGGAATAAACAAAGAAGTCTACTGTTCTGAGGAAAATGCTAAACAGTGCTTCACTAAGCATCAATGAAAACTATAAAAAACAACATGGATTCATAACTAAAGACAAAAATTATATTTGTGCCAGTATGATGCACAAAAGAAAGAAAATCCCTTAATGTGGCCACATTAAAAAAAGTTGCTCTTTTTGTTGTTTTGTTTTGAGATTTTATTGATGTTTTTTGTTTGTTTGTTTTAAACATCATGTAAGGCTGGTTTTCATCCTGAGGTGTCATACTCAATGTTTACTCCAAACTAGGCATATGGAAAATTTAATTTCCACTTATTTCTGTTACATTATCAGCTATATCATAGCTCACAGACATAATGAAGACTGTATGTAGTTCTTACAGAAATTAAAGGATTGCTGCAGGGATTACTAAGAAACAGTCTGGCTCAATTTAGATAAGAAGTCCTTATATATTTTACCATCAATATGTTATTTTTGACTATTAACTCGGTTTGACAGATGCAAAAGTAGCAGCACAGTGGTGCCTCTCAATTCAGAAGGTGGAAAACTTGCAGTTTGCACACTCTAACTACAATCCTATTTGATGAAAATGTAAAATATGAACATGTTATCCATTCTATCATAACCTGGGGTAGAAAACAAGAGTGTCTAGTTTTCACAGTATGTCTCCCAGTCACTCACAATTCTACTAAGCAACTCTCATAAATCCTATACCTCAAAAATACTTAATTAGGGGCTCCTTATTGAACAGAGGCACAATGAATTTTGCACTTCTTATTTAGCTGTTTAGGTACTTAGAGATTATATCTATTAGTATACAATTTAAAAAAGAAAAACACTTTGCACTGACTGCTTACTGGAACTGGGAAGAAATCTCTGGCATACAGCAAAATACAAGGGAGTCTGCCTGGAAAGGCTGAACTCTATTGTCAAGGTCTTTTCTAGCCTAGATGATTCTATTATTTTATGACACACAGCACTCCCAGGAGAGATAATTTTTTTTCCCTTCATTTTTTATTGAGCCTCTTTTTCTTTTACAGAATTGGTCAGGTTGGAAGGGACCACAGGGGATTATCTGGTCCAACCTCCTCTTTCTTTAGTTTGGCAGTATAATTTCAAGAGAAGTGTACTAAAACCCCTTATTTATACTGAGGACCCTAATACTGCTTGCAGCTCTGGGGTCCCAAAAAAAAGAAGGGACCTGTTGGAGCAGGTTCAGAGGATGGTCACAAAAATGATCTGAGGGCTGAAGTACAGCTCCTTTGAAGGCAGGCTAAGAGAGTTGAGGTTGTTCAGCCCAGAGATGAAAAGGCTCCAGAGGGACCTTATAACACCTTCCAGCACTTAAAGGGAGCCTGGTTTCCAAGAAAGATGAAGAGGACTTTCTACTATGGCCTCTATTGATAGGAGAATGGACAACTCTTTTTAAAGTGACAGAGGGCAGGTTTAGAGTGACATTACCACTAAACTGTTTAGGTTCAAAGAGACTCTTAAAGATCATCTAGTTTCAGCCCCTGCCATGGGCAAGGATGTTGGAGTGTGTGAAACAGAAGCCTCTCTGAGTCCCTCAGAGAGAACAGAATGCAGGCATTAAATTAAAAACCTTTAGAGAAATTAAAGTACAGTAATTTCACGATTACAAGCTGCACTGACTATAAGTCACATCTCTGGGTGTTGGCAACATTTCGTTCTTTGTTCATACACAAGCCGCACCTGATAATAAGCCACTCTGTCATTCACAGCGAGGACCCATTTGCAACCAAGTTGCCAATTAGTAATAGAATCGCAGGATCGCGGGGTTTACTGGCTCGGTTCCGGCCATGAGGGCTCAGCCCGTTTGGGGCTGCCAATAGGGCCAGGTGGCCCAGCTCAGCGCTGCCGCTCGGCGGGGCCACTCGGGGCTGGCCAGGCGCTGCCCCGTGGTGGCAGGCAGGCATGGAGCCCGCTGGCACCCACGGCAGTGGCGGCAGGAGGGGAAGGAGCGCCCCCGCTCCCGCGGCAGCAGATGGGGAGAGGAGCCCGCTGGCACCCACGGCAGCGGTGGCAGGAGGGGAAGGGAGCCCGCTGGTGCCCATGGCGGTGGCAGCAGGAGGGGAAGGGAGCCCCCCCGGCTCCCGCAGCAGCAGGCGGGNGGAGCTCCCCGCCTCCTCCCTCCTCCTCCTGCACTGCCGGAGCCAGGCTCCACCCGCCACAAAACAGAGTAACCAATGTGTAACAATCGCATAAACCCGGGTTTTACTGGCAGGTGCTCGGCTCAGCACCCTGGCTGACACTTCCGGGGTTGGAAATGTCAGAACATTTTCCACGTATTAGCCACTCCTGAGTGCAAGCTGCATTTCCGGGGTGGGAGCAAAATTTTAGTCAAAATGGTGTGGCTTTTAATTGTGAAATTACTGTATATTAAGCCACTCGTACACAAAATAGAGATGTAAGCTTAAGTTTTAAATAAGTAAGTTTTAGTAAGAATATGTTTTAAATGCCTTAAGGAGCAAAAGCCTTAGAATCTAGTGTAAAAAACAAGCTGCAGTGAGAGCTCAAAAACATAGTTCTAGACATAATAAAAAGCTAGTAAGAATATTGCTTACATTCTTCAGGCTATATGCACAAATTATATGTAAACTTTTGTATTATAGAACCAGAATTCTAATAGGTTTAGAAGAACTGCTTCAGGTTCATGTTTTTAGCTCATTGGGTAATTTGTAAATAAAAATCCGTGCATTGGAGAGAGAGCACTCCCGCTCTTTCTCTCGCTCTCTCTTTCTCCACCATCATCATTACCAACACTACCACCACATGAAAGAAGAACAAGAAGAACAGAAGAATGAAGGCCAGGGAGCATCTGCCTCTCGAGACTCTACCAGGCCACAGCTTCTACCTCTAATCAGGACTCTGTACTAGACTGCAGCCTCTGCCTCTGCTTGGAACTCTGCACCAGGCCACAGCTTCTACCTTGCGCACTGAGAGCTGCTTCTGCTTTAATCAGGGCTTTATGCCAGAAAGCCTTAATACAGACTTTATAGCCTTAAACTCCTTGCCTTTTGATATGGATATGCCTTTACAATAAACAACTTCACAGGAACCAACAACTGCTCTGCTCTTTTGAAAATAGAAAACCACAGAGATCGTGACACAGGGACACCCTCCACCAGATCAGGCTGCTTAAAGCCCCCTTAGGGCCCTATTAGAGAGGCTTTCGTTACAATGAGGGCAACAAGGTTGTACTGCCCAAGGAAGCTGGGGACACACCACCCCGGCAGTGTTCAAGGCCAGGTCAGTCTGTTGAAAGCTGTCCCTGCTTATGACAGAGGAGTTGTACTAGATGATCTTTAAAGGTCCTTTCCAACCCAAACCATTCTATGATTCTATATTCCACTGTTTTAGCATATATTCATTATATGTTTCAATAATGGACCCTGGAGAAAAGTCACTGCCTCAAAGAATCTCAAAATCAGTAACAGATTGAGACCTCCTTTCTTGGTGGGAGATGAGACAAAAAACAGCGCATTCTTATATCTGATAACATACACCTAGCCAGACACCAGATGGCCTGTCCACAATCAGCCACAAAAAAACATACTGTGTAGAGGAATTAAACAAGGGCCCCCCAGATTGCAGACCTACAACCCCTGCCACCAGAGCAGTATCAGTGTTGCTTCAACTTCAGAAGACTGAAATACAATGCATGGGCAAATTTTCCACTGTGTCAAGGTTTGCAGTTGTATCTTGATTATCTTCTATACAAAAGGCATGCTGAAAGTGAAACACTAATCTTAAAGAAATTAAGATTTTAGTTAAAAGTTAAAAGAAACTGGGCTTGAGATAGTTAC
>PYHW01009147.1:899560-917530 GCA_013186435.1 Turdus rufiventris | reverse complement strand
GTATTATGAATATGCATTTGTTTTGTACATTTTGTCAATAAATAGACTCTGTGACCACCTGTAATTTCGCAGTGCGTATTAGGGGGCTACCCCACGTTGCTGCCCAGCGCTGAAATAAACATACACTTTCTAACTTTAAATTGTTAGAGAGTCTTTTGTCCGTCACAGTTGAGTATCGGTGTTAGACCAATACTCATATTTTGGTAAATCAAAAGGATGATCTTTCACACATCAGGAGAACTGCCTGTTAGACATGGAAAGAATTCTGTCCCCCTACTTCAGCAGAAAGGTACAGTGAGGCAAGAAAACCACGACATTTGCACCAAAATGCATCCTTCTCAAGCTTTAGCTTTACATCCTCATCAATCACGAAAGTCGAGCAGAAATTCCCACATGCAAAAGGCTGAGTTGTTAAAAAATTTAATGTGTCATGTTTCACAAAGAAAGGCCTGTGACTCAACACTGGACAGGACAAGCTCTACAGCATTTTCAGCCAAGCTGTCAGATGATAAAAACAGTAACTTTATTTTTGGTTGTATGGGAGATAGACTTCATTATTCACACGTTAACCGCAGGGAGTAAGAGGGAGCCCTTACTGATAAAAGGACAGCAATACTCACAATCTTAACACAAAAGGCTTAAAATTCTACCATTAACTATAATCAGCATTATTAAAACTATGACCTCAGTTGATGCTCCTCTAAGTAACAGCAGTAACATGACAGTTAAATACAGCATAGAAGCCACAGAGCATGCCACTAGACATGCTAAATAAACTTTAAAAACTAACATGTCTTCAATAAAAGCATAAAAATGACTATTTAATCTAAATTAATAACAGGCTGTACTTGAAAACTATGGTCAATAGTTACCATTATGAATCAGTCAGATACAGTCCTATCAAGCACAGTTACCCTCTTCCTACAAAGGGTACTGTAGATAAACCATGATGACTATAAATTCTCCAGACATGGCCATTTACAAATGATAAAAGTTCCACAGCTGATGTTGAGACTTGGACACTGTTTTATGGTTGCTTCTACAGAACCTTTATCAACACTAAGTGATAGTAGTCAACATGAAGTAGCAACAGCTTAAAAGGAGAAAAAGGAGAAAAATTAATTCAAAGTAGCAGTTCATTGGACTGGATCTTACTTTAAATAAATCAAAGAAGACATGCAACAGTATGGAAAATCAGTATGAAAACCTTCTAAAATTAATCTAGCAACAATCTTGCAGAAGTAGAGGCTTGGAGATAAGAATACGGTGACTGGAATATCAAAAAAGTGTGGTAAGTGAATATGGTCAAGTAAATGATGGCTTGATGAACAAAGAAAGGATACCTACCAGGAGACAGAGACTGTCTTAAAGGTTTAAGTCCACGTGCACGTTCACAACCTGATCAGGCAGAACACCCAAACAGCTGGGAACAGGCTTGTCTGTCTTAGCAACGCTAGAAAGTGTCTCCTCACATGTCTGAATGCAAGTGAATAAAGAAATCAAGCATGCCCCAATCCTGAGTTAAGGAATATGCTCCCTTCTTGGGGAAGAGAGAGGACCAGACTGGAAATCACATCTCAAGCAACCTGTTTCCAACTCCAAGGAGTCCCAGACACGGGTGTCTCTCCTGTGCTCGGTTGCTAAAGATCCTCAAAATCCCTTGCTTGTCATATCCACCACAACAAATTGCAGGGAAACCCCGTCCAGCCTGGCAAATGAAGCAGTCTCTCAGATACCCAAAGCAATCCTAGCTGCCATACTATTTTGAAAGAAATGCAGTCTGAGCACTTTTTTTTAGCAGTTCTTTAGGAAAATAAAGATTATACATATGGACATTTGACAAGAATAATCTCGTATCACAAGTCATGAAGCATTTGAAGTCTTTTGGAGAGAATGATGCCATAAAAATCTTAAAAACAAAAGACTCAGCCCAGCCAACATTTAGGAAAGAAAGGGTAGATGCTTTCTAAGAAGGAAAGAAATTAAAGCTGTTTAGGCAAAGGAGCTTGCTCTGACTCTATCAAGATGTTAGAAGCAAATTTAAGAAGGAACACTCTACTTTACAAATGCAGGAAAAGCATATGTTTTGGCAGTGCTTGGCTGCACCCATCTGCACACTGGGACAAAAAAGTTTTTTTAAGGGGCTTGTGAACAAGTGCAGTATCAATCTATGCAAATAATTCAGCCATGAATGTGTGATCCTTGCTTCTTCTGTGAGGTTTTTCATATCCACTGTAGGTGTTCCAGTTTGAAGAAGGTGAAGCAAGAGCACTGGATGAAAAATAAACCACCCATTTCTTTCAAGATGTACACAGGATTTTTTCTTCACCACTGAGCTCTTCCTAAGAGAAGACACTCATAAAAGAGAAAATTCACAGAACCCAGGAAGATGCCAAAGATTTAGAAACAACAAATTATGAGCTTTCTCTTGGTTACTTTTAGGGCTGCAGTCTTAAAATAAAATCCCTGAGAACTTGCTGATATGGATGTGGTGCTTCCCTAAACAAAGGAAGAAGATACCTAAGAACACCTGAAAGCCTTAAGCCATGAAATATGTCTGGTAGTGGGCTACAGAAGGGTCATGAAAAATAAAGAACAGACCAAAGAATCAAGGACATAGGCAATAGGTTAAAGTTAGGTAGCTCCTAAGACATGGGAAGCGCTGGGCATCAAGCTCTTCTCGTTAAAGTATGTTAAGAGTCACAATACTGTGACTGCTGGACTAAGAAGTCCATTGTTGCAAGTCTTTGGGGACATACATCCTGTCAATCTAAGCCTGTCTCTATATATTTTTTAACAGAAGTTTCAGAAGTTGTATAAAACTGGCTTGCTATTTCTGTTTGTCACGGAGAAAATGGTAAGATTGAGTAGCACTTTGATGAAGCAAACTGACAGACCTGCAGGACAAGTGACAAAGCTATTATTTCTACCTTCATGAAGTTACAGAATATCAAAACAAGTTATTGTTGGCATGAGAACGTTGACATTTCACTTGACATTTCAAGATGAGGCTTGAGTGGATATCTTCTGAAAACACCTTGATAAAAGAAGCTTTTCAAAACTGTAACCAAGTCCTAAATAGCATGAGATCTGCTCAGAAACAAACTTTAAAAGATTCCATACTCTAAGAATTTGCTCATTTTGGACAACTGACTGCTGCAAAATTAGTTTGCAAGCTACTGAGAAATTAAGATTCTAGAAAAGTCTCTACATGCCACATTTGCTAGAATACATTGAATTTCAGACACCTTCCAATCTCCTTACCTCTTGTCCTGAAAGGTAGTATGCCGCTAGAAGACCACCAATGAAGCGGATATTGACCTCAAAAACAGACACTTCAGAATTCTAGAACAGAAAGAAAGCATAAATAAATAATTAACCAACTCTTTAATCAAGGAAGAAAAAAAATTGTCAAGAAGAAAGTACATATCCTAAGGCAATTCACATGCAAGGGTCTGTACTGTTACAGTCTCTAGATCTAAACTGAAATTCTCGTGCACATTTTTGTGACACCAAGTGACAATTCTAGTTACAGCTTCAACCGATTTTATTAAAATCAAATTAGTTTTTCTCCTGTCCTCTAACCATTTTATCACCACAAAGTGCAATTACAGTAATTTGGGGCTGGCGGGAAAGAAGACAAGGACTGCACACTTCTATAATTCAGCATCTTCTCTCTTATGCTTCAGCATAACACCACATCTTCTAGGTTTAAAAGATAAAGCAAAATAATATTTAGAGAATTCCAATAATACACATTTTTAACCTGAGTTACTAAGCTCAAATTCAGAGCTCTATTTTAACATAATCTTAGTCTCAGAATAGTCTTTATAATATGACAAGTAATACTGCAGGACCACTGAGAAACTCAAGAGAATAAACCATTTTATTGCCTTCTTCCACATTATTATCCTTAGGTTAAATTCAACAGTATCTTTTGACTCATTTAACTTACAAAAAATTAAAAGGAACCATATAATTTTAACAACTGACTCCCTCTGTGCCCCATTCACTTAATTTTCCACATATACTCCATCTGTCTCCCCCATAAACTTCTCTTCAACCTATTAGACACAGAATGTAGTTTTAATAAGAGATTTTGAGATAGGGGAGACTCTTCCTTTTATCCAGAAAAGTCATTACAATGTGCACTGAACAAGCTGACTCACCAATCTGCACAAAGCTGAAATGACATTTACAGGTACATCTTTCCTTTGGTGCCATTTCTATGGCACCTGCAGTGTTTGGATCAAAACTTAAATGCATTTTGCACATATTACATATTTCAGAAAGATTTCTTGAATAAAGATTTTTCCAAACAGCACTGATTAAAAGTTGGAAGTTCTAACGTTTTTAGTAAAATACTTTCTCTTTTCACATAGATGTGATACAAGAAAAATAACCAATGCAGCATGATTCTGCTTAATACCTACCAAAGTCATGAATCACACATACAGTGAGACAGTATAAAGTGAAACCAATGATTTCCATTTCCCAGTAGAGGAATCCAAGAGGATCACATTTATGTATTTATTTATAAACTCCAAACCATATAAGGAAATTACTCGTTTGGTGTATACACAAGACAACTCATCAGCCTTCAGAAATGGTTTTTGATACATAGGAAGATGTAATTGAACCCCTGAGGGTCATATAAATTTCTTCCATCCAAATCCTGGATTAATATTGCAAATTTATATTGAAATTGCCTTAGATCAGACAAAAGTTATGGAAGCAATTTAGTTCACCCTCATAATGGTATCATTACATCTATATTGTCTAAGATATTCTTAGGATCTTCAGTTTTAGACTGAATAATTATCTGGCACTAACTGAAAAAGCAGCATAAAATTTCTTAGATGTCTGCCAGAAAGTCAAGGTATAAATCAAAAGGAAAAAGCCCAAACAAATAATTTTTGAAAAGTAGGTTAAAATATAGAAACAACAGTAAGCATTTGCTGATTCGGAATGTACAACTATATTTTATTATCTGCATTTACTAAATGAAAAATTATTTTTGGAACCATAGAGCAAATCCAAGCACTGAAATACAAATTTCATCACAGTCTGTGACAGTCCCAAAATTAGTACTAAGAACACTAATCAATAAGATAAAACAGAGCCATTTCTTCCATTTAATGCTTCCAAACTCTCAAGAATGTCAGTCAGATGCTGTATGACCAACTGGGAAATTCTTGTGATACCTTAAGAATCTGTAGGAAAACCCAAGATTTCAAGTGGCATATTTTATGCTAAAACTCTTCAGAAATGGAAGAAGATAAGAGATTGTATTCTTAAGTAATTTAAACACTGTCGTTTGGGGGAAAATTGTCTTTCATAGACCAGTTATTTGCAACAACTATCAGCCAGTAAAACCTCATCTTTGTCTTCATTTCTGAGGCCTGATTGTTTCTCACAAAACACTTCCTCTTACTTCCATTAGTCAATTATAATTTACACTTCCAAAATACAATATATGGATATAACTTATGGGTTGGGTTATACTTTTTTTTCCTAAAACAAAGTTAGATACACAGAGAACGTCACTAAAGTTCACATCTGACACTTTGATCTGTAAGCTTGATTAAGATTCACCTGAAAGACCTCTTCTGTCTCCCCCCAAGGTGAACACTGCAAAAAGGACTAGAGAAATATTAGGGCAGGCTGTACTCACCACACTGAAATCAAGATTTTTGTCAATCCATTCTTGTCCTTCTCTGAATTCATCGTGAAGGCCCATGATATAAAGAGTATCCAATGCATCTACTATTGTAGCACCCATTTGTGAGTTTCCTACACGCAAAAAAGAATGGTTGCTATTACAAGTGACTATTTCACTACTTTTCTTAAACATCACAAACATGAGAAAATAACCCAGGCAGTAGCAAAGTTACTACAAAGGCGTAAGCACAAAGAATAATCGAAATGAGCCAGGAATTATCAGGTACATAAGATTCCCCTTTCTCTTTCAAAGTATCAAAGTATGACAGTTCGGTTTCTGGAGAAAAAAGAATATTAAAGATAGAAAGAAGAGCCCTCTCATCTGCTTTCCTGACTTAAACTTCAGCAACTGTACTTCTACACAAAAACAAAACCAAAAAAACAAAAAAAACCCCAAAAAAACCCCCAAAAAAACCAAAATAAAAAAAACCCAAAAGAACAGAAAGGCATTCAGCTTCAAAAAGCTACTAGGAATTCTAGGACAGAAGCATTAGGGAAAAAAAAAAAAAAAAAACCGAAGTCCCAACGTGCTCCCCTCAGCGTCAGCAGGGACCCAGGCTATGAGCTGCTAATGGATCTCTCAACTGTCACCACTTCCAGTGCAGCATTGAAAGTCAAATAAAAATCAATGGTGCTTTAAGCTAAAATACCATTCACTTGAAACAGCAACAATTTAGAGTTGATTGATGAGTGACTCATCGGTCTGCACAACGGAAGACAAGGTGGTGAGCCACGGCCCATGATCTCCCTAGCCCATCCCAACCCAAGCTGCAGCACTCAGTAGGTAGGTACAGATCTTGGTTTCTAGAGGAAAGCAAAAATTACCATGGGTTCTCTGTTTTCATGGAGTGTATAAAACTTCATGTGCACCAACAAAATAGCCAAAATTCACTGTTTATACCTGTAACCAACCAACCTATAACTCTGATTAGCAATTTAATGACACTAAGTTTTACAACAAGTCAATTTTAAGGTTCTTTTAAAGTGTTTTCCACCCAAAATGGGAATCTCTACAGCACAGTGTTCCTGCTTGGTAGTTTTTATTCATCTGTTTCTGACCTTCACATGGTTAGAGCTATATTTTTCCCCTCAAACACAACAGTAGTTGAATGAAGCCATCACCCCCACTGTTTTTCTCACACTAAATGACTGACATATAAGCTTAATTCCATTTTCAGAGACTTTCCCCAGATAATAAAAATTAAACACAACAGTATCCATGACAAAGTAACCACCAACTAATTATTAAAGAATAGCCATGCATCAGTTTTAATTAATTTCAATTAGATTTGGAAAGCCTGAAGTTGGTAGTGTTTGTTAAGAAAAATTAAGTACGGATTGAGACACATCACCTTTTGCAAGATTAACTGAAGACAAATCCTTTGACAAATTGTCCACCAGCCATACCTATAACTGTCAGGAAATGAATTCACTGTGGTGCTTAAGTACGGTAAAGTTTAATGCTTTCAGCCAAATGACAAATTCCACTTCTTATGCTGAAGTGGAGGATGCTTTAAGCAGAGCCACAGCACTGCACTTAATGTAGCACCTTCTCAAATGCATAGTGTGACAGTTATCTAATTCACCACTTCAAAAATATGCAAAAAAGACCATGATACAAGGACTACCTTCAGTACCAGCTGACAAAGTATTTTTTAACAAAGTTGGAATGTGTTTTACTGCTTCCACAAAATGTTAAAAGTTATTTCTCTCTATTTAAACCACAGAGATAAAATTTTCAAATGCACAAAGCATTTGAACAAACAGGGATATATAAGTCTTGTGAAATCCTGGAAGTTCCTTTTGCAATAGTTTCAAGAAGTAAAACTTTTCCAACTTAAACACAGCGGTAATAACATCAGTAAGCTCTTGCATTCTTCAGCTGGCATGGGATGTAGAGAACGCATTGCATGGAAATGGACTGGCATGTCACTGTCTGCCACCAGAGCTCCCCACACCTACTCCAAAGAACTTCAGACACCACAGTACAATCTTCCACAGTTTTCTAGATCTCCGAACTACATTCCAATGTCCATAACATGGCAGAGCAGTATGTTGGGGACAAGAATATTTACTTGTCAGACCTCAAGAAAGTATCTTCAAAACCACAAACTTAAATAACCTTTTTATTGAGTTCTCTCTGCACAGAACCATGAAAGAAGGAAACAAAAAAGCACATAACTTTTGCCATCTCACAAATCCAATAGATGAATTCAGAGAGAACAGAATAGAGGTCTCTCCAGTGCTGATCAAAAGGGTTCATAGTTCCCTGAGTGCACCCCATAATGACTGATCAATACAACTGCACCAAATACAGACAAGAAATTTGCAATCACTGTGTTATAAGTAAGCCCTCAACCCCACATAAAGAGATCTCACCTAAACCAGTGGCCCCCAAAAGGGATTGCCTACAACCTGTTTCACACCAGAACCTTTGGTGCTGTTTTCAGCCACAGCAACAAATGCAGACTGATCAAACTGGCTTGTTCAGCACTTTTTGTCCCTAAGAGTCAATTAAAGGCACAGGCTCACACTGTGAGATTTTTGTCTGGGCCGTTACCCTAATGATTTGTTCAAGCCCTCTCTCTGGCTGCCTTTAGATTTCTTTCTTTCACCTTTTATGTTTATTGCTCCTAGAACCATGAATGTCCAACGAAGCATGGGCTGAGAAAAGCCCCTTCTACTCTCATGTGCCTCTTCTCTAAGCAGCAATGGGCACCTCTTCCGGAGGCACAGATCAGTATGGTTATAGTTTCTAGACTCCATGTGAGAGCCCAACTATTTTTTATCCCAATCTCTTAAGGATAGCATACAGATCCCAATCTATAATAAATTACTAGTTTTGTTTTTTTCATATAAGCAGGCTATTTCAACCAATTTTGAGTTATTTTTCTTTTTTTTTTCTACACACGAGTATTTCTTCCTTCAGGAAGACTCGGAGGAATAATCTTTGCATTTTCAAATCCTTTTTGCTTAACATGTTTCCAAAAGGTCAAGAGATGGCAAGTCAAACTTTTGCAACAGATTGTTTACCCAGTCTTCTGCCTTTAGTGTCAATCAGGCAGCAGGAAGCAAGCTAATTCCCTCCTCATGGGCACTGAGGTAGAAAAGTCCAAAATGCAGAAATCACACTCAGAAGTCTTGTACCTACAAGAATACAGGGCAGAACTGAACATAATGAAACACTGAGTACAATACATATGAACACCTTGGCTGCTCCATACTGCAAGGTAAGTACAACTTAAAACCATTTGTGAGCTACATTATGGTTGGTCAGAAAGTAAAATCAATTAATTGCTCTCAGCTTCTTTCTTCAAGGACTATGTAGAAAGGATGTCATTCTTAATTTGTTCTTCCATGAATTCTTCTGTATCTACAGCTTGACCAAAACAAACAGTGACATTGTAATAGCTGTCTTCATCTTAAAATGTAGCAAGGTATCAACTGAGAACTAAAGAAGGAAGAAACAGTAAGAGTTCCAAACACTACCCCACATTAGGGTCACATGTACTGCTATAGGTAAAGCAGAAATGGCACTGGTACTTCCCCCTACTGATCCTGATAGAAACCATTCAACTGAAGTCACAAAGTGAAATAATTTTCTGTTCATGATAGGGAATGGGTTTTTTTTTTTATTTCACAGCCATGCCAAGACTCATAAATTTTGCCTTAAAGGACAAGGGGTAACTTTCCTGGAATTAAACTGCAGAAGGTATCATTTACAGTGCCATAAAGTAACCCTAAATAATAACAGTTTAAAGCATACACTTCTGGCTACCACCTCAAGCTCCACATACAGAGGGAGCAGATGTCTCGTGGTGAAAAAAAGGCTATAAAACAATTAAACTATAATAGAAAATAACACTGCTGCTAGCTGAAGGCACTCCTCCCAGGGTCTGCCCCTGTCCAATACAAAGGTTCAGCTAGTCATGTCGCATAAGATAATAACCAATGCCAAAAAGGCTCAGTTTAACAAACGTCAGATTAGGAAGTTTCCTCTCCATATAATTATAGTTCTAGTTGATTGAGCTCCAAATTTAATGAAGTTTGCCTAATGAATGCAATGCTCATTCTTCTAAATAGAACATCCATCATGAGCTAATGGAAAAAATTTAACAGTGAAATAGCTGAACTATTAAGAAAATCATGCACACTCTCATTAAGCAAGAGTATTATTCTAAGGCACTGCAAAATAGTAACTCAGATTTGTAGTTAGGTAGATGACAGTTTCCTTAGATAAGCCAAATAATTCCTTCACTTGATACCACATAAATCTATAGTTTGAAATTTCTAACAAATCATATGACTAAGTGTAAATATCAGGGCCTCTAAAAGAAAAATGGTCTTCTTATCTAGAACCCTTTCAGTATGCCAAAGCACTAGATGAAGAACTGGCTTATTAGTATAATTTGAAAGTCTCACAAGAGACTATCAAAGTACAAGGGATACAGATTGTTGTCAAGTGCTCCATGACAAAAGGAATATGAAGAAAATAAATAGCCCGTTTTCATTATACCATAAGAGAAAGTGTAGAGATTTACAATGTCTGATACCAGCTCAGGGTTGTTTAGTGTATTTATTACATGGAAACAGAAGAGACTATAAGCAGTGAGGTACTAGAGAAAATATGTGAATAGATCAACTGTGCATGGATCAATTATGAATAGGAAAGACTAAAGATATGAGACCCAGACAAGTTAAATTATGGAACGAGATAACAAAACTCTGCACCAGCAAACTGAAGTCATACACTAAGCTGAAAGGTTATCATCAAACAGGTGCTTCACAGAAACTCTTGCTATTTAACATCTCACCCATATGTCCTCCTTATTTCAACATGCATACATCACACACAAATCTCATTACCTCTCCTGAAAAACTCTTCCATAGGGGCTTTCATTGGCCCAAGTGGAGGGTTGAGCAGAGATACTAAGTCTGGATGGGAGTGAGTTAATTTTCTTCACAGTAGCTTGTATTGGTGCTGTGGGGTTTGGATGTGTGACTAAACCAGTGTTGGAAAGACATCAGAATTTTGACTAATGCTGAGCAGTGTTTGCACAGCAACAAGGTTTTCTCTTTCTCCTGCACCTCCACAGTGAATAAACCAGGAGAAGGCAAAAAGGTTGGAGAGAGAATTTCTTTATCTTTTCTCACTCTGCCTGTGCTCCAACACCTCTGTGCCACAAGTGTGTGTCTTACAACACACTTGGCATTTACCCAGAGACTTGCTAGAGGGGTAACAAACCTGAAGGAAATCCAGCCTACTCAGATGGATCTCTCATTACCAAAATGTACGCTGCTGCAACAAAGTCAAAGAAACCAGCTGAAGTGGAAAACTTCCTGAGGCCACTCTGCTTCCAAGGAAGTCATATAAATAGGCCTAACAGGTGCATATAACCATTCCTACTCTTCTACCTCAAGCAGTGACTGAGAAGGAAGCATTTTATTTTTCCTCAGAAAAGATAGCAGATGACATGTCTAAACACAGAATGCTCATCAGTCCATTTACAATCAATGTAGGGTTTTCATGTTTCCTAAACCAGTGACAAAATCTAATAAAGGAATCTAAGCAAGATCCTTACTCTCCTTTGCAAGGACAGCCTGCAGACATCATCAGCAACTACATTTTGAAGAAAGCCAAGGGAATTGGCAGGATTGAGGAAGAGCAGTAAGTTGGGTACGGTAAAAGCATTTGGGCCATTACTGAAGACAACTCTCTCCACACCATACAAAGAGCAAGTACCTATGTGTTAAGAAATCCTTGCAATCAAAATAATTTATTTTACACTCTAGAAAGCAGACATTTTTCTAAGCAATAAAAAGCTGGAATCCATAGTTAGCTATGTGCATAGTGCAAAGACTAGAGACCTAGATACAAGAAAATAGCTTTCACTCTCAAAACAGTTTCCCATGGTCAATGGGATGATCATATTGATTGACAGAATCATAAAATACAAGTGGAAATAGTGCCAGAAACAGTATTGGTCTCAGCCTGTCTCATATTCAATTTGTTTTTTGCAGAACCCTGGACAGACATCACTTAGTGGAAGCTGAATCTACTCCTACTGGTGCAGAATATGCTTGATTACCGGTGTAGCTACTTGAGGATGGAAGAGGGATCAGCTTGCAAAAGGAATGTAAAAGGATCAAAGCCTCAAGGGATAATTTACTGTAATTTCTAAGATAAATTTCCACTAAAGCAGGTAACCTCAGCTTCAGACTAGTTCAGCACTACTGACAGAGCAACCCAACCACTGGGGTGTACACAAGCATAGAGCAGATCCTCCCTTTTCCACCACAGTGATTCCAGAAACAAAAAAGATGTTACGTCTCCCCAAGGAGGAATATATACACTCTCACTCTCTGAAGCTGTGTTTGACCAACCTGATCTCCTTTTATGACTTGGGGCTGCCTGGTGGATGCAGGAAAGGCTGTGGATGTTGTATGCCTGGACTCCAGCAAGGCCTTTGCCACTGTCTCCCACAGCATACTCCTGGAAAAGCTGGCAGCCCGTGGCTTGGACAGGGAACACTTCACTCAGTAAGAACTGGCTGGATGGCCAGGCCCAGAGAAGTGGTGAATGGTGCTGCATCCAGCTGGGGATCAGTCACCAGTGGTGTGCCCCAGGGGTGAGTCCTGTTCAATATTCTTATTGATGGCATGGATGAGGGCATTGAGTCTTTCATTAGTAATTTTGCAGACACTAAGCTGAGAGTATGTGTCGATCTACTGGAGGGTAGGAGGGCTCTGCAGAGAAACCTAGAATGGTTGGACAGATGGGCAGCGTCCAACAAGACGAAGTTTAACAAGTCCAAGTGCTGAGTCTTGTATTTTAGCCACAATAAGCCCTTGCAACGTTATAGGCTGGGGACGGTGTGGCTGAACAGTGCCCAGGCAGAAAGGGAACTGGAGGTACTGGTCAACAGCAGGATGGACATGAGCCAGCAGTGTGCCCTGGTGGCCAAGAAGGTCAATGGCATCCCGGCCTGTATCAGGAATATTGTGGCCAGAAGGAAAAGGCAAGTCTTCCCCCGTACTCAGCACTGGTGAGGCTTCACCTTGAGTGCTGTGTCCAGTTCTGGCCCCTCCGTTTAGGAAGGACGTTGAGATGCTTGAGCCTGTCCAGAGGAGGCAACAAGGCTGGTGAAGGGCTTGGAACCTAAGTCCTATGAGGAACAGCTGAGGGGGCTGGGGTTGTTTAGCCTGGAGAAAAGGAGACTCAGGGGTGACCTTATCACTCTCTACAACTTCTTGAAAGGTGGTTGTAGTCAGGTGGGGGTCAGTCTCTTTCACCAGGCAGCAACTGACAGAACCAGAGGACATGGTCTCAAGCTGTGCTAGGGAGGACAGAGGTTGGATATTAGGAAGAGTGATAAAGTACTCAAATGGTCTGTCTGGGGAGGTGGTGTAGTCACCATCCCTGCAAGTGTTTAAAAAAAGACTGGATGTGATACTCAGTGCCATGGTTTATTTGAGGTGTTAGAGCATGGGTTGGACTTGATGATCTCAAAGGTCTCTTCCAACCTAGTCATTCTGTGAATTCTGTGAAGCTAAAAGTTTATTTATTTTTCCCACAGGCAATAATTTTAATTCCTAGTAATCATGTGAAAATGCTTCCTTGATAAACTCAGCCTGACAATAAATTTAGGGTTATTACAATCTTTAAGAAAATGAACATTCTTGTTATTGATATTCCTGTCTGCCCAGATTCATAATGGCTGAAAAATACATCCTGGGCATGACTGCACTATATATTAGAAAATATACCAATTTCTACTCCAAAAGATTTTAATAATTCAAGTTTTCAGACTGTAGCAACAGGATTTCTTGATGTGACAGACAATTAAAGACATGGTATGAAAATATGTAACATGAAAATTAAAAGCAAACAATTATCAACAGTTTTCTGTATCTCTAATGGGGGTCTGGCAATAAAGCTGCCACTGCTGAAGCATATAACTTGCAAAACATCTTAATGACTCACAAGGAACAAGATAACATTTAAGAAAATTAATTAAACTTTTGAACAAGAAAGTTTAATTTCACTGAGAAAACAAGTGCTTCAAAATTAGTCAATGAAACTATACATTTCATACAAAACTGCTATGTGTTCTGTATTATTTCAGCTCAGTCATAAAACGCAATGAATAAGCCTGTAAGTATCCATAAAGAAACCAATTGCCTTTAACATTTTAGACTCATTTTAAAAAGCAGAACAAAAAACTAAGCGTGTTGATTGCTTAGTTCTGTTAAATTGCTGACAATAGAAAAGATGAAAACCATGTCTTAATGTTTTTACCAGACAATAGTGTACTTTAGCATATAAATAATATTAAATGATCAATTGTAATGCTTTCCTTAATTTCATAACTGAGGAAGTAATAGGAGTAGAACACTGAATTGTATGCTAGACTTTGAACCTATTAAAAACTGGATCTGCTGGTATTTGTTAATAATCAACAAACTGCTGCTTAAATACCTATGCTCTTAACACTTGAATTTTAAAACTTCATCTAAGAATCTACACTGCAATAAACTTCCTCATGACTGCCCTTCACTCAATTACTTTACTTTGCTCCCTATCTTATATGGCCCTTCAAATTAATTCAAAATTAATGCAAGCAAGAGCTGAATGCAGTCCCCTTAGTACAAAGGCTGAATACCCTGATTATTTCAATTTTCCACATTTCTATTCCATTTCCTCCGTATTTTTTATTCTTTTATTTTTAAGCACAAAGACCAAACTGAGTGACTGTATAGGACTATGTAAAGACCATAATAAAGATTAGTGCTGGAACTATGATCTAAGTTAGTGGAAGGTTAAGACCTGATGATAACTGAAAAGCCACAATGTCAGGAGAGAAAAGTTAGCATGAATCTCAGAGTAGGAAAGGAAGGAGGGAGAGAACATGGCATTGAGTACCAAGCAGGCCATGGAAGCATATCAGAAAGCAAGAATAAAGTGTGAAACATGAATGATGACAGCAAATCTGCTGCACGCACGAAGCAGTCACTCAAAACTAACCAAAAATACAGGTCTGAACTAAGTGCATTTTGAAAAAACAGGAAGTGGAAGACTGAAGGAAAAAGTATCTGTGAATGATGGCCCTGGAAGTAAGAAGAACCTGAACACTGGAAGCAAGTAGTTATACACAGCAGCAAGCAAAGTAAGATTAGTATTTGAGAGTAAATAAGAGAACAAGATGTTATCTGGACGTGAATACAGCTGTGTGACCTGATGAAGCAAGCTAAGTACAGATCTTCCGAGACAGGATACAATCTCTCACAGATAACTAGCTAGGCAGTAGGAAAAGCATATTAAAAAACCTATCTAAGAGCCATCATGGCACACATCCTTTTCTATCTTTATATTTGGGCCACTTCTGCACATTTTGGCTCAAACCACATACTCAATTTTCTTTGAGAGAGCATAAGAGGAGCAGATTTTCAGTGAGATAGCTGTAGAACTTCACCAGAAGGGTGCAAAACTTGAGTGAACAGTATCAGTGTATTAGGCACAAGCACAGTGCTCCCCTCACACGGTTGAACTGTTCCTGAATTCCAGCTGCCTCATACATCTGCTGGCTTCAGATGACAGTAAAATGTATCTACACCTGACTCCCACGCTGTGCACGTGCCCATGGAGCTGTCCTCAGCAGATCTAGTTTTAGAGTTCAGAATGCTAATTCTTACTCAGCTGTCACGCCTGCTCATATTTTAACACACTCCAAAACAAGACTGCACAGCCTTAACTTTATATCCTTAGTATACCCTCTGCTCTCAATTCCAATGGATTGAAAAAAAAATTAAATTCATGAATAGCATTGCCACCTAATTAATTTACAAGTCAAAATAAACATTAAATCCAAAGATTTCCAACAGGAAACAATTAAACAATTTTTTATCGCCTTGGAGCAAACCATCTGGTTTATGCAAGGAAAACAGGAGAGAATGCTATTGGAAAAAAGAAAAATTCTCAGTCTGAGCCTCAGCCCTGAACTCTAGTATGACTCAATTTTTTTACTACCATTTCACACAGATGTTTACCTTGCGATCCTACAAGGCAGGTTACTGAAATGAGGTGTATATCTAATTCCACATTGCATTTCTGCATCTTTTGTTCATTTTGTGGGATTTTCTGCTTAAAACAGAATTTTCAATCTTCTGAATAGGATTTAACACAATTGCTTCAGACACTTTAAAGTCACTGAGTACAACTACCTTACATGTGTCGTACACGAACTAATACAAACTGTGTGAGAAGAATTCAGTAAGAATATTGTATTATTAAAAAGAACAAGACAACAGCTGCTCACGCTGAATTTTCCTGATATACATAGGTACACTTGTGACAGTTCAATGAAATTCAAGTGACATTCAAAAAACATTCTTAGCTAAGCAGTTGTTTTTAATCTACAGCACCAGTACTGTAAAACACTTAAGAGGGAACATACAGACAGATTGTACCCTGTCTGCACAAATTTGCAAGTTTCAGAGAACAACTATATTCTGAATAAGCATGACACACATTGCAGTGAAGCAAAACACTGTTAACAAATCACTATTTGCCCAACTGGCAGCATCAATCAGAAGACAGCTTTAAATGAGATAAACAAAGGAAATATCAGAAATTTTGTAGAGGGAAGTCTTTTCTTAGCATCACTGTTAAAGTATTTTAAAGAACTGAACTTGCATATAGCCAGAGAACATACACAGAACGCATGTGAGACCACCCCTTAAAAAAAACATTGAAGAAAACTGACCTGCTACATGGTAAAATTGTTCTCATGCAGAAGAATAATGGTTTAAAGGATAGGGAATGGGATAAGTGCAAGCAACCATCAGTGTGGGGTAAAATCACCAGTGGGATCCTACTGAGATGATTGCTTAGGCAAAAGCTTAAATATGAAATAACTGAAAATATTTACAACATTTTATTTATAAAATATATCATTGGATACAGTGCATGAGGATTTCTAAAAGGAATGCAGCTGCAGAAAAGCTACCCTATACTGTGTTTGTAGAGTCAACAAAGGAGCCTAAAAGACAGAGAATACAATTATTAGGAAAGGAACAGCAAACAAAACAGAAAATGGAACAAAGTTTTAGTCTTCCTCTCAAAGACCAAAAAAGACCCCAAAATCACCACCTTGAAAATATACAAAGAAAGAAGATAACAACGTATCAGGTAGGAAAGAATCTAAGTAAAAATATTAGTTTACAGGCCAAGACCTTCTGTGCAGAACAGCAGCACTACTGAGGGCATGTAGTTCTAAAAACTCTTGAACAGCAAACAAGAGGTGAATAATGGATTTTTTTTTTTTTACCCCCAACACCAAAACTAGTAATTGAGGACAGCAAGCAGACTAAAAAAACTACGACGTTTTCTACATTATATCAAATCAAACTATGGAACCACTCATAATGGGTTTTGTTGCCTTTAGTTTGCCCAGACTCCAAAGCCATTTGGACAAAATCAAGGAAAAATAAACTAGAAGTGATTAAATAAAACTTGCTGCCTCTAACCACAGAAGTACTAATGCTACACAAACTTCTGTAAGACTGTGGATTCTCCGAGACAAGCTCACTATGAGCTTTTCATGCTCTTACGTCTTCTCTAGGTACCTACTGTGAGCAATTTTTGAAGACTGAGTAAAGATCATGTTTGATCTGTCATCTGACCTGAAGAAACTTTTCTTGTGATATTAGAACACTGTTCTAGTTTCACATAAAGCCAGCAACTGAAGAGTTATGCTCTTTCTCAAAATTTTATCTCTCCAAAATCTGTGCTACTGGTCAAAAAAATATGCATTCAATGTACATATAATATTCAACATTAACTCACCGTAGTCACTCATTGGTGAGTTTGCAGAGGACACACATGCATAGGCCTGTCTTAAGGCCATTTCCATTTATTTCAAAATTGACTTGAACCTGAAGTACAGAGATTAGGCTGAAATTTGCATTGTGAAATTACCTGTCTTTCCTAGTTACCATGAATGGATTTTCTTTCCCCTTCCATTTGCCACATGAAAAGGCAATAACAAGCAGATTACAGTAATTTCACGAATATAAGCCGCACCATTATGACGAAAATTTTGCTCCCACCCCGAAATGCGGCTTATATTCAGGGGCGGCTAATATGTGAATAATTTTCTGATATTTCCAATCCCGGAAGTGACAGCCAGGGTGCCAAGCCCAGCACCAGCCAGTAAAAGCCGGCTTTAGGCGATTGTTACACATTGGTTA
>PYHW01009147.1:853554-864009 GCA_013186435.1 Turdus rufiventris | reverse complement strand
TTTTTTTTTTTTTTTTTTTGTTTTACCTAAGGAAATCAATCACAGGTTCCATTTTGTACACCACCAGGAACTGTTTCAGCATATGCTCTACAGAAGCTTGAATTACATGTTCAGCACTACAGCAGTACTGACTTGCTACTCCTTCACCCTCTATACCACCCACATTGCCTAAGAGTTGTGCCAAGACGGGATGCTGGGTTCAAAATCTCAGATTTGTATGAGAATTTTGGGAGAATATGGGGACAAACACAAGAACAAAGTGATAACAAAGGAATTGCAATCAAACACATGCATTATACACAGTATCTTGCTCTCCCCTCCTCTTCTGATCTTCCTTGACTCCAGAATTATAAATATCTCCTTTTACACATGATACTACCAGAGGAAAATAAAAAGTTTCTGGAAGCACAGAAAAAAATCTTCAGGAGTAATGGAAATGAACCAAACAACAGCCTCCAGAAACTGAAGTGCTGCGTAGGAGTTTTAGCCAGTTGAAAAAATTTCTTTTGCTTCTGCGAATGCACATGTTAAAGCAAAGGAATTTTTAGCACATCTGTTGATGTGCACATGCCTTTGTTCAGGTTGTTCAGTTCAATAAGAGAACAGGATTTGTTTGCCTAATAAGTTACAAAAAGTTTCTGAATGTTTCACCTGACATACAGAAACAGCAATATGAGAATCTTCAAGCAAAAGAGAAACAGGATTTTGCCTGTCACCTTCATAAGATTATAGCTTGAAAACTTTCATTCAGCGGGTATCAAAAACTTGCTGCAGTCACTGTGTAAAATATCACAGTGAAAGCTGCATTAATTCCTTGCTATGAGAACTGCTTAACACAAATGTTTTAAATACTTAATTGAACAGGACATCCTCATTCTCCACATGTGGTAGGACAGATGCTTCTATGACATTCTACACAGACATTGAAAGCTTGTTCTAAAATGAAAGAAAAAGAAGGGACATACTTGAAAAGAATTTGTCCAAAAAACCCCACACTAAACGTCTGACTCCAGGACAAACAGCAGAAAGAAGAAAACTCCTGGTCTACTCATGTTTCAGATAAAAGACCAAGTAAACCATAACAGACCAAGAAAACTTTTCAAGCAATGCAATTAACAAGCAAACACCTCTATCAACTCCCTTTTCTGATTTTATTTTGTTAAGAACAGGGTTTGAAAACTATTTAGTTTCAAATAACAACCAGAAAAAGTTAGACAGCAACTGTGAGCAGCAGTACCTTCCTGACTTTTAGAAGTATCAAGTAAGCAACCTTAAGAACAGAAACTAAGACAATGGAAAATAGGCTGACAAGACATTTGTCATATAGAATTGTGGTTGGGGGTAAGGGTGTGTGTTTTTAAGAAAATTAAGAAGCAGAAATCACAAAAAATTATGACAATCATTTCAATATTCTTCTGTTTCAAAACTGAAATCCTGGAGCTTTTCATCATTAAGAGAATCCACCATTTGAGCTAGTAGCAGGAGGCTGTCATCCTCTCTCTATGTAAAAATCAGACTAAGAGAAAAGACCTTGACAGAGTTTCACACATATCAGCTCGCAGCAAAAAAATATAAAAGACTCCAGTTACAGTTGCACATTATATTTAAGCTGATTAATACCTAGCTTCTGACAGATGAAAAGTCCCAACAGCAGTAAGCCAAGGATCTGCTGGAAACTGAGGACTATTGCATAAAAACACGGAGATATAAATGATAATTGGACTACCAAAACAACATCTAGAGCACAGAACACCACTGCATGTACAAGTCTTGGCAGGTTAAGCTTTGGGAAGCTCTTCTCTGACAAACTCAGCGGGGACCCATCTGCAGACCCAACTTCCAGGTGGAGAAGTAACAACACTGCCTTCACTGCTTACCTGAGATTGAGAAGTTAACCTGTGTGGTAAGAAGATATCCCTGGCTAAGTAAGAGTTGCACACCATCAGCATGAGTCCCCTCTGCTGTCCACCAGACAGATACAGCCCAGAACACAACTTCCCTAGCATTGTGGAAGAGAACAATGGATACACCTATGGATACAAAACTAGCACTTCTGTAGAAGCAAGGATGCTTGGATGTCCATACATGCTGCTGATTTAGCAGGTTAAGGACTGATTGTGTATGACTACAGCATTACTAGAATAATCAACTGTAACAGCTGAGATATTAGTTTACAGATAAAGTATGTTATAACCCTATATTCCTTATATTGGCCACCATCTCTGTGCAAATCATTCTTTTCTCAGGGCTTTAGTGCCCCTGTAAAAGCAAGTTCACTTATTCCTTATGCTAGTACTCAGAAGACTGGGCAACAAGCCATTCAGCCAGGGGTGCGCTGAGCCAGCTGAAAAATTACAGATCAGTTCAGGCCAAATCAGGTCTCCTAACTGGCTGACTGCCCAAACACTGATGTTGGGGCTAGAATATAGTCATGATTAAATGTCTGGGGACAGCAGAACAGGAAATGAGCTTCAAAGTGTTTTAGACCAGCACGTTCAGGGGCATTAAACTAAAGCCCAAGGTACAAGTAGTGTGTTTTCTGCACACGAATTCACATGGCCATTAATCACTACTATCTCCATGGCCATTCCCTACACTTCCATCTATTCCATCACTCAGACATATGGTTTTCTCTTCTCTAGTTTACCCCACTGATACCACTTCTTCCATCACTGGTCACTCCTTACCATCCTAAACTTCATTCATGCCTTCCTGACTACCAGGAAATTCCTCAAAATGTTTCCTCTCTCCAAAGCATCTGATTAGCCTCTGGTATCTCACTCAGTCAATGCCTGCCTCTTCTAAGACCTGAGACAACAATAATCTTCCTCTACTTAGCGAAGGAAACTAAAAACTACTATTTCAGAGTTATCCTACCCTCGTCTATTTCACACCAAGTACAGTTTCTGTCTCCAGTTTTCACAGAAGCAAACTGCTGCTTCTCACTATCACACCAAGGTCCTCTGATAGCCCTGGCTCAATCTCATCCCTCCCCTCCAGGGTCCCACTCCTAATTAGTTACTTCCTTCCCTTTTCCCACCCCCTATACTGGGAAAATGAGAACTATATTAACTGAAAGAATATCCTCTTCCCGATGTCTATATTCGAAAGGGGTATCACAGTAAATAAGATAGCTCCATCCTTTTACACTGAGTCTCCTCAGTATCCTGATCTCCAGCAGTAATCACCAAAACTCTCACCAACAGAAGAAAAACAGCTGGAGATAGTCAGCAATTAAAGCAATAGCCATGATAGTAATATGGTCTTACTCAGAAAGTTCTTAATTGTTCAAATACTAAATAGGTTGACAGCAAAAAAACCACATGATGTGAGAGTAGCTGTTACAAATTAAAAGTATAGCAAGTGGCATATAATGCAGACTCAGAGATGGCAAACTTTCAGGTAAGCAGATGGTACCAGGCTTCTCTGCATGGGAAACCCTCTGGCAGGTCCTACAGGGCTCTAAGGAAGTAACTACCCTCACACAGATGTTCTGTCAACTCAAGCTACCACATTACTATAATGCTATTTTAATCACCCAGCCAAAGCTGCCTTGCACATCCTAGAAGCAACACTGCTTTAAATATCTGATTGGAAGTTCACACACTGCTCAGATTTATCTTCCTCCTGTACCAATAATTGTTACCGTATGTCTATATGGTAAACTGACACCAGTCTATCAATATGTTTAAAATGAGAACAGTACTCAACATGCATGGTGCCATAAGGCCTGCACTGAAATGCTGTATGGCAACGCTTGAAGAAAAGAGGAGGGGGACTATCCTGGGATCTCCCATAGGAAAGTGAGACAAAGCTCTTCATTATGGGGTATCAATGCTACTTGGGGTGTGCAGCTCTGTCCAAACACAGACCTAGAACAATTTCTCCTGACTTGTTCCTCTTGCTTATGATACGCGCAACCCTCCTGGCTCACACAGCATCAGTGCTACTCTATTCACCTCGCTGTGGCAACGCAGCAGCACTGGATTTGTCAAAAAGACACAGATCCTTGCAGTCCAAGATTGGCAGAATCACTCCCTTTCTTCTAGGTGGCAGCAGTTTAATATGTAGCCCTCCTCTGCAGAAACTGGATGAATTACAGGGCAACAACAGTAATCAAAAAAAAAAAAAAAAAAGAAAAAAAGAAAAATTAGTTTCAACTCAGTCTCCAAATATCAAGTTTCCAAACAGTATTATGTGACATCATGAGAAAAACTCTGACAGGAGCTGCAGGCCATGTTATGCTCTTAAACACAACTGTCCTTGTTTCGGGGGGAAATATACACACACACCTATACATACATATAGCACATATGCTGTGATTCAAAAGGTTTTCACATAAAATGACACAGACTGCAGCATGGCTATACTTAACAGTAATGCTGCATTAATTAAAACAGAAAGTTAAGTTCTTCTCCCATTCAGCACCACTGGGATTGGTCAGAAGAACACCAAAGCTTTATACCTCTCCACTAAGCAAATCAGCCAAAACAGTAACTAAAGATAGAGCCACAAAATACCTGGAAATCATGACGCACAGTCTAATCTGCGCTGTTACCACAGAGCAAAACTCTATCTCATTACTCCCAAAGCTCTTTATTCTTGTCAGTAAAGCAGAGGATAAGAGTCGACTATATGACTATAAATTACTATTAATACTAGAAAAAACTATAAATTATTTAGCCTTCCAGGTGCTTTTAATAAGTTTCCACATGACAATAATCCCCACTGCTAATAAAATATGCAATTTTGATTCAGGAGACAGATAACTGGATGTTGGATTTTTCCTTTTCAAAAAGGCCAGAAAAGCAAGACTAGATTAGTAACTCCCCATTCAAAAAAGCCTAACAATGCAAGGCTCAGACTACTCAGTACATCTATGAATACAGAAAGCAGGTATTTGCACATCAGATGAGAACACAGTCCTCTTCACAGAATGACAGAAAGGTTGAGGGGGAAAGGGGTCTCTGGAGGTCATCTGATCCAACTCCACTGCTCAAACAGGGTCACCTAGAGCTGGGTGCCCAGGATCATGTCAAAATAGTTTCTAAACATCTTCAAAAATATATATATCATTGCCACAAATTATGCAGGAGTTTGCTCATTTGCTCCATTCCATGAACAAAGTGCACAAAATATGAATGGATAAGCTTCACTCTGCAAAAGATACCTTCCCAACTGAGTAAATAACATCATTGACAGCCATCTCAGTTACCAAAATCCAGGATGCTGTTTAAAGAATCACTAACCCATAAAAAAGGTAAGGATGTCAGCATCATGACAATAAATGTAACAGAATGCAAAAAGAAAAAGTAAAAGAGAAGAAACTATGATGTGTTAACTACTCAACACATTACAAATAATTCAGCCAAAGATGACTTGGCATTCTTCAGGAATTGCTGAGCAAATCTTTGTTCACGTATTTGCAATCAAAATATTGTCAGGACACAAGAAGTGAAACAAAATACAGCAAAAGCGCAATGTTTCAGCAGTATGCACATTTCAAACTACCATGTATGCTTTTCACAAGCCTATTACAATATTAACAGATTAAGCTAATACAGTGAAATGCTGATTTATAGCTATCAGTGCCATTTCCAGTATCAGTGAAATACTTTAATACTAACATGTTTTACAAGCTACATATACAGGTCTGAGATGTATGCAGCAGCAAATGAAATGGACACAAGCTACTCTTGACATGACCAAAACATAAAACATATAGAAGCACCATAGCCCAAAACATTAATCTAAAACAGTGGGAGAGCTAGGGGTATAAAATGTCTCAGCGATTTGATCTTTGAATTGTCTTCATCAACAGAATCTTGGGTTTTTCAGAAAGCTTTAGAAACGGTACATAGTACACAGCATTGTCATCCTCTGTTCATTTGCAGAATAAAATAACATAGGCATCCAACATGTAAAGTCTAATTTCTTCCTTCTCTACCACCAGCACATACAATATCCTGAATTCCCAACAAAAAAAATGCAGCTCATGGATAGTCGTAGTCACACATTTGATTCCTTGAAGATTAAATTAAAATCTGTTTCATTATTCGAAATTATTATAGCAATGTTCTTACCTCTTTCATGAAAAAGAGTTCATTTTACCAACAAATACATCTACACTGTAACAGCACATAATTAAGAAAGAGATGACTAAAGCAGAATAACACTGTAGATTTGACTAATGAAAGTTTTGGAAATGGAAAAAGACCCACAACCCTTTCCTTCACTTCACTGACTGTAGGCAAAGTCATGTTTGAGTTCAGATACAACAGTTTCAAATACATTGGTCCAGAGTAAACAAGCACACCGTCCCAGGATCACCAAACCAAGAATCCTACTCTTTTACAACCTAAAAATCCAGTGTGAGCTCCTCCAATAATAAATTGATACCTTGTAAGAGGATTCTCTCATTGCTGTAAACCACAAAAGAAAAAGAGTGTAATTGATGACACACTAACTTAATTCAAGAGAAAAAAATTGACTCAGAGGCATAAAAGCTGAGAAAAAAAGTGGAGTTGGAATATGTTGACTCAGCAAGATCAAGAATCAACCCAATCCAAGATCAAAGGAGGTTGATATATTTTTCCTACCTTATACCTTCCAGGCCAGCATGGACTCCCTGAGCTGGTAAGCACATTAATCCACAGTAAATTGCCTAACTTGCTAGGCTCTCTGCATAAGCCAGTAAATAATTGCTGTGTATCTCCTGCTTGAAGAACCTCTATGCACAGTAGAAGATCCTAAACACTCACTCATTGCAATTTTAAAGACAGACGCTATTTCTCAAGACTAATGGTCTGGCAAAAGGTCATATCCCTGCAGCCAATGTCCTGCATGGGAGATAATATTAGCTGAAAGTTCTTTCCACCCCTAAAGTAAAGATACTGCAAAATTAAGCACTCAGACTAGGAAATGGAAATTTTATTCCCTCCCCTATAAATATTGTGTCCCCATCAGTCATTACCATTTCAGATTCCAGAAATAAGGTGTGGTGCAAAATAAATAACACGAAATATGGTATTTAAGATGGCTGTCAAAGCCTAATGTAACTTCCTTTCTTGAGGATTTTTACTCATTCCTTCTTCTCAGAGGTCAAAGTTCAGTCATTATCAACAGGTTAAAGGAAAAGGCAGTATTACCCATCCATCACCACAGCACCTTTCAGGACCACACCTAGACTTTGTAGGAAAAAGGCTGGGGCAAAGCAGTGATGTGAAAACCAGCATGGTTGTCCTGGTCTAGGGCAAATTTAGGGAGGAAATCTCCAAAAGGGTCCCTCTAAAAAGCAAATTAAAGTGGCCACTTCCCCACACACTTCAGGAGACTAAAATCTCCTTTGAGAAAAGAGGAAAAAACCTGTTTATTTAACGAGCAAAGTACCCACAAATATAAAAAAAAATTAATAATATTAAACAATGGAGCTTCTCACTATTCTGAAGATATGCAGAAAGTCCTTTTCATGGGGTGTAGCTCAGATTGTTCAGTCTCTCTCAGTCCCTCCTGATGGAAAATGCCGCATCCCAGGCCCCGGTGGGCCAAAGGTGTGAGCTCCCAGTGTTTATCTGCATTTTTGGTCCAGAGTAAGGCTGATCAGTTCCAAGAAAAAGAAAGGCCACAGTCCAGGGAACTTCTCTGCCTCAGTTAGCAAAAAAAGTTTACTAAAAGCACAGGAGAGCTCTCACCCACTGTCCATGCTGCAGACAACACAGTCCAGGAGCAGGAAAGCTGGAACTCTCATCTATATGTTTTTGAATACAGTCTCCTCAGATATTCCACTGCTTCTCCTTCTCCCCCACTTCATTCTCAGATGTAGTTTTAAAGATGCAAAATTTATTTCTGGGCTAAACAGATAATGGGGATACAATTCAGCATCATAAAGTCACCCCAGAACATCGGTGTACAAGTGTTATATACAAGGAATACAAGAAAAATTTCTGGGTTACACTTCAACTCTTCCTATCCTTTCCTCCCTTCCCAGATTTTCCATCTCTAGAGAGCACAGCAGATGATATTGCTGTTTTAGAAGTTATGGACCAGAGAGCCATTGCATAGCCCTTGCCACTTCACTGCCCAGTTTTATTTCAACTGTTGAGCACTGAACTGAAACCAAATTGCTAAAAGAAGTCAACAATTCTATAAAAAGGAAAGGTAGAGCAGAAACAGAAAATAAAAGACAAAACCAAAAGCCATCTGCAACAAATATGTTTGAACAGTTTGATGCAAATATAAGGGTTTCTAAATCTCAAAAGACATCCTATTTTAAGCATTACCGAATACACTTCAAAGTTGGAAATAGCAAGGTTATGGCTGATGGAGTTTAAAGCAATTTTTTCAAGACAGCTTGGAAGAACTCTACTTACAGTCGTTAGAGGCTCCAGGATTTTTTCTTCTTAAAAGAATTCAGATATAGAAAAATGAATTCTTTAAGTATCATATTTAAGGAGTACTTAAATTTTTTTATGCTACCATATATTTTCTAGTTACTAAAACACTACAGAATATTATGTAGTTTGCTTTTTTTCTAAAAATTCCACACTATGAATCCATGAAGCTTCAAAAAAATTTGCTAGAGAACCAAAGAACAGCAATTAATTACAACTGACTCAAAAGTTACACACACTGCTTTGGAGTTTGGGCTAGTTGGTTTACTTGTTACTGTACGAAAGGAAGCATCACAGATGTTTCTTTGGATTTTTTGTTTCCTTTTAACCTCAAAAGGTACTTTAAATTTTCCTGGGATCACCACCACCAAATTCTGGAGATAGAAATTTTTTTTTAACAAAATTAAATACTTTAATGGACTAAACCACAATCTTGTGATGGGTGTTGAACAGCTGGCTTGTGTCAGTATCTGAATCTCCCAGCCCAAGTAAGGGTAGCGTTTTCTTTGTGCTTCCTCAAGTTTCTCCTGCAAATGTTCCTGCAGGTTACATTACCACTTGAAATGTCACATATTTCATTGAGCCTAACGATTCAGGCATCTTGCCAAATTGACATGAATATGTCAAGCCTCATTTTTCTTTGTAATAGCAGTAGATTGGATGATCTAGTCCCACTGTAACATGATGGCCAGATGCTATTTTGAGAAAATTATGTCTGAAGAGGGGAGACAGGGTGTCAAGTAAATGATGATGCGTAACTGCAATAGCAAATCCATCTGAATAAAATTAATGCTCAAGTGATTTATTGAAATCAAAACAAACATATAAAAAGACCACAGATGTATAAAACTCAGACCAAACCAAGGACCTGGGGTTCACATGGAGCATTTATAATGCAATCACAAAAATTCCATTGTTTCACCAACACATACAAGAACAAAGTCACCATTAGGCATTTGGCTTAGCAAGTCAATAAACTGTTCCCATTGCCTACTCTGGTCAGTAAGCAGCTGTCAAACACTGCAATGCCAACATGGGGCTACATAAAAGCCAGTCAGAAAGAACAACAAAAAAACACTGGTGGAAGAGAACCTGGAATCTTTTTCACATTAAGGAATATCAAGAATGATGGAGTGATGGCAAGGTTTATTGCTTAATTTTGGGTAGGGATTTGAGTGAATTTTGGTCGTTTTCACCAAAGAACTTTCTCTGGTTACCAATACAACACTGCATTATTTCCAATCATCATGTTCATCAATATCACTTCAAGAAAATACTAAACTAAGTTCATAGACAAGCTAATAATAAAAAATGCCAGTATAGTATCAGTCATGTCCTTAGCCACTGGCTTTGAAGCTTCACAATCAAGTACTTTAGTGATAGCAGTGAGAACTGATTATTCACCTCACTAAGCAGTTTATAGATATCACATACACAGATACCTTGGTATCCTTCCATAGGTATCAGATGCTCAAAATGACAAAGATCCCAGACATGATACAATTCTTAGTTATCAGTGTGACATTTGTTCTGATTTTTTCTATTTATTGGAAAATGGTTGTATCACAGACCCATTAATATTTTAATTGTCATGGATTCCACTGCCTGCAGAAGGAGGAATTATTCACAAATTAGAAATGTGAATTTCCATTATACACCTTATAATATCAGAACTCCATAGTGCAAAGAGCGTCTTACACCTCTGCAATATTTTCTTCTCCAGAACACTGTGCATTGCAATTCAGAATTCACTACATGTGTTACTTAATCACTTGGAGAACACTTTCCACTCAAATAGAAGCCAGTGACAACAGAACAGATCCCTTTAGGAAACTAAGGATGTGAGATTACAGTACTGGAAAAACAGATAATAATTGCAGATGATGCAGCCGATGATGCAAGCATGTAAGTTAGAATTAAATAGCCATCAGTGTTTCCAAGATAAAACTGATTAAGAGATTTAAAAGGTCACTAGAAACACGGTTCTGAATCAAGTTAGCTCATACTATCATTTTTTTTTTGCAAGACAAAATATGTTCAGTGAGATAAAAAAAAAAAAAAAAAA
>PYHW01009147.1:814664-852776 GCA_013186435.1 Turdus rufiventris | reverse complement strand
AATTTTGCCGACTCCCAAGGGGGGTGCGCCTTATGGTCGTGAAATTACTGCACATTGGATTAGTATGATTTACCACTGATGGTCACCTGCTCTTAAGTGGCGTGAAGTACACTTCAGCCTTAAAACATGTCAGCAGGTCACAGACAGATATGATAACAAATTACTGAGAAAATAGTTATGCAGCTAGTCTGTGCAAGCTGCAAATGCCTTGCTGGCCAGCAAATGGTGCAAAAACTCGGCTGAAATGAATGTCATCATACAAAAGACTTCCAGCTGCATACTAGCGTACAGAAAAAGCTGGAGCACCTCTTTATGAAGACAGGCTAAAAAAGTTGTGGTTGACTAAGCCTGGAGAGAGCTCCATGGAGACTCTCCACCAGCCTTCTAGTACCAAAACAAATCCTACAAAAAAGCCGAAGAGGGACTTTTTACAAGGTTATGTAGTGATAGAATAAGGGAGAACGGCCTTAAGCTGAAAAAGGTTTAGATTAGATGCTAGGAGGAAATTCTTTACTGAGGGTGATGAGGCACTGGAATGACTTGTTCAGAAAACCTGTAGATACCCCATCCCTGGAAGTGTTCAGGGCCAGGCTTTATGGGGCTTTGAGCAACCTGGTCTAATGGAATGTGTCCCTGCTTTTGGCAGGGGAACTAATAATTGATGTTCTTTCAGACACCTTCTAACCCAAACCCTTCTAGGATTCTGTGACAGTTCTGCATGCTGGTGTAAACAGACAAAGTAATCTCATTGAGGAGCTCTTAGAGCTTTATATAGAGAGAAAATACTTTCATCACATGCACTCTCTTAAAACTGTAATTTTGCTCGTGCCATGCTGATCAAATTATATAATGTTAAGCCAAGTGAAAACCTCAAACTTGCTTTCTCAAATAGAATCACAGAAAATATCTAGCTGGCCACTGGAAGCTGCAATGGCAGCACTACTGGAGCGGGGGAAGAACTTCCAAAATCCTCTGGTGGTTAAGAGTTAACTAACAAGTAACAGAGCACATAAAACATTAATGAAACTGATGCTGAATATAATATGCAAGATAATCCAGTCCATAGGTGTGCATCATAAGAATGTTTAAAAGAACAAAGGTGGCATGGCAAGACAGAATGGCAAATATGATTCAAGGTTTGGGCAAATAAATCCTTTGAGAAGCAGAACTAACACAGCTCTGTATTTCAAACACGAGCAGCCTTTAGCTTTCTGTCCCAATGTTTTCTACTACTTCAGTAAACACACTCCATTGCTACTGCTATCCCATAAAACCAGGTTTTCCTTACCACAGCATTCATTTATAACTACCTTTCTCTAACAATCAGTGAAGAAGACCCACACCATGACTGGCTCAAAATTACACTTGTACAGACTGACTAACAGCAGCAGAAGTATCACAAACACTCTTGGGCTCTGTGATCCTTACTTCAGCACTGCTCCCATTTAAGATTTTGCCTCAACATCAGGACACACACAAGATACAGAAATGTACAGTAATTTCACAACTATAAGGCGCACCAGATTATAAGGTGCACCTCCGAGAGTTTGCAAATTTCCAAACTTTGTCGATATATAAGGCACACCAGACTATAAGGCGCACTTTTTTTTTTTGTTTGTTTGGTTTTTTTTTGTTTTTTTTTTTTTGTAGTGAGGAGCTGTGTAACATGCAACAAAGTAACGAATTTGTAACGGAATCATGCAATTGCGGAGTTTACGGGCAGGTGCTCAATTTGGAAACATTTTTCACAGATTGGCGTAGCCTTTAAACGCAGCCCCAGGTGCCCTCCCTGCACCGCAGGCCCCGGCACTCCCGCCCGCCCTCAGCATTGGCAGGCATGGCTCAGCACTGCCACAGGGCTGCCTCTCCCTCACCGCTCCAAGGTGCCACAGTGCTGTTCCCCCTCGCAGTTTGGTGCTACTGCCTGTCCCTCACAGTTCCACAGTGCCGTTCCCCCTTGCAGCTCAGCACTGCCGCAGTGCCTCCTGTCCCTCGCAGCATGGGGCTCCCACAGCGCTGGGGCTGCTGCAGCATGGGGCTCCCATGGTTCGGGGGGGAACAGGGCTCCCACAGCGCCAAGGGAGCCACGGCACGGGGTGACCATAGCGCAGGGTTGCTGTGGCACAGGCGCAGCTTGGGGCGGCCGCGACTGACACTTCCAGGTTGGCACATTTCTGAACTTTGTCCATACATAAGGCGCACCAGATTATAAGGCGCACTTCTGGGTTCAGACCAAAATTTTAGTCAAAAGGGTGCGCCTTATAGTTGTGAAATTACTGTACTTATACTAACAGATCTGGCTTTGCTACTGATTAAAGGGGCAAAGGAGTGAACAGAGAACAGTGAGGGATCAGAGAAAGCAACAATGTGTCCATAGCATGTCCACATAAACTTTGTTGGCTTAGGAGACAAGGCCAAAAAGACCCTTCAAAAGCAGTCTCTAGATAACATGGAATATTACAGGTTACTTATTAACTTATCTCCTCAGCTTCTTTTTAAATTTTAGAAATGACACTGTATGTGGTTAGGTACTCAAGAAAACAAGAATAGAAGTTACCAAGGAAAGTTATCTCACTGTTTATCATTTAATACTTGTAGAGCTCAAAAATAATACAGAATTTCCACATCCTTGAGTGAATGGATGAAGTTACATAATTTGCTTCATACAGGGCACTAGATCAGACAACAAAGGCAAAAGGAATCAAAAGGTTACAGATTTTATGAGCAAACATGACAAGAACGTAGTCACCAAAACTTTTGCCAATCTCCCCCCACCCCAATAAATACACGTTTTCACTCTAAATAAAACAGTTACAGGCATATGGGAATTTGGAGCACTCAGATTTTTTACTTCAAGGTTTGAGGTAGGCAGCAAAAAGGTGCCTTTTTCCCTTTCTTGCCCCCTTACTGGCTTATTGTCTGTTCGACATTCCTCTCCCCACAGTTTACTTGCAACAGAACTCTAAATTTCAGTAAAACAGTGATAATCTAGTTACTGAATTAAGACAGATGACAGCACTCACTTGAACCTGCTTCTGAAAATAAAAGGAAAAGAACAAATTCCACAAGCTATACCCAAACGTGTCACAAAGTTCCTGTTCTGTTAGCCTGAATAACTACTGTGAGCTGTCTACCCATGAGACCAGACTTTACTGCAACTCTTGATGTTGAGAAATTAAAGGTGAAGGATAGTGGAAAAAAAGCCCTGACCATGTTTAGAATTTTACAGGCTTCTTAGGGATGGACATAAGAAGCAAAGCATTACAAAATTTCTCCTCTTTGCCTATATTCAGCCTCAGTTCAATTGTTATGAAAACACGTACACATACCACATGTGTATGTAAAACTAATTACAAGTTTGGTGATATTTGTTGTAAGAAAGAAACCCATAACTCAGAACTAGCCCAAAAGGATCAAGATGTTTATATTTACTAGAGGAAATTGAAAGGATCAGAAAGAAGATGGGGGGATTCTTTAGCGCAGTATGCCCACAACTAGCCACACTGCTTACTATTGCCTGCACTGCTACCATCATCAAGTAACCCACATTTATGCTAAAGTTCTTCTGAGATTTTAATCTACAAAACTCCAAATGAACCAAATTGCTACTACCTCCCACCCATTAGCTGGCATAAATCCAGCCAGCAGGCTTTCTGCAGTTTTCCCACGCCTGATTGTTTTCCAGCATGTAGACAAAGTGTAGATCATGCAGAAAACCAACAACTTTTTTTTTTTTTTTTTTTTTTTTTTTTACTGGAAAGGTAAGAACTGGCAACTCCTCTCTTTCATAACACAGGAAATACTTTGACTAGTTGGAGTACAGCAAGAGAACATGAAGAAAGCAGCACTCTACATATGATGTAGGCTGCTCAGCAGATGGGGGGGGAGGAGGGAGGACATTTTAAACAGATGGTCTAGAATTTGCATTTCAAAGTTGAAAGCATTTCTCAGCCTACAACATAAAGAGCTAATTTCAGCAGAACCTTAGAAATAATCCAAGAGGGCACTTCTCCCAGTGTCCAGTACAACTTCAGGAAAAATTCCAATTAAGTTGAAGGCTGTAATGTGGGCACTCTAGAAGTCAAACTCCCACAATTCGTCAAGTACCAGCATCATCTCTCAAGTCTCTTCTCAATACAGGCTCCAGAGAAAAGAATAATATGTGGCTACTAAAAACTCAAGCTGAGAAAAGTGTTCAAATAAAAAGGGTCAGTGCTCTTGCAAAAGCTTCAGCAGCTGAAGACTGACACCAGGCAGTTACACCTCAACCTTACCCTAGACACATGAGACGTTTCTGAAGCCTGACTTGGAACACGCCATCCTGCCCTCACTGGCTCCAAAGGCATCACTGTGAGGACTTGCATTTCCTGAAAACAGCACTCCAGAAAATCCTTGCTTCTAGATCAAGCAGCTCAGCTTAAAATCAGTGCCCATATTTGAAAGAGACTGAGGACTCTGCTCTGAAGACAAGTTCAATCTCATGCAATGAAAAATTGAATGGAGAAGGAGCTGGGGTGCAGACACAAGAGTGGCTCCTGATTCTTCAGGGGAAAAAGAGATTCCCAGAAATACAATAGCAAATACTCTTAATTTCGTTAATGAAATGTACCTCAAGTAAAGTTGGAAAGGAAGAGCAAAGCTGAGTTTTGTGTACTTTTATACTCGATGGCATGACAGAGGATGACAGAAGACACTGATCCCACTGAGTAATAGAAGCTAAATTATCTCCTTTGCTCACTTTGACTATAGCTAATTAAGTCATATAGATGACAGAAAATAGATTCAAAAGAAGCATATTAACCTTTTCATGTTTCCTTTAAAAAAAAAAAAGAAATTAGAAGAAGAAATTAAGACCAAAAGCACCTCAAAATAATTTTTGTTACTTTCACCTTCTAAGAGTAGAGACAGCTGCTGCTACTACCAAAGAGACAACCACATACTAAGCAACAGCAGAAAGAGCACTTTTAGACTACTGCCATACAGCTGCTGACCCAAACTCATCATATCAGAATGCAGAGCTTCCATCTTTGCATAACACAGCAGTCAGCATTCCCCAGCATTCCAGAAACAGAGTGAAAAGCATGACTTAAACTGATCTATACCCACTGCCCCACAGAGGCCATGGCCATTGAGGTGGGCACTTGTATTAGGAGCAGCTGTTGTCAACTTGATGACTTGAGGGTTGGTAAGGTTTTTTTTAAACACACACAGAAGTTTTGACTTGAAGCGATACACAGGAATTCAGCAGCTGAAGATACATCTTCACAAGTTCTGAAGGATTGAACTGTTTGCCCAACAGCAGTCCAAGTGCTGCTACAAAGTAGCAATGAGCTCATAAAATTACCTTATTCCTTGCCTCTAAGATTAATGTACTTTCACCACAGAAATGGCCTTAGCTTTTGTCAAGTAATACAGAGAGCAACTGCTTAACACATCATTAAAGAAACAAGTCTTCTCAATTTTCATATTGCAGATAATCTTAGTTTTAAAAAAATCTGAGAAATCAAAGAGATTACATGGCATTTGCATTCTCACTCATTTGCATCAGATGCAAAGAAGCCATAAGAATGTTTTGGTTTACTTCCAGACTTATCTTTTAGATCTCATACTGAAGAATGAAATAGCACAGATACTTGAAAAGTAACTGGGTAGTAAGAAACACCTTAAGTATCTTCGTGTGGCAAGAGATGCAAAAGTTTGGGGAAAATTACAGCTACCTAAAATCATGTAACAAGTTTTGGGTGCTACAGAAGTTTGTTTGGCAAGATGCATCTCCAAAATGACGCAGCTCTCATTCCAGAACCTCTCCAACATCCTATTTGAAATGGAAATAAATTTATCTTCAGGAAATGAAATTTATTTTTTAAAACTGTACGTATGCACATATCTTCCTAAATCCTGGATTAATCCTTTCCACTCTCTCTCCTCTCAAAGGTAAAAATTTGTGGTACACTTCCCCAACAATACTCACTCATTTCCCACGCACTACTCTGCAGGAGGAGCGTACAGATGAAATTAACAACTGAAAATATTACCCTGCGATACAGTACATCTATCTCCCAAACACAAATTGCAGTTTTACTCCAGATTTTGACCATCTTCTTAGAAGAAATGCGGTTTTCTCTGGAGATAGGCAAGAACATTGTAATTCTTGAATAAATTTTTAAGACCATCAGGAAGGGAGTAGGGCTTTCCCCCTGACCGCCCGCCCCCCCTCCCCCTCCCCACCCCCACCTGCCATTTTTCTGCCTGGAAGGGGAAATTAAGAGGGACAGGATCAGTAAAGAAAACAATTTAATGGAAGATGTAAAGTTAATGTCAGCAAGGGGTAACCACTGCAACAATAAAAATAAAAGCACTCAGGAATGTCAAGGGTGCCCAGGGGAAGAGGTGGGAAAGCAATGCAAGGAATACAGAGAAAGTCCAGTGGGAACCATTGTTGGTACACATGTTTGTAAAGTATGGTTGTTACAAAGATTTTCTACCTACATCACTGCTGCATTTTTCTAGAAGGTAGAAATGCAAATATTTTCCAATAGCCTACAAATCTAAAGATTTGAGTAAGGCAAAATGAGCATCAAAATATTATTGCCTATATACCAAGGGAACAGTATGTGTTTTATCATTTGACAGACATCAATACCAGCATTTACAGAAGAAACACTTTCCTTTTTAGTGACTAAATCAAAACATCTGTCATTTCATAATCAAGTATATACTTCATATGAATGACCTTTGATCCAATTAGTTCTGAAGTCCCTCAGTTTCTGGAAATACAGCTTGTCAATCCATCCTCACACTTCACATTTTAGATTGCATCCTCCTTGGTATTAGGAATAGGTTAATTTCTCTTGACCTTTTGTACCCTAACTCCTCTGCCTCACCCAAAAAACTCCAAAGCAGCTGATGCTTGATTTTCCCCCTTGATAGTAAGCAGAATAAATTTTTCCATCCCAAACTGAGAGCTAGAGCTCACCACTGAAGGTCCTACACTTTCTCAAAATACCATCTGTCAATGTCCCTGCATTCCAGAAGCAAGTATTCCAATGTAAAACTGTGTTTTCCATTATGTGTCTTCCACTACAGTAAACAACCACATCAGCTCCAAGCTGATGGCATTGATAAAACTGTGGTAATCAGCCAAAAAAGTTGCTTCAAAAGTAAAGCACCTTGCTTCATAATGCATATTTTGCAACATTTACAGAAGGGTCTTACAAGCAGGTTAAGCAGGCAGGCTTTTTAAGTACTTAAGATATGCCTGGTTTGTAAATCCAAAACAACAGGAATAATAACTATTCTTGCTGAAACAAGAACTCAAAAAATTAACACAACAGGGAGCTTTTTGAATAGAGGGCAGGTGGGAGGTACCAAAAGTCATAGCAATATAGGAACCATAGGACAGTTAACTGATGTCAGGATAACCGCTTCGTTTAAGAAGAGATCCCAAAAAACCAAAATGCATTTAGCTCTGGCAGTTGTAAACTATTGCTTATCTACACGTGACACACAAAAAAGCATGCACTTCATTCCTAAAGCTGTGGCCTCAGTAACTAAAAGAGGGAACCTGGAAAGGATTCATATGAACTATCACTATCAACAGACTCCTTTTTTCTACAGCCCATCTATCGGGCAACACAAGGTACAACAGCCACAGCTGCAGTTTTGAACATTTCTGAACACTTCTTTTTGTTTCATCTGTCCTATATTTTAGAAACTGATTTTGACTGCATGTGCCACAGGGACTTGGGAAGCTAAGAAATAAGATCACACACACACACAAAAAAAAACCCAAAAAAAACACACAATGAAAGACAAGAACTTCAAAGGCATATTAGAAACTGTCTAAAGCTATGCTTAATGCAGCATTTAACCACACTAGCAATTAACATCATAGACAAAATAAGTCCTTGTTAAATATTAAGTACCCATGCCCTTTCAGATAGGGAGAAAGGGCTCATGTTAAGTGCCCCAAGACATCCAACAGCGAAGATGCCTTAAGGAAAAACACCATAATATCCACGTATTCTTTATAACTCATAACAGACTAATAAAAAGAAGTATACTGTATAATCATCACTTAAGGTTTTTTTACCTCCGTTTTGAATGCTTAACTTCACATGATCCAGTCCTGAACATTTAGAGGCTTGCACCACACAAAGCTTTAGGTGGCCCCAAAAAGCTGTTGATACAGCATATCTACCCTTGATACTCTTACTTTATCTGTGATTTCTTTACACTGGCAAAAACAATTAAGGAAACTCAGCCACCGGCACCTTTAATCGTCTGGTTTAACATTAGAGCAAGTGATCTGAAGGGCCAGAAAAAGGCAATCGTACCATCTGCACTAGTTCTGTGACCTGTGCGTCATAGGCTGACAGCCTCTGGATCACAGTATAAAGTCTTTTTCAGATCAAAGTTCTTGTGCACTATTCAGCAACAAGCAGCTGTTTTGAGTAAGCACATAATAGCTGTAGACGAGATGCGGCAGTTTTTCAGTCACTTATACTATCTCTACAAATACCATAACTTAACCCCCTTCTTTCCATGGCTGATACATGGAATTGGCTACGGTAAGGAAATATATCAGTCGCTGGAGGACACCTCGTATTTGCCATTCCCAGTTCTCCATCGCCAGACGGCTAAATTCACACTGGGGAAGGCAGCATGGAGCCACATCTACATATGGCAGCTGGAGGACACAAGGCTAGCGCTCCGAAGTTGCTACACCTAGGGGAGACACGAGGATGTCGGTGAGAGGAAGGAGGGCAGTACGGGAAGGACCTAAGGGATCTCCCTGCCACCCAGTCCCGCTCCCTTCCGGGCGAGCGAGGCACCCACCTGTGCCGGTGCTCGTCGTGCCCTTGTCCGTGGATGAGGAAGCCGCCGAGGTTCTTGCCCCCTTTACTGGTGTCCACGTGGGGAATAAGCACATCCTCCAAGCCCAGGTCAAAGCGCTTGTGCTTCGAGGAGTCGGGGAGGAAGAAGAACGCCCCGAAGCACAGGGTGATGAAGGCACTAAGAATAAGGAGCAGGATAAATTTTTCGGAGAGTCTCAAGGTAGCCCTGTGGTGCGGGAAGGCGGAGGCCCCAAGGTTCAGCGGAGGCAGCCTCCGCCCGGAGAGCGGCAGCAGGGCGGGAGTGGTCATCCTTCCGCTAGCGACCCCCCGGCGGGGCACGGCTCATCCCCTCAGCCTCTGCGGAGGGCGGCCCCGGCCCGGCTCGGGGGCTGCGGGCGGTTGCACCATCACCATCCTCCCCGCGGGCGCCGGGGGAAGGGAGGGCAGGGGGGGAGGCCAGGCCGTCCCGATGGCCCCCGCCCCCACGGGGGCTCGGGCCGGGGCGCAGTCGCCCCGCTACCTGCGCGCCCCCTTCCCCCCCTCCTTCCTTCCTTCTCTCCCTCGCCGCGGGGCCGCCGGGCCCGAGCGAGCGACTCCGGTCAGCGGCGCTTCCCGAGCTCCGCGGCCGCGGGGCTGCGGGACGAGCGGCAGCGGGGAGCCGGGGGCCCGGCCTGGCGCGCGGCGTCGTTCCACCCGCGTCCCCTTGTCCGGGCCGGGCGGAGGCGCATCCCCCTGGCCGTGCCGGGGCCCCGCTGCCAACGACGCCGGGAGCGGCCGCCGCGCGGGTCTCGCTCCAGACCCTCTGCCCGCCCCCACTGCGCCTGCGCGGCGGCGGCGGGCGGCGCACGCGCGCGGGGCGCGGCCGGGGCCTGGGGGCGGGGTGGGGGCGGGACTGGCGCGGCCCCCGCGGGGAGCGGGAGCGGGGCCCGGCTGCGGAGCCCGCGCCTGTGGGTGCGGGAATGCCGCTCGGACAAGCAGCTACGGGACAGAGCCCGTGAGAGGCCACAAAGATGCTGGGGGGACTGGAGCATCTCTCTTACGAGAGAGCTGCGGGAGCTGGGCCTGTTTTGTCTAGGGTAGAGAAGGCTGAGTGGGGAATGTCATTAATGCACATAGATATCTCAAAGATGGGTGCCAAGAGGATGATGCCAGACTCTTTCCTCTGATACCCGGCGACAGGGCGAGGAGCAGTGGCCATAAATTAAAACACAGAAGTTCCACCTCAACAGGGGGAAGAACTTTACACTGAGGGTGTTAGAGCACTGGAACGGGCAGATCCACGGAGTTTGCTTCTCTGGAGACATTGAAAGCCCGCCTGGACGCATTCCTGTTCTATTATTTGCACCTAGTAGCCTGCTCCAAGTGACCCTGCCTTGGCAGGGTCATGCAAAAACAGAAGGAAAGGTGTAGGAAAGGTCTGGTCAAGGAACCAGATTCAGTGGAGGTCACAGAACAAGTTTGGGAGACAGGTTGCGCCTGCAGCTTTTTTCGAAATAAGGTGTTCTCCGCATTTTAAAAGTTTAACAACCGCACTGGAGACTCACATATCCCCAGATTATGGAGACCAGAGTCTGTTTAGTGCACCTGAATTCAGTGAAATCTGAATCACAGCCAAGGAATTATAAAGGCAGGGGAGATTTTAGGTCAGTTCAGCCTGCTGAAGTAAAGCTAGCTGGGCTGGAGAGAACTTCCCAGGTGCAAGGCGGCAACCCCAGGTTCAGGTAGGAGTGACAGGATGAGAACTGAACTGAAGCAGCAGGCAGCAGCTCCCTGCAGGAAACCTTTCTGCTGAGACAAGTTCCAGAAGAAAGAGGAATCCCATCTAGAGGTGTAAATGCACAAATAAAGTGAGAGGGAAAGCATCGAGACACGTGTCCTGCAGGTAGACAAAGCAGATACACAGCCAAGAGTGGTACCACAAACGCTGCCAATGCCCCTGGGTGGGGTGCCCTTGATCCCTGTCACAGCAGCTGGAGAGCAATGCAGGTTTGATAACAGCAATCCCAGGCATTTAGGTTTGTTGTCTGGGTTATACGTTGCTTTATATGTTTTGAATGTGTGGAATTATGTTGGCCTGTGGAAAAAGAAGTTCAAGTCCAACTGAATGTGCTGAATTAAAAGGTTTGGTCCTCAGCTTCTCATCTGAGTATGGTTTACTATGAAAATAAGTCCTCTAGAAAGGTTACTTTGGGAGATTTCCAGGGAAGGAAAGCAGCTGGGCTTAAAAAAACACTTTGACAGTCAATATAGTGGCACAGGTGTGAGTGCATCAAAAAAATCCAGATCAATGAACGCCTAGGGCCAATCAAGTTAGTTGAAGTTAACTGCTCAAGGTAAAGGAGACCTTGACAAGATTAACTTTTCTGCTCTGACCATTCATTATGTCCTCACAACAAAGCTATGAATGCCCCCTTGCAGGATCTTACTGCATACCATATCAGAAATGTTGGCCTTTCCCATCTCTCCTCCCAGCTAAACTGTTCCATTGACTTATTTTGCTTCCTCTTCTCTCTTTTCTACAAAGAGGACCCATGACAATGCCATGCAGCAGACAGTTGGGCCATGCTCAGTAATTTTGCACTAGCGAAAAACAGAATAAAGTGAGAAACCGCCATGAGATGATAAAACCCAAAAAGCCAGTGTGGGACAGAGATACCAAAGGGAGGACATACAAAAAGAGCTGTATTATCACTGATACTACAATGCACTCCACTCAGTACAGCAACTAAACCCAACATTTAATGTTGTTAGAATAGGATCAGCATGCTTCAACTGGTCTGCTGGCCATTTCAACTCTCTTCTAGTTTTGATCTGGTAAAGTCTATTATCTTCAAATATGTTCATGTCTTCACTTGTTAAATTGCTTTTACACACAGTCTGGAAAACAAAGATCAGTCCATGAAGACTTTTGTTCTTCAGTCTTTTTGCCCTTTGCTTCACTCTTCTCTGTCAACTGCTAGGTTTTTCTTTGCTTTAAAAGACTAAGCAGGAGCTTCCAATTTCTTTATAAAATGTTTCTTTGTGTTTAACTTATTGGAAGAAAGTGACATTTCTGTAGGTTTTTTAGTTTATGATGACCTTTCCAAATTCTAAAGCATCTGTGTCTAAACCATGATGAAGTTTTTTATTTCTACAATTCTGTGCTTGTTTTGACTTCCTTGCTTTTTACTGAAGTCTAATAGTAACATTTCATCCATTGGTTCTGTCATACTGAATAATATGCATATCCCTGTAAGTTTGCCAGTGATTTTTCATGCTGCTGAACAATATCAAATATAGAACTATATTTAATTAGTTGAGTTTTGTGAGCCTGTGTACACTATACAGATTTTGCGTCTATTAGTCTTTTATCACAGATGCCCAGAACACTCTCAGAAATGTCCTGAGCTGAAAGGTCTTCACAAGAACCAGGAATTTCCTGTACTCACTGCCTTGACTTTTATCAATTGCTAATGTAACTGAGAACGTGAGGTCCAAAAGTGCTCGATCATCAGTACAGTAAAGTCACTGCATTTCCACAAGCCAACATTTCTGGAAAGCTATTAGGGCAGTTCACATTTTTCAAAGGTACACAAAGTAAAAGTCTTGTAGAAGTACAGATCCATATCAATCTACTATTTCTTTCTTCTTGAAACTGCAGTTCTAGCATCCCAACTTGGGCACACAGTCTGGATTCATTATTTGTGAAGCCTCTTTTTCAGTTTCCTCTCCAAAACTGTCCAGTCTTTCCAGGTTCCATGGAAAATCCAGTGTAGCTTGAAATAACATTCGTATTCTCTTGGACTCAATGGTGACTGGGGTCCCAAGAACACATTCTTTATGAAATCTAGTCTCTATACTCACTAGCAGCTCCTGTGACTGTGTTTTTTTCCATTATCCCTCCAATCACAGCTTCTCTGAAAAGTATTTTACCCTTTAGCCTTGTTCATCCTTAGTGTGGCTATAGCAGGATGATTAATACTGTTCTAATCTCATTCTCCTTCCATTTTCAATCAAGGTGAGAACATACTCTTCTCAGACCTATATCTCCTGCAAAGTCTTCTGCTCTGAATTCTCCTTATGTCTTCACATCCAAGTTCTGAGTCACACCTTGCTGAGTTTTTTCTGTRTAACATATAAAAGAAATGAACTTTCTGATCCATTACCTCAGCCAAACTATTTCACCTAGGTATTGTCATGCTTCCATGTCTCTGGTTCTGAAAAAGGCAGTATTGCACTTTTCATGTCCATTCAGAGTGCTTCTGGAAAGGCATTTTCTTTGTGAGTGATTGCCCTTGCTGTATCAGTTCAAGCTTTGCATCTTCCCAATCTTTCCTGACATGTCTTCCCCCTTTCCTAGCATTTTTGATTTGTCACTTAGACACCAGCTCCTCCTGCACCCAGTTGGCCCATAATATCAGCCTCCAGCATCTACTTATTAATGTTTCAAGTACTTCCATGCCTTCTTCTGTGCTTCCCTAAGGCATGAAAGGACTTGCACATCAAAAAGAAATTTGGGAACCATGAAAGTGTATTAGACTACACTAGAAAATTTGCAGTTATGAAAACTGAACTTACTCATGGCAACTTCTCTACAGAGACACAAAATGGGCATAAATATCACATTGTAAAGGAAAATGTGGTATCTACGAGTGTGTATTTGAATCAGCAGCAGTAATGCTGTTCTTTGCCTTAGAAGTGAAAATAAGTTTTCCAGGGATCGTCAGAAAAAAGAGTCAAGACCTGCACAGCTTCAAGACCTTGAAACCAAATAGTTGCCTGTAGTGTGCACTGAGACCCTGAATTATTGCAGCTTGTTAAATACATGGAAGAGATTGTGTAGCAAGTTAAATATATCACCTGCTTAGTGGTCTGTGTTTGCATATGGTGGGACTTGATGGCTGAGGTTGTCCCTGGAAATAAAAACCAAGTTGATCATTCAGATGGACACAAATCTCACACATTTGATGTTCGACATCCTAGCCCAATCTGATTTAAAAGAAAAACAGGATTTATGCCACATTTGTGCAATCCTAAAAATAGAACTGCTAAGACATCTTTATGATAATAGAGATGAGAAATTTCTAAGTAAATAAATTATAGTTTCCCGTTCCCAGAAGTTTATTGCAGAAATGAGTCAATATAAAGATTTTTAACTTTATTTTAAAAAAGAGTCCTCTTTGAAACATAATTAGAAAAACCTGTCACCCATTGCCACAGGCATACTGAGATGGACAATATTTAACAGTGGCAGATCAATCAGTGTTTCAAAGGGTCATGTTTTTCTTAAAATCCCATCCCTAGTCTGGTGAGCACTACAGGAGAGCATGAAAATCAAGTTCATATTTCATAGTGAAGCATTCTTCCATTCTGGAGAGGGCAGATTAAAATTTGGCTGGAAAAGAGAGAGATTTGCTCCCTTGCAGCTGTTGTTTTGGAATATCTGTGTGTCCCCTGTTCCTCTGTGCAGATCTTCATGCCTGTCTCAATGAGCCTCCCTGCAGGCATACAGGCCCAACTGCACTGATTACTTTGCAGAACTGGGGGTTAGAAATTACAAAGCCACATGCTTTATAATTGCAAAGTCACTAACTTATCCCTGTCTCGTTCAACAATCTTTTTCTTCCCAGCAGGGCCCATCTGTCACCATTTCACTAACTCCATGTTTTAATGAGATCCATTTCACTCTTTGCTTTCAAGTGTTTTTATTCTATATCTGTACACTGAAAGAAAAAAAAGTATTTTCTATTAAAAGAAGATCATAAATATGTGGAAAACTGAAGGCCCATGCTTATATTTCCATTTAACATTTTGTCATTGCGTTACTGATAGTTTTTCATTATCTTAATTCAATGCCTAAAGAGCAATTAAAATACATTTCACTTTAGAAAGAGAAAAAACATGAAGGAAAGGTGGACATTCAAGAATTAACTGCCTTAGAACTACAACAAGCTGATAAGCAAGTCCTTTGGCAAGGATAATCTTTGGGCAAAATGTTCCCATTCAGTTCATGCTACTGAATGAGCCTTGGACCATAACCCGTCAGTGAAGAATTTTACTGTTACAGGAGAGTATACCACTTGATGTAAAAATAACAGCATCAGCTTTCACATTGTTACTTCCCTTCATTAGCCCGGCCACAGATCTGGAGGGAAGAAAGGTTCTACACAAATTGCAGCTCTTCCAGGCTTTACCTACATTACCTTTATACCTGGGTTCTCCTAGGCTGACTCAAGCCTGAGGGTGGAGCTGAAGGCATCAAGACAAATTGAGCAGATGCAGTAGCTGTCAATTCAAAGGATACGCTGTGAAGTTCATGCACCAATACTCCTTTGTTCCAAATGAATCAAAAAAGCCAGATCAGGAGCACCATCATCAGCTACAGTGGGCAAATACATGACTTTGTTGCATGGATGCAATGCTCAGCCAACAAATGTCTGTCAGGCTGTTGTCTGTCCTGCATTTATCCAGCTAGCTGCAGAGTGTTGTGCAGCTGTGAAAGCTGCTTTGCTGTGTCCCAAGAGCTGTGCTCATTCTTGCTACCCTGTAAAGTCATCAGGATGCCTATCAGGACTGGTAAGACAGGGATTTTTCCATCTACTTCTCTGCAGATTCAAAGTCAAGCCAATGGAAATGGAATATTTACTCATCCGAACACAGGGCTTCCTCTTGATTTGTTAGTCTGCCCATTACATTCTTCAGTAATCCTGCCCTCATTAACTAACACTTTCTGCCACTCTCCCATCATTCTTTCCAAGTCGTCTAAAGTCATCCAGTCCTCAGGAGGCCACTGCTCTTTCTACCCACCATCTTTTGGCTGAGCTTGTGCATGGGTCTGTAATTACACATATCCAAACATCAGACTAGCACTGCAGGGCTTCCCTCTGGAAGCTGCAATGGAAATGTATCCAGCAAAGACCCTACACTGCATCTCCAAAGTGCCTCTAGTTAGGAACTTCTAATACCCTTCCCCCTTCCACTGCATGAGGCTTTCTAGCCAGAAATCCCACAGGATCCCTGCCTGAATTCCAGCTGTGCCATGAGAGCCTGAGCGGTCCCATTGCTGGTCTGGGATTTCCCAGATGTGGATAGGTATGGGTAAATAGTAAGCTTGGCCTTTTTGATCGTGCTGCATTTATTAAGGCATGAATCAAAGTCATATATATATACAATGAACCCAAAATTTGCTTAAAATGCTGTTCAGGCTCCACTAGTTGAGCACACAGAAAGTAATTGAGTCCAGTGCATCCCATGTCACAAGCTCTACTTGGCAAGTATGCAGCAACTGTGTGAGGTGTGTGTGTTTGAAACCACCCTGACTTCCAGATACGCAGCCTCTCCAGCTGGAATGACTATGCAGGAGACTTGCAGCTACTTGGATCTACTAGATACACTTACAAATTCTTCGGTTCCAGTGAGTTTGAAATTCTGAATACCGACACAGAGCTCCTCTGGTGAAATCTAGGCATGAGACAATGGGTAAAGAAAAAAGGTGCTTCTGTGCCTGCTTCTACTGGTTGTGATGACAACTGTTGCTGCTGTTGATGAAAATGCCCAGAGATAGGAGACTGGGAACTTCTGCTCTACTGTATCTGTAATTATATACCTTCACCATCATTATACATTCTCTTCTTTCCCCTTCCAGAAACACCCACATGTGAGCACACACTCTGAAAATGAAAAACACAGAACTCTCTCCCCTCAGGAAGGATGAAGCCAACTTCATCCCTTCTCTCAAGCATGAATAAAAATCTGCTGATCTTACCCGAACGTCTTCAGAGCTTTAGTCCTTTCATGCCTCAGAGACCCTATCCAGCCTCCTTATAAATGCTGCAATGGAAGTTTATGTTCCATCCAATAGTTAAATTTAACTGCAGACAGGTTATTTGTTGTATCATTGCTAGATATTCACATACTCCTTCAGCAACAGTGCTGAGTCAAAAGCTAGAATAAAAGATAGCAGCATGAATACTGTGCTTACTGTTTGTGTTTTTGTTACCTAAAATTTGTATCTAATAGGACTTCAATGCATTAGAGTCCTTAAAATGGAAATCACAAGTCCCAGAACAAATATAGAAATAAGATCAAGGCAGTGAAAGATGTTGCCAGATCCTGCACCTGAGTCATAACAACCCCACGCAACACAACAACTCTTGGGAAAGAGTGGCTGGAAAGAAGAAGAAGGAACTGGAGGTTCTGGTCGACTGAACACAAGCCAGCATGTGCCCAGGTAGCTAAGAAGGCCAATGGCACCTGGCCTGTATTAGCAACGGTGTGACCAGCAGGACCAGAGCAGTGACTGTCCCCCTGTACTCATCACTGGTAGGGCCACACTTTGAGTGCTGCGTCCAGTTCTGGGCCCATCACTGCAAGAAAGACCTTGAGGTGCTGGAGCGAGTCCAGAGAAGGGCAACAGAGCTGGTGAAGGCTCTGGAGCACAAGTCTGATGAGATGCTGATGAAATATTGAAAAAATCAGATTCAATCAGCACTTTCTGTTGTACATGAAAATCATTTAGACTAGTAAAAAAGATGACCATTAAAGGAATGGCACTCATTTGGGGAGTATTTGTTGCCTTTTGTGTAAAGAGATAAAAGAGAACAGTGATATGAAATGCCAATGCAAAGGTAGGAAGAATTTTGTGTTCATAAAAAGAAGTGTCCGTTTTCTCAGAGAGAGTTCAGATTAATAAGAGGAAGTAGGATTCCTCCCCGCCCCTGTGAAGAGTTTTGTTGTGGGATGTATGGGTTTTTGGGTTGGTTGGTTGGTTGGTTTAATCAGAACTATTCATTAATTACCAGAAACATGTTATTCATTGAAAAATAAATATCTGAGTGACAACTGAATCTAAATCCTAAAAGTTTTTAAAAGGCACAGATTATATGATACTAAACAACCCATTTAAAACTATTTCAGTAAAGACTAGAGAAAACATAAAGCTAAATAAATAAACATGCCAAAAAATGTCAGCAAAGCAGCAGCTGACATTGTTTGAGCAGATCTAACAGAAAATGTTAAAATACCAGTGGTTGTAGTGATAAGCCCAACTAGTTCACAAGGATGTACACACAAGGCAGGAAAATATTTGGGTTAAGATGGAACAACTGGGAGTAAGGTCTTTGTAAGCAGGATAAAGGGGAAATGTGCAGTTTCTGAGAATACCTAATAAAACCAGGCACAAAAGTTTCATATTCTAACATATAGAACAGACAGGATACCATCAAGGAAAGTGAAAGCAGAAATAGAAATAACTGAAACAAAATTATTATATACATGGAACAAGTTTGAAATGTCAAAAAGTAAAATGCCACACTGGGGGAGAAATTCCAGAACCAAGTATCTGGGCAGCATCAATTCAGAGAAAAGGCAGAGTGGTGAGGTAAAGGCACAGGCAACCAGTGAGTTTCCATCAGAATCTCAGGGGGAGCACATGTGTTTGGCCTTAACAAGGTGCATGTAACTACAGAAAATCAGCTTCCTTAACAAACCTGACCCAGATCTGAGCGAGCTGGTTGCATCACACCAAGTTGTATTTGCAGGAAAGAGATGTCTCTCAGAGACAAAAGAATATTTATAAAGGCCATGGGGATCACTGCAACTTGCAGATTTTTTCCAATACTAAAGACTTGTTCTTCTCACGTGTTTGGTAGACACTGCCTCATAAAACTCTTTCATAGAACACTCTGCAGCTGTGACATTTCTGCAGACACAAGGACCTGCCTAGATATTGCCCAGACCTGGTTTCTACCTCCTGCTTGCTCCTATTCTGCCTGCTTTTGCGTAGAGGAGCAATTCTGGCAGAAATCCTGTGGCCAAAGTGATGCTCCCCAGCCCATCATTCTTCCATCATCATGTCTGTCAGCTTCTCAGTTTATCAGCTGCATTTTTATGAGTTTATGACATACCATACCCACATTTTCTGCCTCCTTTGTGCTTTGTTTGATGCAACCTTGGTTGTACCTACATCTCAGTGTGCAAGAATGTTCCAGAAATTCATTCTTCAGTGATCAAAATCTTCTAGCATCTGATTTAAATTTTCTTGGAGTAATTTATAGCCATTAATTTCTGCTCAAATGCTACTGTTAAAGTGTCACCATTCAGGTTTTATGGTTTCTTTTCATGAAGAGCTTGAAATTTAGTTTTGGCTGAATTTTTCTCATGGCAGAAATTCAGAGATTGTTCATGGATATCCCATAATAAATAATGCAAATGTCTGTAACAATTAGTGTAGATCTGTGCCTGGAATGATTCTGATTATGCTACTTCACTTTTTTTTCATGTCTATTTACCTACTTAGCAAAAAGTAAAAGAAATGTACTGTTTATATTATACAGAAGACTCTTAAGTATGGCTTATAGCACTTCATGTAAACTAAATTTCATGTGCAGATAATGACAGCACATAAATCTTGGATGTTCTCTGTCATCAGCTACACTTCATATCCCTCACAGACATTATTTAACAATTGAAACTAATTTGATGCACTTTAAAAATAATTTTAAGGTACACGGTACAAAATAGTCTTGGCACAGACCCTGGTAAGCAAAGGAGTGAAAAGTTTGGGCAAGCAACCCACTTCCACCTTCCACTCCTCTCCCAAAGGCATGTGCATTGTGAAAGTTACCTTCTGAATCAGCAGCTCAGCTTCCCATCTGCATTTGCCTGGGGAACCCCGCTTACCTGGGACACCAGCACACTCCACCCACATGGCACATCACCAAACAGCCACACAGCTAGACACAAACAATTCTTTAGTCCCACTCTCTTTTTTGTCAGCTTTCCTTAGAAATGTGCTGGCTCTGCTGCACTCTTCCCTCCCTGACATGAGGTATGATTAATGACAGTTCTTAAAAACTACAAATTCATTTTTTGTCAGCATGGCCAACAACCAGAGTTTCACATGCTAGCAGCTTCATCAATCTTCAAGCAGGGAACAAATCATGACACATTCCCCACAGGTCAGAATAAATGTTCCACTGTGGTACTTCTTTATTATTACTGAAAGAGAAATGCATCTAAGGAGAAATCACCCAAGATTCATTCTGAAAAATCCTTCCAAAATTCCCTTTAGTCTGCCTCTGCTCACTGCTCATAGACAGACTGTGGGAAGCAAAGAAATATGTGCCTACACTGAGCCCCCTTTTAGGGATTAAAAAAAAAAAAAAAAAAAAAAAAAGCAACAAACAAACAAACAAAAACAGTTTAAAATTGTGGCTAAACAAAAGACACATCATCTAAAATGTAGTTTTATTGAAGCAGTAATGCTCATTTTGGTTAGGATGCATAAGGGTTTAAATTCAACTCTGTTGTTTACAATTGCCCATAATTACCTTCTGACAAAAATTTCCCATGCCGGGCTTATCCAGTTACTGAATTTTCTTCTATTAAGTTTAAGCAAAACAAACTTCTGCCATTCTCATCAGGAAAGCTGGGGGAACTCCTGTTGTTACAATCTTATCTCCAAACAGTTTCCAACTTGAACAATGCATTTAAAAAGGAAAAGTTCTGACTAAATTAGGTTAGGAGACTTTGAAAATACCTTTCTGGGGCATTCCTGTCACAGTCAGGGAGGAATTAAGTTGGTTGTCCTGCCCAAGGAGAGCCAGTCCATGGCTATCAGACCCCCTGACCTGATTTGCACCAAGTTCCTCTGAGTTATTTGCCCATGTGCATGGACTATGAAACACAGTCTTCCACTCTTTTGGCAAGAAAGTGGGCATTTCCTTTCAAAACCATCTGAGGAAGAAACCATGGTCCATTTACCTATGGTTTTGTCCCAGAGTTATCACCATGAGAGACCCCTTGGGCTCCTCACAGTTGCTCCCATGGCACAGGGATCTGCCCCACAGCACAGCCCTGCTGAGCACAGCCCCAGCCAGCAGCGTGTACCCAGCCACAGTGTGGCTGCCCAGAAGCAGTTTCAGAGCAATCCACAGTACACAGCACTGATGAGCCTGCTACTAGCTGGTGCTCACTTCAACGAGTGAAGCACAGCTGCTCAGCCACGGCTTCTGCTTTGCAAGTAGGTTCCGAGAGCCCTTGTTTAACCAGTTATTAACCCAGTTTTTGTGGGCTCCTTTCTTACTGCCCTATGCTAAGTTTTGATCAGTGTAATGAAGTAGTGAATCTACCACCTTATAAACATCTCTATATTGTGTATCAACAGGGTTGCTTTTATCGGTGTATCTTGCTGTCTTCCAGCACAAGTGTTCTAACTGACTCATTTCCCTAAAAACATGCTAACTGAAATTAATTATAATCTTACCTCTCAAGTCTTTCTCAGCTAATCCCTTAACAATTTTTCTCTTATTTTACTGTGACTGAATCAGGCTAAGTTATAATTAGCAATATCATTCTCATTCTCTGAATATTGACACAATATTATCACTAAGACATTATTTTCTGAGTTGTTTTCCTCATTCCCATATTTGTTTAAATTATCAAAGGTGCAGAAGTCAAGTTGGCCAATACCTTTATGACTCATAGGAGTAAATAAACTAGGTCTGCAGATTTATCAATGTTAGCATGTTACTTAACATGCCAATAATTACAGTAATTTCACGACCATAACACACACCAGACTATAAGGCACACCCGCCGACAGCCAGCAAAATTTGCAACATGTAGATCAGATAAGGTGCACCGGACTATAAGGCGCACATTTTTTTTTGCCGTGAGGCTCTGCCCCCAGCTCCCTCTGCGCATTTGCTGGCCGAGGCCCTGCCTCAACCCGGCAGCCATTGGCCCCCGGGCCGGTCTGCACCCAACGGGGCCAGGACATGGCCACCGCTGCTCCGTGGAGCGTCCCCGGGGCCGGGGCATGGCCGCCGCCTGTCGGTCTGACGTCCCTGGGGCCGGGGCATGGCCACTGCTGCTCCGTGGAGCGTCCCCGGGGATGGGGCACGGCCGCCGCCACTCCGTGGAGCGTCCCCGGGGCCCTGCTTCTCCAGGAGTCCCCTGGCGCTCCGGGTGACCCCATGCCGGCAGGCCCCATGCTGCGGCTGCCCCGATTTTGGCAGCTCTCCCCTTCCTCACGCCGGGACCACCCCGATTTCGGCAGCTTTCCCCGCCCCTGTGCCGGGACCGCCCCGATTTCAGCTACTCTCCGCTTCCCCACGCCGGGATCGCCCCGATTTCAGCGGCTTTCTACTCCCCTGCGCCGGGGCTGCCCCAATTTCGGCGGCTTTCTACCCCATCCCGCGCCGGGGCCACCCCGATGCTGCATGGGGGATGCCCCGATGCCGGCTTTCCCCGCCCCGCGGAGCCCCTCTCCCCTCGCATCCCAACATTGCTGTGGGGCCACTCCCCCTCCCAGCCTGGCACAGCCCCGCGGGGCCACTCCCCCTCACAGCCCGGCCCTGATGCGGGGCCACTCCCCCTCGTGGCTCACACTTCCGGGTTGTCAACTTTCGCCGCTTTGTCCCTCAGATAAGGCGCACCGGACTATAACGCGCACTTCCGGGTTCGAGGGAAAATTTTAGTCAAAAGGGTGCGCTTTGTAGTCATGAAATTACTGTAGTGGGTCAGAAAGTGGTTCATTTGCTATGCATGTAGCACACTGCTTTCTTCCAAATATAGTAAGAAAATTATTATTTTGTCTTTTCTGCACCATTAAAAGCAATTTTACCATCTTTTTCTAGCTATGACCAAACATTTCTGGGGCTTGATGGTGACGTTTGTTGGGGGTTTTTTTTAATATTTATGCTCTTAGCTTTATAGACTCTTTTGACTTTCCAGTCAGAGACCTGCTTTGGTAGCTTTGACTTCCCATATCAATTTCCCAAGATTTGTGGCTCCTCATTCAACATTCTTCTGGCCTGTATCCAATTTGTTCATTGGTTAAAAATTGCTTTTTTATTTCTAATTGTGACTTTCCCTTAACAGCTGAAAACAGTACTGATGTTCTTTTCTTTGACAGTTACTTTTGGACAGCTAATAAATGCTCCTCAAGAGCCGCCATCCTCCATTGTTCTGCCCAGATATATTACCCAAACAGATTATCCTTATAACTTTCCTGAGATATCATAAATTAAAGCTTTTGAAGCTGTGTTTGAGACTCTCATGTGACCGACCATGCTAAATATAATCAGGCCTTGAACACTGGTCTCTTGGTAACCACCAGCTTCCAATTCAGCAACTTTCATCTTTATTGCTTGTAGTGAAGTCCAAAATATTTATCTTATGATGGTAAGGCTTTTAAGTTATGTAAGTGACATTTTACCAGCTTTTTGGGAAAAGTGGTTAGGTCACCATCCCTTAAAATGCAGAAGAGAAGATTAGATATCTTTTAAAAAGAAATTCTTTGATCTAGTTCTGAAAAAACTTTATCCAGCCTCTGCAGAGGGAGGGTCAGCCTAGGTGAATGGGGAGGTCCCTTCTGTTCAGAGAGCCTGAAATTCTTTGAACAAAAATTAATTTATTGATGTTTAATTGGTAACTGTAAACGTTTTAGTTTTTACTCTCCCCATAACAGTGCAGATTTTAATTCCGCCCATTACAGAAACTTGGTTAGGTGTAACTCATCAATGTAATTGCAGGTTTTCTAACCCTTCTAAGGGGTTGGCCCTTTTCATATTTTTCTTATTCTCTCCTTCCACCCTGCTGCCTCGTATTTTCTAGTGTTAGCTGGCACACTGGTCTACGGGCATTCTGGAATCTTCACTTCAAATTCATCTCTTGCTGCAGCTGCACAGCAATAACATGAGAGGCAGAAGACACAAGTTGGAACATTAAAAATTTCAATTATAGATCACCATTTTTTGGTTTGATTTGGGTTTCTTTTCTGACATTGAGAGTGGTCAGATACTGGAAGAGGTTGCCCAGAAAGGTTACAGGATCTCCTTCCTAAAGAGGTGTTCAAAACTCAACTAGAAATGATCCAGAGCAACCTGATCTAATTATACTTACTTTGAGCAGGGAAGTTCCCCAGATGACCCCCAGAGGTCCCTTCCAAACTAAATAATTCATGGCTCTATGAGCTACAGACCTAAAACAAGGAAATTGTATCTTCACTGTATCTACCTCTGAAACTCTTATTTTCCTGTCTATCTGTCTTAATCACATCACAACCACAGGTGTTAACATTCGCATCATTAATATCTCAGCAGGTCAATGTAATTGATAATGTCAGTGAAATTAAAATGTCTTTTTATTAAGGCTGTACCATTTCTTCAGGTCTTTTCCTCCAGACTGGAAGTCAGCCTTTATGCTTCATAAAAACAAAATCCTTGATAATATGTCTTATTTCAAGTGTTAGTAGTAAGCGTAATAAGGTACTTCAATGCTGTTGCCGACTTTTTGTAGGATATAAATAGTATGCAACAGAAATAATGCATTGAAGGAGGTGTTTGAATGGTACTACATATAAGCAGATACATCTGCCTCAATTAATGAGGCAAGATGATGCCATTATTGCACAATACTGGTTTTGGTACATTGCTTCCTTCATTCCTATGTGAATGAATGCACTGGGCAGGGCAGGTGGAGCGTTATAATATATGCAGGAATTTCTGAGTTTTGAAGAGCCTGCCTTTGCAATAAAAATGTACATCTAGAATGTATCAAAAGCATCTTTGTTGATTATATAATAATTTTTGGCATATTCTGATGGACTAAATATTTACAACATTGGTAATAAACTCCACAGCTTTTCACTAGTGTTTGACAGATCTGTGATGAGGTACCAGAAGCACATCAAATCACCTTGAAGAATATTTCAGGATCCATTGGCTGTTACATATAATGCAAATTCAAGGTGAAGTACTTCAAGTTCTAGAAGTTACAGCAGATAAAAAAGTAGAGCCTAATGATGAAAGATGACAAAATACAGTGGGAACTGTAGTGTAGACCAAATAGATTTTTTTGAGACCATAATTGCAGAAACAGTCCATTAAATGTTCTGAAGTTATATTTAGTTAGAAATATATAGATTTTGTATATTAACATAACCTGTTAATACAGTACTCTTAATGCAGGTATATGTAGGCATCTAAGTCCTGAAACCTAAGGTAAGCAAGTGTGTAACACAGAAGTGTACAATGTACTGTGAAGAACACAGGTACACATCAAGAGATAGGGATAAATATTTACCAGCAGAATTACTATGGTTTTTATAACTTTACTGCATTTCTGCAAGGGAAAAACCCTATGGCTGAGAGCCTTTAACAAGGATGATTACCTACTAATAAACTAAGAAGCCTAAACCCAATATTAGCCAGTAAGCTAAATAAAATAAAGCAAGATAGGTCTCAAATTAAATTACAGCTGCAATAAAACGAGTTAATATACCTTCAAGATACAGTGTGAAGTCAACAGCTGCACTTTATATGAGCATAAGTGGGATTTAGATTGTGAAATTTCCTGTCTGAGACTTAAGAATGCATGATGATAATGGCAGTATAACAAACATAACTTTCTTCCAGCCTCTTTGAGGCAGCTGCTAGGTTTATCAGAATTGCTGTTTATTGAGCAACTTATGCAATTTTCCATTATTTAACCTAATTGCCCTTGTTTTATTCAAAATGGCTTAAAACCCTCTCTTTCCCATATTGGCGAGCTAATACACTACAAACACAGTCTCCAACCCTTGCAATGCAATGTGATTTAAGACAGCAATTTCTACATATTTGGATGTGTACAAGTTGTCATGCAGCGTGCAGACACAATCACAGTTTCTAAAGGTTACAAATATTACTCACCAGTAGGGAAGCTATCTATAGGCAATTTTGCAGAGCCTTGAACTGACATCTGCTTTGGACTAGCCCCAGGATAGCAGTAATTTGCATATTGTTGGTCCAAGAGGAAACTTCCTATGCTGCTTACCCTTTATGGATGGGATCCTTCTTTCTCTTCAGCTGCTCAGATATACTGAGGGTTGTTGCATCGTACATCTCTGAAATATGCTGGTTTTCCTCCTTTTTCTGTCCACTTTAACTTCAGGGGATTATCTTCAATTTAGCCCCATGTCAACCCCTGTGAATTGAACTCTTCTGCTAGCAGTTTGTATGTTGTCAACCTCTTTTAAAGCCATAGTAGAAGGGTCTCAAAATAGAAAGGTTTTAGGATAAGGAGTTTAGTATACAGCTCTTTTATCAAATCCCACATAGGATAAGAGGTGAATTGATGATGCTGTCAGTTTCTCTCACTTCCTCTGGCTGTTTAGTTTCATTGATGATCTAATTCACCAATATTTTCTCTGACTTCATTGATACTCCCATTGCACCTGCCAATATTTTGTACCAATGATTTTTCAATCATTTTTGGTCATGTTAGCATCAAAGGGTCAGGAGAATTAAGTTATTTTATTCACCCTAGACAAAGGAAGGTCATCCCTAGCAAAATAATTTTTTGCAGGTACATTAATAAGGAATTTAATTAAGCAAGTAAAACCAGCGTTTGCAGAGCATTAGGTAGGAGAGTATAGAAGGACATCTTTAAATACATAAGCTTTGTCAAAGGAGTTCATTATTTTACTGCAGTCTCAAGGCAATGGCTTAAATGAAACTAGCCATTCTCAGTATTTTTTTTTTAATGTACACAAGTGATTGAGAGATTATAAGTTGTCAATTTATGGGATTTTTTTCATTTTTCACAATGAGTTTAATTTATTTTAAGGTATATATAAAAAAACCTCAAAAACATTTAAGAGTAAAATCTTATATTTCTCCTTTGGTAATATTTCCACACCGTGGACTTGCACTGCAGAAGAGGCTGCAGTAATTTTCTTCCATTTTCAGCCAGTTTTTGTTTTTATTTTCTATTAGGAGGGCTGCCAGATTGTCTTATGCTTGGGGAGGACTTGAATTGAAAAGGATAGTCTCTCTGCTGTGGTCTCAAATGTCATAATACTTCTAGCCTGCATAATATATAAAAAGAGTGAATAAGTATATAAGTGAATATAGGATGCATAGGACAAGGGCACTTCAATACATCAGCATATATACAGGATTAAGTATTTGTATACTACTTCCCTGTATTTAAATTTCATGTATTTTATTCCCTTGCATATTAACATCACTTCCACATCAAAGAATCACATTTTGTTTAAACAAGTTGCGAAACCAGATGCTATGAGAATGAAATCCTCTCCAAATGCACTGGATGCTTTAATCTCTGTCTCTCAAAATGCAGGCATTATATATCAAATAAACTTTGTTTGCAGTTTAACTGGAACATCGTGTAAGATCCAGTCCATTAAAACTTATTAAATGTAGCTCCCCTGCCTCATAATAGCAACTCCTTCTTTCTCTGAATCAAAACTAAGCAGGGTGTGCCTAAGAGTTCTCATTTCTGGACAACTGTTAGGACTTGCCAAAATGGGCCCTGGGACCAACAGACTTTTAAATGTCGGTATATTCTGAAGGGTAGAGGGTTTTCCCAGGCAGTGCTGGCCATGGCTCCTAGGAGCTATAGTATGAGATTTCCTTTAATCTCCAGGAGTTTTTTCCATGTTATGGGTTGAGAAGATCTGGGATGTAATTTTCAGCAGACATTGGTACTCACCAGTGATCAAAGGCATAACAAAAAGCAGTGCAGGAGCTGCCCCAGCCATGAAAGGAGAGAAAAATTCAGTCCAGTTAGGACAAATCCACTGAAATCTTTCACTACTTAGGATGGTTCGTGGGCTGGATTTCAGACATCCAAACACAGAATGACAAACATAAAAACCCCTTTTCAACTGTTATTTAGCCTAAATTCTTTGAGCCTCCAGGATTTCAGGTTTCCAGGTGACAAAACCTGAGATGCTTAGAGACAGTTTACTAATTCAGGCCCTACTAAGAGCCAGTCCCAGCCTTTCCTCTCATTGTCTTGTTTGATGGACTTGACATAGTTGGTTGTCTCAGAACTTATTTATTGAATGAGTCTCTGCACAAAACTGGATTGCAGGTGCTTATTGTTTTGGAAATACGGTTAGAAGAATGATATCTCTCTCTGCCGATTGGATTGGGACTATTTTCCCTGGTAGATGGCATTTCTCAACTTCTCCTGAACCTGTGAATTAGAAAGGGGGAATATTGCTTTAGCTGCATGGTGCAAGCAATCTCAAGGAAGAGGTCATTCCTGATCTTCTTTTTGCAGCCCCAACCACTGCCTGTGCATTTGGCATAATAATACTTAACACAAAACTCTTAATGCAGTTCTAGGGGCAACAACATGAATCTAGAGCTCTCACATTCCACTTGAAGCACTAGTAAATGGAGGTCATTATACTCCTTCTTTTTGTGACCAAGAGATTTCATAACTCTTCTGTGCAAAGTGGAGCTGGTTCAGAAGGGGGTTGGTCCTAATACTGCCTTTAGCCTGGTACACAAAGTAGTCCTGCAATGTGAAAAATTAAGACAGAATCTTCTGATGAACCTGAGCCTCCTAAAGTAGGGAAAAGGGATTGTGTCCTTGTGTCTTTGTGATAGAGTGGTGCATCCTTCTTTTTAGAGGAGGTGATGAAGGCACCTATTAGCAGAACAAGCTTTTAGACTGGAAATCCTGAGGGAAATAATATACCTATTAGCATAGAATGAGAAAGCCATATCCTAGAAAGTGGTCAGATTGAAGACATATTTTTGCAGGCTTCTCCTGTAGAATCATGTAGGTGACTCCCTCCTCAGTGTGCTAATTGCTGAAATTTCCATTTGGAAGCATTGCATTCTCCTCATGAACTATGTTTAGCATTTCTCATTTTCTGGATGTGGGCATTCAAAGCCTTAATTATAATAGTAGTCTTGAAGCAGCCAGGATACTTTAAATGAAGCAAGATTTGTAAAGAGATCATATTTCCTATCAGAGCAACTCATACAGTAGGAAAAAGAAAGCAGGCTATCAGGCATTTTTTAAGCCTTTTGAAGCTCCTCCTGTTTTTTTCTGCCAATATTTGGACTAATAAAAAAATATTTCTCTGTCTACAAAACTTGCCTCATCAATTCATGGTAAAAAATGTATCACCACCTTTCCTGGATTTTAGGATTTGTCCAGTACATTCCATTTTGGTAATATTCTGTGCCTTTAATTTCTCAGAGTGAGCTGTGACTGTGGGAGCAGAAACAAGACAGCTTGGTCTCTCAAACTTTTTTGTGCTTTGTACCCTCAAGCCACTTAGCAGAGGTTTTGGCCTTGGTGGTACCCAGAGACTCTAGGGGAATTTTGCCAAAGCAATTTCCTAATCCTATCTCCAGAGTCAAGATACCTCCTAACAATATCTTGGGTGCTTCCCTTTTGTTTACTGTAACACACCTTTATATGGAACTCATCTTGCTTTTTAATCACTCAGGCATCATTCCTGCATCATCATTTAATACTCTGATGAAGAGTATTTTGCCATCCCTTATGCATTTAACAGAAAACTCAGATCCTACATATAGCTAAAGGGGTTCTGTCACTGTAAAATGGATGGTTCTCTTTGGCACTGATGCTGTCACTGCAGTTTTGGGCTCCTCATGATTTCTCTTCTACTTTCCTGGTGGCTACTTCAGCCTTAGGCACTGGATCACACAGTTCCCATGGAAGTTTTCTGGGGTTCCCAAGGAAGGCAGCACTTACTTTCAGGCCACACCATTTCCTAGGGCACTTCAGGATTTCCTTTACCTCCTTGCCAGTACAATCAATATCAGCTTTCTAAAAAAAATACTCTCTGCATCCTCACATGGTTTAGTACACCAGTCTGCTTGTCTTTGACAATTTTGTCCTGTGATTTTCCCACTCTGCCAAATACCTACAAAACATCTGCCTACCGTAAGTAAAATCTTTCTAACTGATAGGTAGTGCCTGTGTGTACAAAAATTAAGATTTCAGGCATCCTCACTGTGGCCCTCTGTGAGCTTGGGGTGTCTGCTGAGCATGCCTGGGCTGCTCGTAGCATTTACACCTGTGCTATGGGTGGCAGGTTTATGTCCCCATATGCTTCAATCAATCTTTTGCACCTATAGTCCTATCATAACGTAAGTGTATTGCAATATCACAAGCAGCTCCAGATTGCCAAGCCTTTTTAACCTGCAGCCCTGATGCACAATTGTGAATTTCAGTGAGGCTCTGTGCACACCATAGCATCCAGTCCTTGCTGCTATATATCTCCAAGGGAAACCTTTTCAGAGCTGGAATCCAGGCTACAAGGAAACATCTTTCCAAATACCTGTCAGCTTTTAGACTTGTGCTGTGTTAGTCATACACACAGTGTTTTGTGGGACCAAGTTTCAACAAAGAACATGTTTCCTCTTTCTATATGTGCCTACTTGGAAATCCGTTTTCAATCCTTACTTTGTTGTCTTTGTTATTTCTTCGATTTCAACTCCAAGGTCTTTCTTTTAGCAACAGTCAAAGAAGTGGATGAAATTCTGATGAAAATTCACTCTTAAGCCTAGGCTTTCAAGTTCAGTTTGTCTTCCTGAATAATTGCTTACCTTTTGTTTATGATCTCCATGAAGTATGTTTTCCCACCTAAGGCTAGTGAGTGTTCTCACTAAACTCTTCTTAAAATCCTTCTTATCAGCTATTAACTCCTAATTCTATTCTGCAAAATCGCTGCCTCTCTATGATCTTTTCATGTTGTTTTCATGTGTTTCAATTAAACCCTGATATAGTTTCTCTTTCCTTGCCTACACACTGTCTCTGTCTTGCTTCAAACTTTTTAGATTCTCTTCTGATTTAGACACATTGGCCTCCTATTTCAGATGTCACCCAACAAGTTTTTAAGAGGGCATCACAAGCAACACATTGCCAACACAGCTATCCCCATTAAATACATATTATTATCAATAAAAGTATAGGTAAAACTAACCTATAAATGCATAGCAAAACTTTCACCATGAACTAGGAACCACATCCCATCTCATCAAAAGTTAGGCTCATACAAAGAGAACTACCTTTTAATCCAACTGCAACCAGTGTCGCTGGTGAGGGATTTGACTCAGATGAAAACTGATCTCAATAAATTTGTATGACATTCAGTATAAATGGTGAGTCTCTGTAGGCAGAAAAACAAAGATTATTTAACATTTTCAATTTGATTTCTTCCAGTGTAATGTTTAGGTCTCATTCATCATTAGTTTTGGTGGCATCTTAGAGTGGGGTAAGGATAATCCATCAACTCTGAAAATTCTATGCACTTCTCCTGTTTTTCTTGTTAACTGCAAGGCTAAGTTGCATGCAAAGAAAAAAATCTGAAGCCTGTAAATGCTCCTAGGTTTCAGATTTTTGCTGAACATGTTTGGAAAACACTTAAATTAGATCCAATTAGTCTTCAATCAATCTAGTGGAAGAAATTATTCTTTGGCTGCATTCACAGGAAACTGTTAAAAGTAAATTATAGTTCTCTGATTGCTACAGACTGGAGAAAAAACTTCCCCTTCTTCACTTCTAGCAGCCTACTTCTCTATTTTTAATCAGAGCTGTTGAGTAGTTTGTCCTGGGCAAAGAAAAACGTTCATACAGAAACTGATTTGGAATTCATTTCTAATAATAGGCAACAGATACAGATGCTTAATAGGCAAAGGATACAGGATGGTTTGGTTTTTTTCTCCCCAGACAGCCCCTTTTTGAATGCCATGTATGAAATGTGATTCAGACAGAATTCAGAAGATACTCAGGTGTGAATATTGTTTGATCTACAGCTGGCAAGAGCAACTGCACTTATTAAGCTGGGCTTTTATGAGGCTCACTGCATTCTCATAAGCCAAGTTGAAACAAATCTAAATGGATGATAAAATTACAAGTTTTACTAAGCTGGCAGAATCACAATGAGGTTACAGGAAAAATCAAATTCCATGTAAATAAATTGGCAGTGCAAGACAATGAAGTTACCAATTTATCAAAGAATTATACATATAAATAGTCAAACATATCACAACTTCTTTACTCAGAAAAGTCAGTGACAATATGGCAAAAAGCTGTGGCATAGATATGGCCTTAAATGTCTTCAATTTCCCAAAAATATTATGGAATGACTACTGCTATCACTGTTCTTACATAACAATCCATTCAGATGTGTTTTTACTGTGTCATCAGTTGTCAAATTAACTTGGTGATTTTTCAGCAGTGGAGTACTGGGGAAGGACAGGCTGCTTTTTTCAACCTCAGTGTAGTACCTCCAGTCTTTGCCAAAAAACGGTATTTTATATTTGAAGATTCATTTTTCTTTAAACAAAGAAAAGAGGATGGTATTTGCCAGCCATAAGAACTTAGTCTTCTTCAAAAAGGGCTATTTCCTTCAGGCAAAATCCAAGCAAAGGTTTCTGTGAAGGCCAGGGCTATGCAGCAGCTCAGGGACACTGTGAGTAACACTGTGGGAGAATTAAATGTGCCTTGAAAGGGGAATTTCAACTTAAAAAGAGGAAGCTTCTTTTGCACTGAGAGTACTTGCTATAAGTAACACAAATGTATTTACGATAGGAAAGGGTGGATTTTCCGTGATCTGGCCTTTTTGCACATGGTGGAAGACAGGCACTGACGACAAAGGAAAGGATGAACATTTCTGTTATCAAGCAAGATCCATGCTGGAGTATTTTGCTCCTTCTGAGACAGAAACACTGCAGAAAGAAATAAGGCATTCCCCAGTATTGTAGTAATCCTTTTGACTGAGTGCTTTAGCCTTTTTTTCATTATCTGATAATGATTTGGATAGTTACAGACACAAGCATTTGTAATGCTCCTGTAAACAAGTAGGAACACACCTTCATAAAAACATAATTGCTATTAGTGAAGTGACTCCATAGCTGCTCTCTGTTTCATTTGAGCCACAGCTGCTATCAGAGCAGCTTCACACACATCCCTTGCTTCCTGGAGCAAGGTGACCAGGCTAAAGCAGAATGAGCCAGAGCCCATCCTACAGTGGCATCAGCACAATCATTTCCTGAATTCCTGGAGCAGGATGTTTATAATCAGGACATGGGTGAAAGGACCAAAGCGGATCTCCAGGGTGTTGTCCAATCATATACATTATAAGGAGGCTGGTCCTAATTTACATAATCAGATCATTTCTTCACAGCTCAGTTCTGGTGACTGAAGGAAGAAACCAAAACCAAAAGGCAGAATCTTTTCCTTTACCTTTGTAAAGTTAATGTGCCATAAGAAGCACTGTGAGAAAATCAGTATGTGTCCCCAGAGTGATTTCTGCGCTAGAACAAAGGCTTGACTCATTTAACTGAGCTGCTGAATATCACATCTTCATTTAATAATTGAGATTAGTTTATTGCAAGAAAAGTAGTACCTGATCAGAGATCCTTCTGTTTGAAAAGCAGTGTGAGGTTTGTGTCACATGCCCAGCTGATTTTGAAAGATTCCTACTGAAAATAAAGAATATAACACCTGAGGACTAAGCACAGAATATATTGCATGGTGGCTAATCCTTGTTAGGTGTGCGTGTATAGTTAGGAATCAAATACAGATTCATCTTTCTGTATACAGCACACACCTTGACACCAGAGGTGCCCTGCAAACTGCTATTTGAAGTTACGCCTGTACTGCCACGATTGCCATTTCCAGCCGAAGTGTCCTGTGCAGAAATGGGAGGCTTGGAAGAGGGACAGCCTGGGAACGGTATTTACATCCCCTCTTCAGTACAATGACTCTTGAAGAGTCTCCAGCAACTGAGTAGCCTGTGAATCAGCTGTCACCTCTAAACTGTGACCTGTGTGAGAACAGGGGTGTGCTCCTTTTCTGTTTCATTGCAAAGTCAAACAGGCTGCTTTGATTTGGTGAGACATGAACCCAGCAATTGTATTTCCCAGCAGAATAGTTTTCTTTACTAACCTTGATGCAAGTGTGAGAGCTGGGAAAGGACAGACGTCACCTGTGATGTAGAAGTGGTTCACCCAACTTGCCAATTCTGAGGCTTGGTATGGCTTAAACTGTGGAAAAATATATACACTTGACCTGTCCTTTAGGTGGAACTCAAATACCACAGCTAATCCAAATGAATGTCTAATTCTGGTTTGATGACGTTCTTCCCCTCTGAATTTCCCCCACAGTTTCACTTGCAGGGAGAACACATTTGTGTCCTATGATTTGAGCAGCGGGACTCTGTGTCATTAGGCAGCTGCTGTGCCCTCTTTCAGTGATACCTGCCCCAAGTCATGGATGAAGGATTCTGCTTGCAGAGGCACTGGAATGCTCCATGATCTCTGGACCAAAGGTAATATTTAAATAACTGGTGGTTTTTAATTGTTATTAAAAAGGACTTTCTAGGTGTTAAAGCAAAGTGATCCCAGAATCATAGTCATAGAGTCATGATTCTCCTGAAGATCTTAGATATAGTAAAAGGATATTGCTGAATGGGAAGGGATACAAAATACATTCAGAAATCAAACATTAGGAGGACAGAGGGTTGGGTTTTCTTCATATAATAAAAAAAATAATTAAACAACAAGCCAGAATTTTTAAATGTAATTTGGAATGACAGATAGCTATAAAAGAATGAGCAATAGAAACAGTTTTGCAATTTAATAAAACAGTGACACTTTTCTGACTGGAGAAGCATATAGGAAACACAAGTTGCCTGAGTAATGCATGTTTTTAAAATATGTCCCTTGTTGGATAGTTATATGGTTGTATGGCTTAGTATTAGGGCATCATAGAACCCTCTGAACTTGCCCTGTTAAGGAAATTTTCTTAAGGTGTGATTTCCTTTGATAAGGCTTGTACAGATCAAGCTTCTATTCACAACATGGGAAAAGGCTAATAAAGGCATTTTTAGGATAATTTAGTTTACAAGACTCTGGGATAGCAGTGGAAAGTCTTTGTCACAGATGTTCCGGCTCCAGGAAGCTCACAGCACTGCTCATGGAGCTGTTTAGTGTTGCATCGGGTGGAAATTTTAGAAAAATTCCCCATACTAGAAAAATAAAATGAGTCGTTTACTAGTTCAGTGTTTAGTTTTGTTTTGAGATCAACATGGGGCAAGAGAGTCTTCCCATAGAATATGTGTACCTGTTACATAAAAAAAAAAACTAATTACCTGTGGGAATATGCAAGAAAGGAACATTTTGGAAGGAACTTAAGGGTAATGAAGGAACTTAGGAGATGTTAGCACAGATGTGACAGTGTCTTTCAAAAGAAAATTACTATATCCAAAACAGCCAAAAAGAGAGCAAATGAAAACTTAGGCAAGAGTCCCTGATACAAAGCTCTTGTTTAGCTCAAGACCTTGATGCTTCACTGTGCCTATTGGGGTTTTACATGCTGGTTTCACATGCTGGATTGAGAGGAACAGGAAACAGAAAGTCAATCTCAGCAAGACACACAGGGCTTCCTGGCAATTGCCCTCAAAAGTAAAGGGAATGAAGTTGCCTCTTTTTCCCCAAACATTGGTGTTAGAGGTTTTGCCATCCAGAGGCACCTTGACATGCTTGAGAGTTGCGTCAATGCAAACATCATGAAGCTCAACAAAGCAAAGGGCAAGGAGCTATACCTGGGTTGTGGCAATCCCAAGGACACCAACAGCTGAAGTGATTGAGAGCAGCCCTGTAGAGAAGGACTTGGGTGCGATAATTGATGAAAAACTCAACCTGAGCAGGAAGTGTGCACTCACAGCCCTGAAGGCCAACCGTACAACCTGGGCTGTATCTAAAACTGCATGGCCAGCAGACTGAGGGAGGTGATCTCTCCCTCTCCCTTTCCCTCTCCCCTCCCTTCCCCCCACCTGGACTGCTGTGTACAGTTCTGGTGCCCTCAACATAAGAAGGACATGGAACTCTTGGAGCAAGTTCAGAGGAAGGCCACAAAGTAAGTAAGAGGACTGGAGCCCCTCCCATAGCAACCTTCCAGTATCTGAATGGTGCTGCAGGTAAGGGAGAGGGATTTTTCATCAGGAACTGTGGTGACAGGAAGGGCGGAATGGGTGCAAATTTCAAGAGGAGAAATTTAGGCTAGATATTAGGAAGAAATTCTTTACTGTGAGGGTGGTGAGGCACTGGAACTGGTTGCTCAGAGAAGTTGTGGATGTCTCAACTCCTGAAAGTGTTCAAAGCCAAGGCTGGATGGGCTTGGAACTTGGTACAGTCAGAGATGTCCCTGCCCAGGGCAGGGGGCACTGGGACTAGATGATCTATAAGGTTTCTTCCAACTCTTAACATTCTGTGATTTTATGATTCAGGACAGGAACCCCCCTGTACTGAGCCAGATGGGAACTGGCTCATGAATTTTCTCAGACTGATTTGAACCAAACCAAAGCCCTCATGAATCAGGCCTGTAGAGTACATATGGTGCATGTGCTCATATGGTTTCTTCTCCTTTCAGTGATTGCACTGCAGAGATAGTAAATAAAGGGTTGAGTGTGACTCCTGACTGCATACTGACATGATTTCAATTAATATACTTCTCCATTTTCATCTCTGACATCTACATATGATTGTAATTGTGAGTCATGGAGACACCTCCAGGAATGGCTGAAAAAGCCCCAAGAGAAGACACACCATGTATGCTAGCTTTATTTAGCAAAGGAAAAATGTTTACCTCCCCATGGACTGAGCCCACATTATTCAGGCTGTCAGAGATAATTTTAAAGCCCTCAGTCTTCAAACCACTCCCATCTCATCAGTTATCGCTGGCACTGTGAAAAAGTGCCACTTCCACAGATGGATGCACTCAGCCCATGAACAGTAAAACTGCACATGCACACACAGACGCACAATTTCTATCTTTCCTCTCTAACCTGGCCCCTTTTGACTGCTGGACAATTCTGGGACACAACAAGACTTTCAATGGCTTGCAAATATAAGAAAGAATTGAGTACAGAATTTATATTGAATATGCCAAAGGAATGGTGTAAGTAGCCTACAGTGATACTGTGTAATTTCCCTTCCTCCCTTCAGTCTTCTGGACTCCGGCTCCAAGGATTTGCATTTGTTGGTTAAAGGCATTTTATAAAAAAGGAGAAGAAAAGCTGCTTGCGGCACTGAAGTTGTAGTGGCCCAATTAATGATTCAGCAATTCTCTATAAAGCAGCTCCCATGAGAGAAGCAACTTGTCACACTCGCACTCAGTGACAAGCAATTCCCCTCCACAGGGAAGGTGGGTGTACACACCTCTGCAGACTCACAGGGTCCTTCTTCATGCCACCACCCCCAGAAATGTGCCTTCTCCTGGAAAAAAAGCAGCTGGGAAATAAATGTAGAAGCTTTGAGACTTCTATCCTCACAGCTCCGAATCCAAACTATAAAGGCATCAGTGCTATTTGGTATTTTTGCCTGGTTTTTTTTCTCTCTCACTCTCATTTTCATTTCTGGTTTTGGTCTTTGCTTCTGTGAGACAGTCATTCCAAAACATACAGTACACTCTCTCTACTTATGTCAGTAGTTGCTGAATTGCTTTAATTTCTCCTCTTACACACTTGCACTAAATTAGAAAAAAAAATAGAGCTATCCTTTATTTTTCACTTGACTGAAAGCCAAAATTCTTATTTATAGGATGGAAATATGACTGCTGCACAGTACTTTCTGTCATTTTCAGTGGCTTGGCACAGGCATTTTTACTTAGGCAGTCAGTTGTCTGGTTTAGTTCAGTGAAGCCTAGTCTGGTAGGGGAAAACCCCTTGATAAAAGTTTACCATGCAGTTGGGTGGCTAGAGGAGAAAAAGAATCCTCTGTCTATGACAATGGACTTTACATGAGCCCTCCTGCCTCTTCTGCTATGATAGCTGGATCAAAAGAAAATTATCTATATCTTCCAAACCACGTGGACTTCATTCCCCCCTCTCCTAAAAAAAAAGGATGAAGTTGGAAAAAATACCATTGTCAGTCCTGTACATTACAGTACACTCACAAAACACATGTCAGTGAACTGAGTGGAATTCTGTATTAAACAGAAAAAGACAACAGAGACCTGGAGTAAAGGCAAAGACTCAAGTGTACCAGCCTAAAATAAAACATGACAAAAAATGGGAAACCATCCATCAGGAAGGTATACTACTAGTGAGGACAGCAGACAGAGATCTCATTGTTTTTGGGTAGTATGAGAGCTGGAGAGTTTTACATCTGCTCCTGCAAAAGAGGTTTCTTTGGAACTGTTTGAAGGAGAAGAGCGAAGAAACTTTGGCAAGGGTGGTATGAAGGCTTCTCTCAAATATATGAGAAAGGCACACAAAAACCACAAAGGTGCTGCTAAAATGCAAAGTAGCAAACACAGACCAGATGCAGGTGCCACTCTCAGGGTGCATGGGAATGGCGTTTGGCTGTTTACCAAGACTATGGGCCCTTACACCCTTACACCACATGAACCCAAGCAGCCAAAGAGGTGTTTTTCTTAGGAGATATGACGCAGGGGTTTTTTCTTGTTTTCCAAAGAGAAACCTTTTAACCTTTTTTTTTTTTTTTTT
>PYHW01009147.1:794917-814614 GCA_013186435.1 Turdus rufiventris | reverse complement strand
TCCTGTCACAAAACTGAAGATCACACACTTCATCACTTCTGGTAGCTGACATCTCCCCCACCTCCCCCACTGAGATGTCTCCCCCACCTCTTCCTTCTTCGTCAGCTCTCCTCCCCCTCTACTTTCAATTCCTCATCTTCTTCCCCACACTGCCAGGCCAAGCATGCTCCCCATTCCTCTTTCCTCTGCTCCAGGCATTTTGGGTACTTGTCTCGCCCTTTGGACCTCAGGGACAATCTGTTCCTCTCATGGCATACACAGTCTGCAGTAATCTTCTGCACCACCTTCTCTGTAAACCAGAGATCTGCCATGGCATGCTAGTTGTGTTTGCTAAAGGCTGGGAAACACATAGAAGCCCTTGCCCTGGTCTATGGAAAAAGGTGAGATTAACTTTCTCAATACTATCTCTCTTGCTGAAACTTCCTTTTCACCACTTCTTTGGGAGTACTGGAGTGTTTTCAACCTCTAATATATTTATTTCTTTCCTTCTTACAGTGTCATGGAGGTCTGCATATTCTTCCTTTGTGCTGTGATATTTCTCCCAGGTAAAAGACATATTTTAGTTGCTAAAACTGTTTTGATTGTTTGTGCCCTGCTATGTGATACTTTCTCATCCACCAATAAGGTAATTCCTTAGTAGTATTAATCACTTCCATTGCACCATCAAGGTCATATAGCCTATGTGACATGTATTTAAATTGTTTGCAGGGATTCTATAAAATATATATAGTAAGTACTTTCTCTCTTCAACTTTATATCTTTACATTACACTTATTTAATGTTGCTCTTAAATTATCAATTTAAATATGTCTTTAAAATGTGTGTGTATCACCTGTGTGCATTATACAGAAGAGCAGTACTAAACTGAAAACTGGCGGTTTGATATGGGGCAACTGGAGTTTGAGGTGGCCACAGAGATCATTTTGCAGTCTGGTGCTCTGGAAGAATAGTCAAAACTTTGCACGAGGACAGAGACTATAAATCTTCTCCTCCTTTTTGAACACAGCAGAGATGTTTGTGTCTTCTGGGACAGAGGGCTGCATTTCTTATTCCAAGAAAACACAGTCCTCCCAGACCACTACCACTCGTAATAATGGACACAGGGAAAAGGAGGAGAAAAATCATCCCTTTTGTAGCGCACTTCATCCTTTATTTGCATGAAGGCATAATTGTGTTTATTCACCATTTCTGTTAACAAGATCAGCAACAGAACAGTTAAATCTGACATTTATTCTGTCATTAAATTCTAAATTAATTACAGAACAGTTAGATCTGACATTTAATTTGTCATTAAACTTTAGATTAATTCTTCATTGAGACTGAAAATGTTCACCTGCTTCTGACCTTCTGGTCATGCATTCCCTAGACACTCACATTTACCACACAGTGTGTACTTCACTGTTTCTTCAAGAATTTAATGCTGCATTATTTTCTTAGGAGAATTAATTCAACTTTTTAAACAGAAATTGTGCAACTATCTTCTTTGTGGCAGAATTTCATTACACTCAGGATTCTGCAAGCAAGAATTTTTTTGATCTTTGGCCTGCAGATAAGTCTTCTAAAATATAGATGCTCATGATATCCATGTGGTAGGCCTTCTTTGGAAAGTAAAATATAGAAAGAAAAATATGAAACAGTTTTATGACTTGAACTCTACAAGACTAAATGAGTCAGTTTGAACAACTATGTGTCCTGTCACACCTAGCGGGAGAATTTGTGTCTAAATGCTGGCATTTTAATTTCCATTGTTTTTAAGTGTTGGGTCTCTGAGTACAACTTGGCATTCTTTTGTAGCTGGAGGAAAATTTAATTTTTCTCTCTCTCTGTCTAAGGTATTGCTGCCAGTGTGCATCTGGTGAAGGCATTTCTCCATCACACTGTACACCTATCCTGCCATTTTCCAAACTCTCAGAAAATTGATGTAAACAATTTAATAATTTTTTGGCAAAAAGACACTATTAAAGTGGTGCATGAAGTATATTATGGCCAAGAAAAACATGAGAACCTTAGTCCTGAATATATAAATCGTACCAAGGTGGACATGGGCAAATGGACCTTGCAGCTGCTAAATGCAGGAGTTGAGGACGAGGGACGCTATCAGTGTATTATTATGCAAAAAATATCTGAACGATCAACAGAGGTCATACACAAATCTGAGTGCTCACTGCACATCATTGGTAAGTAATCTCTTCCAACTGTCATCTGGTCTGTGGGATTCTCTGTGATTTTTTTCAGTCCACAAATATAGGTCCTGTCTCCAAGACCCTGAAAATGTGACTGCTCTGGAACAGAATTTCTATAGATGGGTAAGAGACTTGCTTCCTGCAAGTTTTATGGCTTCTAGGACTCTGGAACAAACTCGTTTATTTGCATCTGACAAACTACCTTCTATTAAAAGTAGCAGTAGTTATCAACTTTGTGGCAAATTAGAATTGAAACATGACAAGATCTCTGAAAACACACAGCTATTTTATGATCATATAAATCACAGGGAAAATAAAGAAAAGAACAGTTCACATGGAGGAGTAGAAATTCATATGTTCAATTAAAGGAAGGCAGAAAACACCTCTGAAAAAAATTGCATACATACGTTGATGAGATTCAACCTGATGTTTTGCATCAGTGAATTTTTTGTAATCAGAGGAAAAGTCAGTAAATCTTTTAACAGGGAAATAGAAGTGAGGCACCAGTGTTTTCTTCATATTTTCTCATATTATTTAAAATTCCTAATATATAATCCTAATATTTCTCTATTTTAAACTATTTTATTAGTAACCTTCATGCTTATGCCTGTGCTCTGTCTTCCACTGTGATAGTGCTAGTCTTTAATAAAACAGCTTCTAACTTGCACTGGTGTTTTCAGGCTTCAGCATACTACTTTAAAAGAGAACAGGCCAAGTTTAACAGCAGCCAAAAGCAGGGTACCAGGATAATTGACCATGTTTAGCTTCGTGGTACTAGCTGGTATTCCCTTGATCCACAGATAGACACGTAGATTGATAATTCTGATTCTCCCAGGATCTACTGAAGAAGCATTTTGAGGATTTGGAACTCAGAAACTCACAATGTGCACTCAGTATCAAGACCCTCAGTTTAAGAAGATGTTTAGCATCAAATGCTCAGTCAATTCAAACAACTCAATCAGTTATCAGCTCAGGCAAAATCTGAGCAGCATGTTGCAGATATCTCTTGCTAAGGACTAAAAGTCTCCTACACCATTTAAAATTTAGCTTAAGATGACAGTTTTAACAATGTGCTGCTGTCTTCCTTCCAAATTACTCTCCATTTAATAAACTCCCAAAGGAAGGAGCAGTATAAAACCATATTTTAAAGAAACTCAAGCTCTTCAAAATAATTAGAGGAAAATTACAAATATTGAAATGCTGCTTTTTTATTAGATCTCATAATATATATAGTGGGATTTTTGTAGTTTGGCATGTCCCACTTAAAATGGGCATAAGAAAAACTGAGGGCTGTTCAAGAATGACAGAGCAGTCAAGCAGTCACACAAAGCTATCTAGATCCCTTCCAACTCAAGAGATTATAGGATTCTATATGAATGTTAGATGTATTTCATACAGCCACAATGACTTATATAAAAACAGACTCAGATCCTTCTCCAGAAAAAAAAAAAAGGAAGGCTTCACAGTGGAAAACTTTGTCTCTTAAAAATGCAAAGTAGGGACCATGGTGACAAGCAGCTTAACTGGAAAGTCTGCTGTTGTGGCATGTCTGCAGTGCTTCCTCTGGATAGATCAATAAGGGAAGTAGGTGAGACTAGGGAAGCTGTTTCAAAATATGCGCTACTCAAAGTGTGGAGACTGAAATGATGTCACAAGAGAGACTACAGTTGCTTGTTTTAAAGGGGATGTTGAAAAACTGAAATGTGTGGAAAAAACTCAAGTAGAGTTGGGAAAGATACAGTCCAACTAGAAACATTAAAACAACAATCTGAATATTTGAAAAATAATAATTTAAAGACTAATTATCTGGAAGGAAGTAAGGCAGATGGTCACTTAAGAAAATAGAACAAAGTGATTAAGCCATTGAGAAAAATATTAAGGCTTGATGGAGTGCTATCTCTTGAATTATTTAATCTTATCCCAAGGTTTTTTTGGAGGACACTATCTTTAAATACAAAAGACTTCCTGAAATGTGCTTTTCTGTTAACAAACACAAAACCCATATATGTAGCCCACACCCTGCATGCAGCTAGGATCACTTTTCAGTAAATTGAGGTTCCAGAAGCTATAAAAGAGAAGTTCAGAGTATATTCCACTATTTCCACTTGCTTACTGTCAATAAGATTGAAGCCCTTAAATCACTTGGATGTTGTGCAAGTTTCAAAGCCATGAATTATGTTCCTGCCATCCCTGTAAAATACCAAGGAGAGAATAAATACTCCAGACCAGAAGTCTGACAGCAGTCAGCTAAACAAGTCAGATCCTGAGCTTTCCTGAGGGACAAGTTAACTAAATTATGGGGTATAAAAAAGGTGGGATTTTTTCCATTTTGAATTCATATCCATCAACTCTTGGGGGGATTTAAGTGACTGAGATAAATTCTACGCATTGTGTATTAGGATAGAGAAAATAAAAGCAACATCATGTTTCTTCATTCATTCATATTAAGAATTCTCTAGGGCAAGGATTAGATCCTTGTTCCAAGACATTGAGTGTGTGTGCAGAAGACTGAGACCATCTTAAGACTCACATTTTTCTAAGAACCCTTTTCCCCTTCTCCAATATTTCTCCATATTGTCTTTAGTCCTATTGGCCCTGAAATAATGAAGCATTTTCAATGAAATCTGGAGTCTATTTCTTGGGATTTATTTCTGATTTTTGAGAGGTTGTTTTGGGGTTTGTTTTTTGTAACTTGCTATATACCAACTTGTGATCAATATTATATTAACATTCCCTCCTTCTTTTTTTTCATGAACTATGAACTTCTAACCAAACAAATCCTGGTTGGTAATGTATAGATTAATTAAGAGAGAGTACTGGTTAAAAGTATCCATTTATCATTCATATTTTATGTTTAAATAGTTCTTCCCAATCCTGTTTCACTACTTCTTGTATGGGAAACTTGGCTTTTTAAAGCAAAAGGTGTGATTTTCATTGATTGTGATGAGTACTCAATGACACAAAATAAAAAGCCCTTATACTATAGTCATTTCCATCAGAAAACCTAAGCTAAAGGAACCCTACCACAAAGTGGTGATATTTACTTACAATACAGACAGAAATCAGGTATATTTCTACTTAAGACAGCATTGTACTCTGAACTTACCCCATCCGAATTCTCTCAGACAATTCTCCCTTACCCATTCAGGAGGCCAAAGGTAAGGAGCATTGTGGTCCCTTCCCATTTTCTGCTAAAGTCTTTACGTGTGAGCAGGCCAGGTTTCATTATTCTGAGGTATTAATGTGTCTAAAAGAGTTGGGACAGACAGACACCCATTATCTGGCTGATCAGACTTGCATCCTTGAAACACCCTGAGAACAAGAAGCAGCAAGTCTACATACACACCAAAAAAATGCCATACAAATCCCTTCTTGGAATGCACATTGTCTTCCTGGAGAAAACTGTTTGGACCTGTTTATGCCTGAAACTCTTAAATAACTGGCAGGGGCTGTCACAAATGTGGTGTGGCTGGCTCATGATGCTTTGTCTTTGGTCTATTTCAGCCAACTATAGTCAACCTGAGATAGCAGAACTGCACTCCGGGGAACTAAAGCCCAACGGATACTTGAATCTTTCCTGTTCTTCCAGTGGAGGTTATCCAGAGCCCAAGGAGATGACTTGGCTAATTTCATATGAGAACATAACACACAGCAGTACGGCTCACATGGATATCTCACAGGATGCTGTGACAAAGCTGTACAACGTTACCAGCAAGCTGAATATCCCGGTTCCTGAAAAAAGCCACACTAATATCAGCTGTTTGCTTCACCTTAGGGAGCAACTGGGAAGCCTTGTCTCAGTCCCATTGGCCATAGGTGAGTCTCCATTTGCCCATTCCAATTTCTGCATGGGTAGGAGGAGGCAGCACTGTAGAATAGCTGATCACAGACAGCAGCATAGTCAAGGCAGGGAATAAACTCTAAGTAGGAGTAGAAGTTGGTTAAAAGGGTGATTGTATGTTCTCCATCCTGTTCGCCACTGAACTTCCTCTCTTTTCCACATGGGAAATCTTATTACAGCAGGGAGAGGGCATAGAGAAGGAATTGCTACACAATCCAGAACACAGCCCTATTGAACCCCTCCCTGGAAGATGCTGCAGTAGCAACAAAGCAACCTAAGAGTCTGAATCAGCCAGCAACCTGTCTCTCGAGGTGACAGCTGTTGGGAGAGGTTGTCACTTCACAGAATCAGAGAACTGGTGAGGTTGGAAGAGGCATCTGCAGATGATCTAGTTCAGCCACTGCTCAAAGTAGGGTCAACAGGTAGCACAGCACCTTATCCAGTTGAATTTTACATGCCACCCAGGATAAAGATTCCACAACCTCTCTCAGCAAACTATTCCAGAGTTTGACTACTCTGATAGTAAAAGAGGTGTTTTTTTACCAAACTACTTTTGCTGGTTTAAAGTGCTTGAGCTGCTGTTCTTAATCATTCCTTAGAAAGAGGCAGAAGGCTAACCAGAAGAGTCCCATGGACCATATTTGGCTCACAAACTGCCAAATAGACTGTGCTGAGTTTAAGTGTAAAGACCATGAAACTTGGGCTTATATTAGAAGCATTCCCGGTGGTTTTCATAACACTTGGTAGAATGAAGTGCACATTCCAAAATGACTATTTGGGGATTTTTCTTCTCTGAGATTGTGTCTTTTTTCAGACACCCCTTGCAAGAAGAAGCTGGGGACCTGAGTTCCGTTCTGACTTTACTGCCAGATTATCTCAAGGTTACACATGGTTGATCCTTTTTTTAAACTAAAGCAGTATTTTATTTATCTTCTGGACCAGGACAACTACTTTTCACATGTGTTTGTTTGTAAGCTGCGGCACAAAAACATCAAAATTAAGCCAATTCCCACTTTGGTCATAAGTTCCTTTGGCTTGCACGTCTCTTTTAGACAGTGCTGAAGATGGAGAGCTGTGCTTCAGTTAAAAGTAACAAGGAGCCAAGAGGGAATGGTAACATTACTGGAAATGTCGTATGTAGTATAAGCATACACCTTACTACTGCAGATGTAAAATTAATTTGCTCTTATTCTGAAAAAGTTTCACCGTGCAGTTTCCTTAATATAAATTTAGTTAAAGGGTTAAATTATCAGCACCAGGTATGGCAAGCTGCCTCTGATATCTTTGTGTTCTATGACTTTTAAATACTATTAAAATACAGTCCAGAAGTCTTCTAATGTTTGTTCAGCTCTGCACATTGCTCAAGAGTCTTGAAATGGTTATTTTAGCTACAGTGCTGAATCTTCCTCCTCCTTCTTCACTTCTTCTCTCCTCTCTGGCTTATGAAAATTGATACCTGACAAGCAGTGATGGCGGGTAAGAAACCAGGAACTCCACACAAACGTAAGTTTTGTTTGGCAGTAACTGAAGCTCTGTCAGCTGCTAACCCTGCCAACCAAAACCTCAAAAACACAAAAACTAGAAATAGAGGGAAAGTCCTTTGAATTCCCTGCTACTTTCACATCCCTTACAACATTTCATTAGGCTTTGACCATCATTTCCAGCAGACACCAAGTAGTAACATGTTCCAGGTTCTTCCAACTTGCATGGTAGCACAGAGCAGCATTGGCACAGTAGCTGTCTCATAGGCTCTTGTGTGAATTAAGTTGCTGATCTTTTGCATGTTACCCAAACCTCAGAAAGAGTGCTTTGCTTTACTGCTGTTGAAGTGACCAGTAACACCAGGTAGTTTCACTAGTTATTGGAAATGGAAATAAAACAATGTGGATAGTGATTTATTGATACAATTAAAGCAAAAAGGATGCCAAGGGCCTCAATTAAATTTCTATTTCATGTAACTTTGGGATAGAGCATTTAAAGTAATTGTCACCAAATTAAATCTTTGCTGTGTGTATCTTCTCTGTTTTCTTATTCAGAGATACCAGACAATGAAATGAAGCAAGCAGAGATGAATTTCTTTGGCCCACTTATAGCTGTGGTTGTACTGATCACTTCTGCACTTCTGGGTTTTGTGATATTAAAGAAGAACGGAAATATCTTGTCTACCAACCAAAGTAAGTTACTACCTGTCATTCAGCTCACAGGCTTTACCCTTCATAATCATCCCTTTACCTACTTTCAAGCTGCTGACAGAAAGTTAGGTTTCATGCTGGACTTAAACTGAACTTCCTAGGACAATTTAGTTCCTGTAACAACTTACTCCATCCTGCAAGTCAAAGCATCTTTATCCTGTCTCATCCTGGAATGCATTTCTCCCTCTTTTGTGTTTTGTGAGACTCCCATGGCACCAGCTTACCACCTTTTCCTGTAGTTTCATTGTTCTTTTTTCAGGGTTTGGGGTAGATTTGGCTCCTAAAGTCACTGAACTATATAAATCTTTCCTGTTTATCACTACTTATAAGAAAGGTGGAGTTAGCACAGGGATGAGATGAACTTACATGAAGTGCACGGAAGGATTTCTATCATCATGGAGTTGAACAGTCAAGGCATTGCTCCACCACAAGCTGCCCACACACTGGGCTGAAAGAATCATCTTGTACTGGGAACAGAATTTGATCTTGGCATTTCATTTCTCTATTTTATTCTGAGACTAGTTCTCAGCAGTCCAGAATTTATTCGGCACAGAAACATGCTGACATCACAATCTATTTTCCTTGTAGCAAGAGGGAAATACATTTCTCAGTCAGTCCTGTTTCCCTATATAGCCAAGGGTCCTGAGCCCCACCTTGTTCTTTTCTCAAATTCTAAGATAACCGGACATTTACTATGAACCCTTTTACAGCTATTTTTTATTTTTTGCATTTCTGTAAATCACATATTGATCTATTCTAGGTGACAGTCTAGCAGTCTAGAAGCTATCCAGCTTGAAACTGTGGTCATCAGCCAGACTGCTGACTGGGAGCCACCTCTGCAAACACCAAAGCATGAGCTCCCATGTTTTTAGAGGTTCTGCCGGTACAAGAATCCTCCCCAGAAGCCCTACAGAACAAAATGCAACACTTTGGTGTAATGGCTGAAACCTACTTCCTGGTGTTCTCTGCTTTTATTTTTGCTCCAGAATGGTAGTAAATATGATGCTCTGCCTGTCTGCATCGACCTTTTTGTTGTATATTTTATTATGCACTGTGACCATGTAAAATCCTGAGAGTCAATGGAGAAAGCAGAGCTGCATGGGTCACAGAATGTCTCAGAAATAGAAAGAGTTAAGGTGCAATCTGTGAATCATAACCATCACTGCAAACACAATCAGAGGTAGGCTATTACCCATAGAACCATGGAATCATAGAATGACTTGGGCTGGGAGGGACCTTGAACATCATGTAGTTTCAAACCTCCTGCCTAACCATGAGCCATAAAGGCTTTTGGCAGAGCCACTGTAGCTTTGTACCTGTAACTTTCTTGTAAAGCTTCACATCAGAAAGAGGAACTTCAGGGCATTTTCCCACCCTCTGAGAAAAGTAATGGAATTCCTATCAAGCATTTGAAACTAGAAATAATCAAAAGGAAATACTTGCTTTAAACACAATTTGTGATTAGTGTCCTTTTTTTTATATATCATCCAAACTTAATATGCTCAGGCAGTTAGTACCTCCACACTTTGTTCCTCTGTACTCTGACTGAGAGCTGTAACAGTTGTTCAGGTGGATGCAGGGATAGAAAATAATAGCATGAGGTATAACGTGTGTATATCTAACCATATAAAATTAGGCTGAGCAGATAATGAAAAAATATTACATATGTCATGTTCCATTTTGGTTGACTATGTTGTCCCTTCTTAATTTTACTTCAGACCTTGATGATAGAGCAATTAATACGCTGTGGTATGTTCAGCCATAGGAAGGAGTTTTATCTTTCAGAAAAGATCCTTTGTTTTGTTCAAAATGTGTCAGTTCTCCAATCTTGTATGATCTCTGCAATTTATATTCTTCAACAGCACTGACTTCTTTCAGGAAGAAGAATGCAGCAGAACTGAGACAAAATTCTTCTGAGATCTTGATTGTGTTTGTAGGTCTGATGCTTTCAGAAAGAGCAGGGACATTAACATCATATTCTCAAGACAAATTTCAGCTCAGAGCTGCAGTCTGGGGACATAAATTCTCTACAGTTGTTGGGTATTCTTGGGTATTCTTTTCTGTTAAATTATGTGAGTTGCTAGATTCCACCTCAATTTTTACTCCATTTTCAAGTGTGTGAGAGAAATGCATGTTCTTTTGAGTTAGCTAAACTATTTGGGAGTCAGTTTATTAAGCTATTACACTAACATTCCAAATATTTTCATTCAGTTTAATATCATTCAAATGTTATTAAAAGGTAAAGGTTTTAATTTTTTTGTAAAAGTTATACTTTCTAGCAAACTTATTTAATGACAGATTAAAACATATGTCTTTTTCTCTGTTGCTGTTTTTATTCTCCTTCCATTAAAACATCATGTTAGGAAATACCAATATTTGGTGTTCTCAGAGAGGAAACATTTCCAGAATTACTTCCTGGAAGCAAACGAATAAAAAAGGTATTGCTGCAATGATTGAGAATGGCACAACTGGAGGTATCATATGTACCTATGTACATATGATAGGTATATCAGCAGCTATAACTAGTGGAAAAAGCAATATGGTAGGTTCGGTTCATCCTTTGACAACTCCCTTCCATCCCTAATTTGTTCCTAATTGGTGAAGTTGTTTGTTTTCTCCCCTGCCACCCCTCTGTTTTAGGCTGCCAACCTCCTTCTATTAACTGCTCAGTTTCCCTACATCCTCTGTTCTTTCCCTTAAATCAAGTCTAATTCCTTCCTGCAGGTAAAGATTTAAGGGGAAAAAAACCAGATGGGCTTCAGGGAAAATCTTAATTTGTTTCTGTATGTTGAAACACATTACTGCTCTGTACGTTGAAACACATTTACTCCTCTGCACTAGCAGGTGTAATGAGCACAGTAACAAGGCACAGGAAAAGCATGGCTGATGTGCTGGCATTTCTGTCCTCCATACAAATGCATTCAGATTTCCAGGCTATCACCTTACACTTCATTTCTTTCTTTGGCAGCTTTCAATCAATTAGTGACTCCATCAATGTGGCAAGCACACAAAAGAGTGTGTATACCCACTATGTACCACAGCATGGAACAGTTTCTCTCAAAACCACCATTCCTTTATTTTTAGGCAAAATATTTCGAATTTCAGAAAATATTAACAAAGAAATGGCAAAGGTGTGTCAAACTCACATCCAATGCCCTAATGTAAAATTCTGTTACCAGAATCAGAGTTGTGTTAGTTTGCTTCAGGTTCGCTTATCAACCAGCACTGAATCACCAAGTAGTTGAGATTGGAATGGATCTAGAGAGATTGTCCAGCTCAACCCTCTTGCTCAAGCAGGATCGCCTGAAGCAAGTTGCCTAGGTCTATGTTCAGACAGTTTGTGAAAATCTCCAAGGAGGGAGACTCCACAGCATATCTGGGCAAACTGGTGCAGGGCTCAGTCACCCTTCACAGTAAAAAGGATTTCCTGGTGTTCAGAGAGAATCTCCTGTGCCTTTGGGCCGGTCACTAGGCACCAGTGAAAAGAGTTTGGCTCAGCCTCTTTTGCACCCTACCTACGCAGGCATTTGTACACAGTCAGGAGGTCTCTCTCAGGCTTCTCTTCTCCATGCTGAGCAGCCCCAATGTACTCAGCCTGTGCTCAGACGAGAGATGCTCCGGTCCTTTAATCATCCTTGTAGTCCTTCTCTCTCTGGTGTGTCCATGTCTCTCACATACTGGGAAGCCCAGAACTGGACATAGGACTCCAGATGGTGCCTCACCAGTGCTGATTAGAGGGGCAGGACCATGTCCCTCAGCCTGCTGGCAACGCTTTCCCTGATGCAGCCCAGACACTGTTGGCCACCTTTGCCACGAGGGCGCACTGCTGCCTCATCTTCAGCTTGTCCACTAAGCCATGCCTGTCCTTTTCCGCTCAGCTGCTTTCCACATGGATTGCCCCAGCCTGTATCTGTGCATGAGGCTATTCCTCTCAAGGTGCAGGACTTTGGATTTCCCCAGATTTTTTTTGGAGGCTCCTCTCTGCTCATTTCTCCAGCCTCTTGAGATCCCTCAGGATGGCCACTCACACAACTGGGTCCACTCCTCCAAGCCTTTTATCATCTTAAAACTTGCTGAGTGTACACTTGTTTCCAGCACACAGGTCATTGGTGAAGAGGCAAGTCAGTTAGTTTTACTGAAAATTCCTTAATGCCAGTCAGTGCTACTGCAACAGGCAATATTTCTCTATGATTAACAAGTCATGGAACAGCAGAGTGTTGCATTTCCAGAATGTTCTACAGTTACTTCTGAGGAGATTGCTATTAACAAAGTACCCCATGGCAAGTATGTCTTAGGGCACTTTTCCTCTTCCAAGTGAATTATTTGCTACTGGACGTTACCCTCAACCACAAAAATACTGTAATTCTATTAAAGAAATCTATCTATGTTTTGGTTTCAAATTTCTTTCTTCCTCCTTTCCAAACTCAGAAGGCAAAACATAAAATTTTATATAGATATACATATGAAATACTTCTCTATACTAGAATGCCGGGCTGTCATTATTCGTAACTGATGTCTCCTTGGTTTTCAATCTTCTGCACTAGGAGGACCATAATGCTGGGACAGAGGAGGATTTAAGCAAAACATGATTTCTGATTTCAGCATGGGCTGCCATAAGGTTTTCAAGAGGAAAACTACAATTAGACAGGAAAGCTGGTGAGAGTTGAGAAAGATGGGAAATGAATGAGGATTGAGAAAGTGTGAGGGGATGAGTGATACACTAGGCTGGCTTGCAACAGGAAATGCACATGCATCAAGTGCAGGACTGCTCCACAGACTCCAGGAAAGCTGGGCAATGCTTGCCACTAGCAAGGAGAGATTCTGCACAGAGGTCCAGAAATTCAGAATATTCTTACAGACATTGACTTGTCATACCTCCTCACATACTTGTGAAATTTATGGCAGATATGGAAGCTCAAATTATCCTGCACTCAGTGTGTTCTTGATATTGAGACCAGCATATCTTTTGCCCATTGCTTTTGTTAATCTCTTAAAACAAGCAAAATATTTTTAAAAACCTCATGAAAATACTAAAAACTATACCCAGTCACGTGTTTCTAATAAGCAATGCTTATTATTTCAGAAGGGCACAGACCTAGGAAAAAATGGAAAGATGAGTTGAGAGTAGCTCGTATTGCAGTTACATACTTATGTGCACAGCAGGTGCATCATGTATATTGCCTGCCCTCTTCTGAAACATGTTTTTGGTTTAGACTTGCACAGATGTGAAAATGGGATTATGACACAGAAGCAATGGAGAGATCTTACTTCTTTACCTTGCACTGTTAAATGCACTACAGTACCCAGAAACATAAGTAATATTTTTTTTAAAGTTAAAATATTAGAATTGGAGAAGTGTAAAAAGGTGATTAAGTCTCTAGAAAGCAAGTTTACAATGTGGAGTTCAACCTAGGCAGGTGATGAAGAAAATGGAGAAAGTACCTGATGAATCTGTCCAATATTCCCACACTTGAAATGACTGATTAAATAAGGAAGGTGTGAAAGATGCTTCCTACTAAGTGACTCTTATTGGGGAGCCCAGAACTGGATACAGTACTACAGGCATGGCCTCACCAGTACTAAGTGGGGGCAGAATACCCCTCCTAATTCAGTCAGGATACCATTAGCTTTCTTTGTCACTTATGTTCAGCTTGGTGTCCACCAGGACTATTTCTGCTTTCCAGTTTTTCATCTCCCAGCATGTGCTGCTGCATGGAAGGGAGATGAAGAAGTTTGAGTGGAAAGAGTCAGAATAATCAGGTTTCTTGAACATATATGAAAGATCAGCATATAATACATTTGTACTGTAGACGAGAAAAGGATTCATTTAACAAAATATGAGGGGGAAAACAAATTTTGACACCTAGCAAGAGATTCTGTGTGGAAAGAAAAGCCAAGACAAAGCCAAGGAAAGAAAAAAAAAAAGATGCTTGGTATCCTATTCCTTTATCACCAGATAGATTCTTGAAAGAATTATGAGTAGCCACAATTTCTATTTCTCAAGTTGCCTATGACAACAGAGCATACTGTTAGTGAGGTAGAAGCCTTTCGTAGTAGATCAGACATAAAGAAGCAGGTTATCTTAAAACAGTGAGATCTTCTTTCTTCAGAGATTTTTTTTTTTCTATGCCTGAGGTACTGTGCAAGATCCACTGTCCAATTACTGTTTGGAGAGTGACACATCTGAGGTAGGACTGGAATGGATTGGATTGGATTGGATTGGATTGGATTGGCTGAAATTGGTAGAATTATGCTGAGGGATAAGAACAGGTTGCATGGCCAGTCATCCTTGACCAGCTGTATTGGAAAAGATATTTTAAAATAAGGAACTCCTCAGTAACAACTTATTCCTTCTTCTGCATTAATTCAATCAGTTAGAGTTTATACTTAAAAGGTGAAGGTATTCCTTAAGAACTTTGAAATCATGAGAAAGCAGGCTAGAAGTGTTCAGGAGTGAAAACTATTTTGCAGACCTAAGCCTTTATAGAAATTCAATTAGACTTTTAAGAAAGTGGTTTTTGATTTTTTTAATTGGGTCAGTGGTTAAGTCCTTCGAGATTATGTATGCACCCAGGGCAGAAAGTGTATAGAAACAACTCAGTACAGGAATATAGAAGGTTTTATCAATGGAAATACAAAAATGCTTGATCAGCATAACACACTGAAACATCAAACCCCAGCTTTCCCTGAAGTGATGCAAAGCAGCCGTTTCATCCCAGAGCACGGAGTTAGGAACCATGCCACTTACTTATCTTCTCATATCAGTTTTACCTCTCCTGAGCTTCCTCTCACTGGTAAAAAAAAAAGTGAGTGGAAGTCTGGATTCAAAGGTATCACATCCCAGACACCCATCAACAGAGGAATTTCAGGGTGCTGACTCTATCTGCCCACCCTAAAGCCCAGCACAAACACCTGCAGTGGCTGTACACCACAGAGGGAAAACATATTTATGTCTTATGACGACGGTCCCCGGTCAGGCCATTGGGCTTGGGTCTTTATTTCATCTTTCTTCTTTTTCCTTCCAGGAATCCCCACAGACCCCCATCGGGACTGATGTCCCGCCCCCCTCACCTCGCTCCCCAGACTCCCTGAGGCAGGGAACATGGCTTGAAGTGACATCCTGGGACCCTTTGGATTCCACATCCATTTCACTTGAATTCCACGTCAATTTTATTCCTTAAAAGCCGAGGCTGCGGCGCCAGCGCCGCGGGCTGAGCCGCGAGGTCCCCCTGCCGGCTCCGGAGGCCGCTCCCTCGGCCCGGCGGCCCGGGATCCTGAGGGGGCTGTGGGGGGCTGTGAAGGGGCTGTGAGGGGCTATGAGGGATCTGTGAGAGCTGTGAGGGGCTGTGAGAGGGCTGTGAGAGGCTGCCGTCAGGTCGTGCTGAGGGAGAACAGCGCCATGGCTGGACTCAGCACCACGAGGGCTCCAATCCCCCCCACACACTCTCAGCAGGTTCACAACTGAGGCCGGACTGGGCTGCCCAGGGCCATGTCCTGCCAGGTCCTGTAAACAGAATCACAGAATCAATAAGGTTGGGAAAGACTTCTGGAATCACTGAGTCCATCCTGTGACTGAAAACTACGACATCAAACAGACCAGAGCACTGTGTGCCATATCCAGTCTTTCCTTAAACACCTCCAGTGGTGGTGACTCCACCGCCACCCTGGGCATCCAATGTTTAAACCACCCTTTCTGGGAAGAAATTCCTCCTGATGTCCAACCTAAACTGCTCCTGGTACAGCTTGAGATTACATCCTCTCCTCCTGATACTAGTTGCCTGGGAGAAGAGGCCAACACTGCATCTGGCTACTTGTTTTAAGTAGTTGTAGAGAGCAGTAAGGTCTCCCTGAGACCCCTTTTTTTTGCAGGCTAAACACCCTCAGCTCCCTTAGCTACTGCTCATAGGACTTACTCACCTGATCCTTCCACAGGTTTTGTGCCCTTCTCTGCACTCAGGGATGGAAATGATGCACTCTTCCTGGGGTACTTGCAGTACTTACCGCTCAGCTGCTTGAGTGTCCTAGAGAAAAAATTTTACCTCACACCAAGTGTGAGCTGCTCTTCTTTCAGTTTCTGGCTTCCATCTCTGATCCTCTCACCATGCACCACTGTGAACAGTCTGGCTTCATCTTCTCAATAACCTCCTTGTGGTTGTTGGAAAGATGCAATTTGGTATTTCTTCTCCAGATCAAACAGAGGGAGATCCCTTGGCCTCTCCTCACAATGCAAGTGCTCCAGTCCCATCACCACCAAACTTGCACTGATTTATCTATGTCTTTCTTGCATTGGGGTACCCAGGAGTGGACATGCTATTCTAGATGTGGTCTAAGAATTGCTGAGCAAAAAGTAGTAGCATCACTCACCTCACACAATCTACTGGCAATGCTGCTGTCAATATAGCCCTAGCTACCATCAGCCTTGTTTGCTGCCACTCTTTTGTCATGAGCTAGATGGACAGAAGTCATCTCACTAGCATCTTCCCCTTTCCACCTTTTCCCCAGAGCAGCTACAATGCTTTGGGACATGAGGTATCAACAGCCTACACATTCGCTCTGCTGGTGTTTAATGTTGCACTGCAGTTTTCTTGTCACGTCTCCCCCTCCACTCAGGCCTGCCTCATGATCAATCCCACAAGTCTAGCCCACTTTCTACAAATTCTTTGCAATTTGCTCCATTTTCATTCTGGGAAATTTTCATGTAAAGCTAGAAGAAAATATAGGGAAAAGGACAATTCATGTGAACAGAACCCTGAGGTATTCGAGGCAAAGACAATGTGGGACAAGAAGACTAAAGTTTAGAAAAGAGAGAAGTTAATTATAAGGTGTATTTGAAAGTCTAAAGCTGTTCAGACAACTGAATGCAACAGGAAGAGTTGAATTCATCCAGACAAATGAGAATATGCATGATAGCATATCAGAGACAGGGACAGAGACTCTCTAAGGGGAGAAGTTCCTATTTAATGAAATTTCCAAACCATGCAGGTGAAAATGGCAGCTGATAGAAAGCAGTTTTCCTTTCAGAAAAATAATTAAGAATTTAAAATATACTTTTAAAAGGGAAATTATGAAAAAAATTGTAAAATCTTGAAAAAAATCTAGCCAAAGCGTTTAGTTTCAATAGTGACAGTACAATACAATCCAAACAAAACTGGGAATAGAATGAGAACATATAAAATAGCAAAACAATCCTTTTACATTTTTAATTATTTGCTCCTCCACCACCCAACATCCAAAGATAAACTTTGCAAATTGTTTTCAGCATTTGCAAGAGAAATTTAAAAATCTGTTGAAAGTTTCTTTCTAATACCAGAGGCTTCCCTGCACTGAATTTTCTTTATGGGCTGACCTAGAGAGAAGCACTGGGAGATGGATCTACTAATGAATAAAGAGACCTGATAATTTTGGTTATCAAACACAGGTCATTAGGCATGCATCAATATAAGTATATGGTGGGTTTTAAGGTCCATAGTATTGTGTATACTCTTCTCCATCAGCTGTTTCCTAAATGTTTTATTGGTGTGAATAAGTGCAGGTAACAATATGAAGATAAAATAATACCACTAAAAGAAGAAATGTCAGGCAATAAAAGACAATGTCAGACAAAAAATCTCCATCAGACAGAACCGTGAGAAACCAAGAGGTGAAGTACCAAGAGGTGAAATACCAATCTTTTCAGTTTGCATTAACACTCTGTATTTCTGAGACATGGAAATCCATTCTTTTCCATGCCCCTGACAATTCCCAAGCATTGAAGTGAGTTGAATATGAACCCTAAGGGGAAGGCTCCAGCATCACAATTATTACACACCTGCAATGACTTCCCCTATGCAATGTGGAGTGATGCTGACAAAAGTGTTAAGCTGGGTAGGGATATCATAATGACGTTTTGCAAAGCATTCTTTGCCGCATTTCTTGGTGAGTTTAACACCTTAAGGTGTAAGATAGTGTTAGCATGTCCTCACAGGATAACACAATATTACAGTGCACAAGCAAAGGAGATGAAGGAAAAGGTCTCATGATTGTGGATTTTTAGCAGTCAATTTTTGCTTGCACTGGGCTTTTTTGGAGGTAAGCACATGGGACTTAAAGGCTTGGCTTTATATAAAAATGTTACTTATCTGTTCCTGATCTTCTCTGTGTCGCTTTGTGTACATTCCTGCTCTGTCTATACAAGTAATATTAACAGAAGTTTTTGCCTTGATAACCTTTGAAAAACACTTAAAACCCCTACTCCTTTTTCATTTCTTTCTCCCTCTCACATGTACAGGAAAGAGGAAAACACATGAAAGATAAATAAAGGAGTGTCCCACCCATCATGGCAGCAGCTCTGCACATTGCAAGAATACACAATATTCTGGAAGAAAGCCATAGTTATCACCTGGGTTGTTGCAGTTGATACCTTGACTTTAGTAGGAGCAACTTTTTTCTAATTTTCACTATAAATATCTGAATAATTTAAGGTAAAATAATCTCCGTGTTGATCTTGCCGGCTCTTAGGTCTGTTTAGCTCAGAAACAAGTCACTGGGGCCTTTGTGGATGGAGAAAATATTACTTGAAGGTAAACTGCACAAGAAGCTCAAAAATATATGCAGGAAAACCATGCAGAGAAGTACTACTCCTGATTCAAATAAACTCCTTAAAAAGCCTCTAATAAGTCTGTCAACAAATACAGTATACTGGACAGCAGACAACTGCACTGGGTCTTTGCCTTTCTCTTTCTGGTTGATGTAAATACAACCAAAATGGTTGTGTGAAAAGATGAAGAAGACAGCAGATCACCACAGGCTTCTGAGTATGAGTTAGGTTAACCTAGATTTTAGTGCATTAGCACCTTTAAAGTAGTTCAGTACAAAAAAAAAAATCAGAACAAAAAATTCTTTCGTGTACGATGGCAATTCTGCTTCTCATCATTCAGTGGGAAGATGCACTGCTTTTATGTTAAGCAAGTAGTCCAATATAGCTGGCAGAAATGCAGTTTCAGGAAGAAGTGAGCTAGATCTTACACATAATAGAGAACACAGATTGTTCTGACCTCTGTGTCCAGTGGTTAAAAACACCTGTTATGAAGAGGAACAAGTTTACTCTATTCCTCCTACTGAGAGCAGGCAGCAGCTGATGTGATTAAACAGGTGAGTGATAGAGCTATTCTTATCTGACCTGAAGAAAATCTGTAAGAAGACGTAAAATTGTGGAACTTAGAACTAGAAAATATAATGGGCCCTGGAAACAATCTGGCATGAACCATGCTGTCTGGGAATTAGAAGAAACATCACAGGCTCATCTTTCTGGTAAGTACACATAGACTAGTAAAATGAGGTGAACTTACAGTAATTTCATTATTATAAGCCACACCTGATTGTAAGCCGCATTTCCAGGTGTCAGCAACTTTTTGTTCTTTGTCCATATATAAGCCTCACCTGATTATAAGCCACACATTACAATACAGAGTGTGATAAAAGGTATCTATTCTATCACCATCT
>PYHW01009147.1:751706-785014 GCA_013186435.1 Turdus rufiventris | reverse complement strand
TGGAAAGCTTCATTCTCAGTGGCCTGTTTTTTCACATTAGCTGTCTCTTAATTTATGATCAAACAGAGACATGGTTAACCACACTGATTCTTAAATAGTTGTTAACAGGCACTGGGGCTGAAATGAGGAAAGCAAGTTCTACCTCTTGGATTATTTTTTAAAGCTGGCAGCTTTCTGGTGCAGATATGACCACATCCATTTTGCCTGGCTCACATCCGGAAAGTTTTCTTTGCAATCATAAAGTGTGGACATGAAACTGTTATTTTATCCATGGCTAGCTCCTGAAGCACAAGATGACTGTCATGAGGGAAAACAGCCAGCTCACCAAGTAGGCCAAATGTGACCTGTAGATCAAACCAGCGCAAGGACTTGGTAATAAACAAAGAAACTGCAATAGTTATAAATAATATCTTTAGCAGCAAATTCCTTGCCAAAGAATTATAACAGAATAGGATTTTAAGAAGAGTGTGCTTAGCGGTATTTAATAGAGGGCCAATGTTCTCTGTGTGCTTCTGCTTTGATATTCAGCAAATACCTTGGAGATTTTGTTTTGGTTTTTCATACACCCCAGGACAGGATATTCCAGGGTAGAGTTGCTCAATAAATAACTGCTCAAATGATATTGCTTGGGCTGCTTGCATCTGTCAGAGCAGCCCTGCCCAACTGCGCAGATCCTTTTAAAAAATCTAAGGAGGGAGAAGAAACATTTAAGAATGACCAAATAAGAAATATCTGTGCCCTAAAAAGGAATACAAGAACAAATAAGATTAAGAGGGAAAGGAGCAAAGAAAATGTGAGACTGAAGAAGATGAAGGGGGAAATGAGAGAAAGATGAGAATGGGCATCACCAGCTACTTCCAGATCTGTACACGAGGAGCACAGACCCTTGCCAAGAAAGTAGAATATTTCAAAATTAGTTTGGAGGTGGTCCTGGAAAATGTACATGCAGAACAATTTGGCAGTGGCAGCAGGGGGGATGGACTGGATGTGAACTTATTGGGTCTCTTCCATCTCCAGTTTCTATGAAAACAGTCACCATTCTTTAGCAATATGATAAATATTTTAAAAAATCATAGATACAAACTAAATAAAACATATTAAATAACAAGTGCAGCCAATTTAATCATGACTTTTCAACTTTTTAAACCAAGACAGCAGGGAAGAAGAAGGAACAGTCTTGAGATTTTTAGTCCTCTTTGTTTAAGGCTAATTCACATAGGACACACCTTCATGAGACTTGTTCAATAACATTTGTGGAGCTGGGTTGGAGTTGTTGTTGGATTGTTCTCAGTCCACAGGGCTGCTGGTTTTATCCAATGCACACTGGGTGCTGTCTCTCTCTAGCAGCTTTTAATTCAGATTTTGCCTTGTTTATGTTTCACTCCTAGCTGGACCAGTAGATTTCATTTTGGGTAGTGCAATACCAGTCTAATCCTTAAGCATTTTGTAACCAAAAGCTGATTCCTTTCTTCATTCCTGAGCTGACCAAAACAACATAAACTGCCTTTCAAGAGCAAATCTCCTTCTCTGTAAGGGATTCATGTGTTGCAGATAGACAAACTTCATGTTCCTCAGCAGGGGGAGGAAAATTTTTTGCTTAAAAAACATAGAACGAATTATTTGAGCACGTGGTGTATCCACAAAGTCTAGCTGCAGCAAGGGGACTTGTGTTCCATGGGACAGCCACTAGACAGTGATATAGCCACATCTACACAGCCAAAGCACACCCCATTAACAGCCCCAGTCTCTCTCCAGCATTTCCTTCACAACCTAGCAGCTCAAATTTTCTCTGAATCCCTATAAAAACTCATTATGCATGTTTCTTCTGAGTACTCACCATTCAGTCTCAGCAGAGAGGAAGGCTTTAATAAAGCCTTTTTTCCAATACAAGCTGAAGCTAAGGAACATTCTAAGGTAGAGGGAGATAAGGAGCTATGCCTTGCTTGTGATGCTCAGTTTGTACAACAGAAAGAAGACCTCAGCCTTCTGGGCTGTCAGTCTTCAAACTATCAGTATAGCTTCTTTTGCTTGAAATAAAAGTAGTTTAAGAAGTTGAGGCAGACATTGTCATTCTCCTGGTCACTTACTTCCCTGAACTTATGTTCCAGAACAGAACAATGGAGAGACTGGTTTCAGCCTCTGTATAATTCTCTTCAGCATGACAGGCCTTGGGACAAAGATTCAACCACAAGTCATTTGGCCCAGGTTTGGGCTTCAGATTTCCAGCAACTGGCTCAAGGCACTTATATCCACATCCATTGTATGAAGTATACCTCTGACAAACACCATTTGCGTGGAAGATGCTAATATACAAGAACAGGAAGCCTGTCCTAGCACCAGTTCATACGCCTGACGAGGACTGGGTGAATCAAGCATCTGTCCAAGCCATTTTGGAGTGCTACCTGCCTTGAGAGACTTGACCTGAGAGCTGCAGGAGTTCTGTTTGGGGCGTGGCCTACATTTTTGTCCAGATGATGGGAAGAGTTGCCCCTATGAAGAGTTTCTGCAGGAAAATACCTCTGTGGGATTAGCTTGTCCTTCATAGCTAAAGACAATCAATGAACAAAATGCCTGTATGCAATCAGGAACCTTCAGTACTTTGACTTACAAGCTGTCACCTGCCCGGCTCATGTCAACACAGGACCTTATCACTCCCCTCACCTCAGTGAACTCCATCACGTCATGGCATGTGCACATTGCCTAATCTGGCTACTCACTAAGAAATTAACTTGGAATGGAGAAAACCATTCACAGAGCCGGTGTAAGATGGCTGTGCAATGCCATCCAACAGAGCCATTATTCTTAAGCAGGAATCATCAGAGACATAATCAAAAGAATCATCAGCCAGCATAACTTGCCCAACTGTGCCCTAAAAGACAGTCCATGGGATCCTGCCTTAGTTCTGCTCAATATATACATAAATCCTGGGTATGTCCAGCTGATTACAGATACCACTCCAACAAATGAACTCTTCCACAAGTCCTTTCCAGCAGCTGCCATCCCCTCTCCCAATCTGTTTTAGACTGAGTTGCTACTGCATCTGGGCATCTGATGAGACACAGAAGAAAACCATAACAGCCTTTCAATCAAACAAAACTCTTACAAGAGGAAAGTTCCTGTTTCTGAGCATCCTTCTGTCATTCTGGACCCTCTCCCTGTTGTGTGAGACTCCCCTGGTAGCTCCCTGAAGAATCCGCCCACTGACACTGAAGGTGTCTTCCCATCACAAGGGCCCTGCTGCAACTTGGCGGACTGGCCTGACAATGAAGGCCACTGTGCAGTAGAGGTGACCACACTATCATGGAAGCCAGAGAAATCTCTTACCACCTCAGCTTTTCTCTCCTTTATCCTTAGGTCTGATATTCCACCTCAACCCTTCCCAGCTTTTCTTTCTTTAACAACTTGTGGTATTTCCAGGAAATGTTCAAAGGTAGGCTTGACTTGTAGTTTCAAAGGAACCAAGGTTCAGTAGTTCAGTGTATTCCTTTTCCTTTTGTTCTCATATGTGCCTTCGGAGCAGAAGCGATTCTCAGTGTTTGTTGGTTTCCTCCTTTCACAGGCATTGTATCACTGAGCTAATGATGCTGTTTAGTATTGCAATAGAGAAGGAAATACAGTAATTTCACTATTATAAGCTGCACCATTTTGATTAAAATTTTGGTCCAAACCCAGAAGTGCAGCTTATAATCCGGAGTGGCCAATATATGGATGAAGTTCAGAAATTTGCCAACCCGGAAGTGCGAGCTCACAGCAGCCCTGAGCTGAGCCAGACCCCACCTGGCCCCAGCAGCTGTCGGGCAGCGCTGAGCAGCGGTGGGCCAGCCCCAGCCCCAGCAGGGCCGCACCGAGCCGAGCCCACACGGCCCTGAGCTGAGTCAGTAAACCCCACGATCCCACAATTCTGTTACTAATTGGCAACTTTGTGAAAGTTGCACACAGATCCTCGCTGCGAACCAAAGTGCGGCTAATAATTCAGTGTGGCTTATATATGGACAAAGAATGAAACGTTGCCGACACCCGGAAGTGCAGCTTATAATCATGAAATTACTGTAATTTTTTTCAAAAGATACTTGGCTTTTACTTGTTATTTTTATGCTGTATTTTATGTGTTTGCTGTATATGGCAAAGGCAGAGAGAAGTTGAGATGTAAGGGCTTCCAAATCAGGTCACTACTGAAACTGGTTTGAGTCTAGAATCTCTACTATAAATGTCAGCTACATCTGAAAAGGGCAATAGAGTCAAACCTGCAATTACTGTCATTAGCACAGGACTCAGAATGTTAGTATTTCCCTGGTGTAAGTAGCTTACTCTTTCTTTTTCCTCCCACCTAATTTACAATAAAATAAAGTCATGTGAATCAAAATGAAGGCTAGCATGAATTTGAAAAGAGCAGCATAGGCAGTTCTTCCTCTGGAATGCCCCATGGTCAGCTGTTTAGGTTATTTCCTTGTTAAGTGAGAGATGTGGGTTAAAATCTGCTTAGAAATAGAAAGAACTGAGCATTCTACACTTGGCTAGGCTCTCCAAAACACAGGGATCTGAGGGTGCCTCGATAAAGCATATTCTGGCATGATCTCTGCAGGTGAGAAAGAGGAAGAATGCCTGCCATGCTGCATAGGCTTAAATACAAAGGCCATGGACGGATGTCATCCTAAAACCTTGGCTTGTGTTGCTGAGTTCTAGAAGCCAAAGAGCTGTCCAGCAAGATGAAAGACTGTCCCAGTGAGCTTGTCCTGCTGCCTCTTCCTTGTCCTATTTTTATTGCTGGAAACAGTTTTTCTTCTGTTGCTACTGTCATGGTGAAAGAAACCATCACAATGTGATGAAGTCACAGATAATGGGGAGCTATGATTAATATTGAGAGAAACTTAAAAATAAAACTTTCTGTTACATTGTTTTGTATTTGATATAACCATGCATGAAGCACTGGACCACAAAAACCCCTGTGGCATAAATAGCATGGTTAGCTGTGTGGGGGTAGTGCAGCAATGAATATAGCAGTAGCTGATTTACAGATTTTGTGGAGGAAGCTTGGAGTTTGCTATTTTAAAGATTTTCTTTCATCTTTTCTGTCTCTGTCCCACAACTACATGATTATTTAAAATAACCAACTTCCTGTTCTCCTCAAGTTTCTTCACAACAAGAGAACAACCTTAAAAAAAAAGTTTCATTTCATTGCCATGCTACAGCATAGCCCTGAAGGGACTGAGTCCAAATACTTGGTGTACAAAAAAATCTGTACTGTTTCGTCAATCAAGATTTTATTTTGATTTAGGATTTGAAACATTAACACTTGACTGCTGCAGGGAAGCGTTAAGTTTTTTTGAGGCTGGAAATCAAAGTTTAATACAACATTTGGAGGGAATTCTCTGAATTTGTAAACCTTGTTTCTGGAACCATCTCCAGTTAAGCATGATTAAGAATTAAGAAAGCTATTCTTTCACCTTTGGAATCAGTAATTTTTTTTTCTTTTATCTGAAAAGTATTTTCTGACATTTTATTGATTTTGCAATTATACTGTGTTTAATATCAAAAGGATCTATTTCTTGGAAAGTTAGCGTACTGCAGTAGGGGAGGGAAACCACTTATTTAGCAAAATTAGCTGTATCCTAATACATTAAATGCTATTTGGGTACTAAGTGGCTTCAGGTCTGTGGGTAATTCTGTAATAATACATATAATAAGATATAGACTATACATTTACTAAAGTAAATCTCCTTCAGAAATAAAGGTCTCTATCACCTCTTCAAGGTAAAAATACAACACACTTTTAATATGTTCTGTCACTCTCACCAGTATATTGCAATTCTAACAACATTTTTGTTGTTATTATTTGGCAAAGGTAAACTGTATGCTCAGGACATAGTCAAACCTCTAAGGTTGGGCTGTAGAATGGCATGGAGTCTGTCTACAGGGCTACATGCCACTTTTCTTTAAAAAAGCATTTTATGAGGTCAAGAGTTTTCAAATACAAACTGTATAATGATCCCAAAAGACTGTTGCTTTCAAGCAGTGTTGAAAGATTTTTGTACTTGGAAAGCAGTGTAATAATGTAAGTGCTGCCATATAATAATGAAAACATTTTGTTCTCTGCATTTCAGTTCTTAAGATCCAAATCAACTGGTGGGTATAGCAGATCTGTAGCTGTAAAAATCTGCATAACCACACCAAAATTTTACTGTACAGAGCAAGATGAGGGTTTTCATCTTCAAGAAATATAGGTCCCTGGTGTCCGCTCTGTGAGCTTCAGGTACCAGAGAACAGCATAAACCAGGAGGTCAGACTTTTTCGTTGTGATCTGGAAGAAGACCCCAGTCTTGAAAAGAAAACTGAGCAAGGAATTAATTTATTTTTTTCTTCCCCCACTGTAGCGTCCTGCTGCCGGGTTAAGAATCCCTGTGCCAACCTGTCGAGTGCCGCTGCACGGGGAACCGCGGAGTCAGCGTCTCGAAGCCTGGCTGCAGGGAGACTCATGGAGAGGTATCCGACTCCCCTGCGCCTCCGGGGCGGTGCGCGCGGTGCCTGCCCGGGGCTGCCGCTACCTGCGGGGCAGCGCGGGGCGGCGCGGAGCGAGCAGCGCCCGGGCGGGTCCCCGCGTTGGCCGCCGCCGCCCGCCCCACCTTGCGTGGCCCGTGGGAGCGGGCCCGGGTGCCGGAGGCGACGGGGAGGGCTGGACGGGACCTTGGCCAGGGGTTTCTCTCTCCCCCACCCCCTCCTCCCCTCGCCGCCGGTTCCCGTGAGGCTGCAAGTGCCGCCGCGGCAGCTGGGGGGCCGACGGGGGATGCTGCTGCCGCCGCCCTGCCCAGCGCCGGAGTGAGGGCAGGAGGTGGTGGCGGCAGGAGCAGCCCCGGCGGCGGGACGAGGTGAGCGGGGCACGGGCCCGCGGGGCAGGTGGGTGCGCGCCCGGGATGGGAGCGGGGCCGGGGCAGACAGCGCTCCCGCCGGGACCAGCCCGCCTGCGCTGGGAGCGCACGGGGGAGCGACGGACGGGGCGCAGCCCGCAGGGTCTGACGGGCGGGCAGCGCTGCGCAGCGCCGGGTCTGGCTTTGGGGTGCAGAAACCCGGAGAAGCAGAGCCCCCGGCCAGGCAGGGTGCGGAGCAAGCCGAGGGCGACAGGTAGCCGGAGGTATTTCAGGCTGACCCCGGCCGGCCATGCCAGATGCAGACGTAATTCCACGGAGGAACCCCTCCGCCTCCCCTCCCCAAATCTTGGACGGGGTGGTTTCTGATACCTGTAGGATGAGGCGAAAGGAGAAATTTTCGTAGAGCTCTGAGCTGTTATCTCTGGCTGAAGTTATCTAGAAATAATATTGAGGGGGGAAAGAACAGTAATTCATAACAAAACTTTGAAGAGCAACAAGTCGTTTTACTGAAATCACACACGCTGGGGGAAAAAAATCACCTCACTGTTCGTGATAGAAAGTGGCTAATAGCAGTATCTTGAAAACCAATTTATACCACAACTACCAGTTTCTGAAGCCTTACACTATTCAAAACAAATTTCACCTTTTGTCTGAAGAGAGTTTTTGAGAAGTCCTGAAACTGCCCTTAAAATCTTAATTTTTACATATGTCGATATAGAATATGGTAGTTTAAATTATTTTTGTGTTTGTTTAATGTGTTTTCCTTTTTTACTGATTTTTTTTTTTCCTACTTGAAACGGGTGGTCCATTTTGCGCTATCCTCCTGCTCTCTCTCAGGCTCTGCCCCCCAAAACCACCTTTGTATGGTGCAAATTAGAGTAACCTTGTTGGACACTCTGGGCTGGATTCAGTGGAGCAGAGGAGGGGGCTAGTACCCTTCATCTCCCAGCCTGGCCAGCGGAGTTCTCCTGTTTGGTCATGTATCACGGAGGAGAGTGACTTTGCAGGCTTTTTCCGATTTCCCCTTTTGAGTAGCTTCTCTATCACAGTTGGGACTATTTTGCCTCCTACTCGAGTTTCACCACCCGGTGTAAACGCAGAGAGGATGTGCTGGGAGGGGCAAGGTCAGGGGAGTATCAGTGAGGCGTTGCTAAGGCTATTTCCCAGGCACTTTAGTGCCCCTTGAACATGCTTATGCTAATTGTTGAAATTACAGCCTTTAACTCCTGTGCTTGATTTAGTCTGAGGCTGGGCACTTCTTTCACTTACTGTTCTATGCTTCTCCCCTCACCATGCTGCAGGACTAAGCTCTCTTTGCAATGAGAAATAGAAGATTCAGCCTCAGGAACCAAATCTGTTTCTGTGCTCTGTGCATTCACTGGGGTCTTGCCATTGATCCCTGTGCTGTGAAGACCAAACTCTTACATCTTTTCTAGTTGTGAGTGTAGAAAAATCAGTTGGATGATTATTAGGAATATGTTTAACTGAGCAGTGGTGATGGCTGTTCAGATGAAATACTATTTCAAAATCTAGTTTGCATTTAACCGATGTAATTGAAGTTGTTGAAATGTAATTTTTTTTAAAGAGGATTGATTACGGCAATTTATGACTAGAAACCATACAAAGCATCCCAAAGTAATTTCTTTTGTTCTAGGACATGACGAGGCTGATGTTTGGAGACACCTATAAAATTATTAGGATGATCCTAACTCTGTGCTCAAGTGTGCATCAAATCTCATTCCAGCACTTGACACCAGACTGTCCTACCCTTAACTTCTCAGAAAGGCCAGTGATGGAGTGAGCGAAAAAGAAAAAGCAGGCAAAATTTCTACATCATTTTCAGAGTGTCAATAGACCAATACTGACAGAAAAGATTGAACAGATACCTCCTGTGCTAAACTTTATGGCTCAGTGGAAGAATTCAGATCACAGCTTTATCAGCCTGACACACTTTCTACCATTCTCAAATCTCAACATTTTCATTGCATTTGATAAAATTATTAGGATTATCTTCTGAATTATGAGCAAAAATGTTGAGTGAGACGGGAGCCTTTTCAGTTCATTCTCATTCCATCTGCATGTTGGTTGCAAGCTGTTGCATCTATTGTTGGTTGCAAACAACCTCTTCTGCATAAATTGACAGCCTTTCTCAGTCACTTATTAACTGCAAGAGTGCAGAATTCTTTACCTGCCCTAATTTGTGCCAACAATTTTGAGAACATTATTGACACCAAGTAGACTGAAGAACACTGACAGAGAGATGGTAGCTTTAATACCAAAATCTCTGCTGATGTTTCAAGGCTAATTCTGTGCAAGAATTTTTTGTTGTTGTTGTTCAGCTGAGAAAGTTAGGTGAGATCAACTGCTCGCATCACAAAACATGAGAGATTATAATCTCTTTATGCCTACATGAAATGATGGTGAAGGCAACATGATCTAATGACTCAGTTGAAAAGACCATTCCAGAACCTATTCTGGGCTTGGACACTGATCTCAGACAAACCATTTTCTTTCAGTTTTCCAGTTTCAAAAAAGTGAGGATAAGAACGGTACCTCACAGGGTCTTGTTAGAAATACCTGGGTTAGAAACAGGGGTGTTTAAAGCACACTGGAATTTCCACGCAAAAATCTTTGCATTGTTTTATAGTAAAGTTGACATATGAGAACAGGCAAAGCAGAGGGGTTCAAAAGTATCTGATCCTTTTCCCCTCCAATTTCAATTCAACTGACTGTTGCGGTGCATAGGGTTGGTTGACCACTTCTCTGATCTGCAGCCTTCATGTGGTACTTATAACTTCTAATTTATAACTTATAACTGTGTCTGAAACCAGCTTTAGTGATCTAAATCCATGTTGGAGTTGGAGAGAAAACTTTATGCTACTGAACTTGTAATTTTGATGTATTAATAGTTAATTTGGGGCACTTGGGCCTGGTGTATTAACCTGCCTCTGCTTCCATTGCCTGGAATAGAGACTACTTGGTGTTAAATACTTTGGTACTTTAGAACACCTGGCTGAGGCTCTGATATGGGTAAAGCAGTTAGTAAGTGCCTGGGTCATGATTTTTGTTTCTTGAAAAATGCTGGGGGAAAGGAAGGGGAAGGAAGTGTTAAACCCAGCTGTGGTATTGCAGATATAAATAAGCAATATTCCCTTGAACAGAGAGTGAGGGCCATTGTACTGTGTCCTCAGTTTGGAGACAAATTTGAAACAGTGCTCCACTGGAGTTGTCAGAATACAATACTTGTGGTTCGAGTACGTGTTACAGTGACCATTGCAACACAGTGCACAGGGAGTGGGAATCTGCAATGACACGTGCAAAGAGAAGAAAAGGAAGACAGAGAAAAGAAAGAAGGATGGGGACAGGAAAAGAGACAAGAGGCAAGGGTGGCAGTGATCCTAGCAAACATTTTCCAGTAAGCGGTTCTGAATGTGATGTAAAAAATAACAACTGAAAGTTTTATTTTACTACACAGAGCCCAAATTCTTCCTTTGATCTCTGTGCAAGCTTCCTTTTGGCATCTGTGGGAGATCAGTGGAGAGTGAGGAGTCTTGAATTTATGATGCAGCCTGTAGCCAGTCATGAAATGGAATTCAGTCCTCTCAAAAAATGATTACATAGCTGTGAGTCAGCCAGAAGGTACACGCATAGTTCTGAAATAAATTATTAAAGTCAGTCAACACAAAGACATTTCACCACCAAAATAGTAGGTAAGTTATGTGAGTACTCTGATCATTGCAGCTAAACTGTTGGCATCTGTTTTAAAAATGTTGTCTTGGTGTCCATACTAGTATCTACAGGAATTCCTTGATGGACTTTTTTTTCTGTAATAGTTTGCATAAATACACTATTTTTGAGACTTATGACAGGATTCAGCACCTAAACCAAGATATTTCATCTTAATAGGTTAGATATACATTAAGTGACCTCTAATGAGTAGCAATAAATTCACTACAACACTCTCTTAAATAATGGAATCCATTTAGTAATTTTTCCTAACTATACCTTCTACTCTATACCTTCTACTTGAAAATAGCAGCTAGGAGCTTTAGAAGATAGGTAACAGATGCACCAACCTGTCAGAGCAAACCAAATACACAGGAAATCATTACATTTAAGACAGTTGATTTCAGGATTTTTTTCAGATGATTAACATGAATAATCAATGTATATATAGGTCTGCTGATCTACAAAAAGATCATTTTATTTGTAAGAATTTGACCTTTGATACTTCTCTTTGCCTATTGGGCTGCTGATATTCTTGGACACTTGATATCTTGAATTAAAACATTGTGAAACTAGGAGTTTGGAGTGTCTTTAGATGCATACTATGAGAAGCAGAACATTTAGAATCAAGCCAAAGTAAAATCCAATATTGAATTGTCGTTATAAATCATTCCTGCTGTAAGCAGCTCTGATGACTTTCTGCCTGCAGTCAGCAGGTCTTTCTAGCACTGCTACACTGCTCAGAGTCTACTGGGTTTGGCAACCAATGGAACTCTGGACCTGATACTTGTCTTCACTTAGAAGAACATGTTATAAACCAGAATAGTGGTCTGCAAAACAGAAAATAGAGGTGGTACCTGTATCATATTTTCTCCTTTCTGTCCTCTGTGCTTTCTTGCTACCTTGTAGCCCTAATCTTCCTGAAAAGGAGGGCATTCATTACCCATTCCTGTTTTTCTGTCCTCTGACTCAGCCATGGCCTGGCACCATTTATTAAGCTTTTACTTTGTGAAGTTTGTTTTAGAGCTGCCTTTGCAAAGGAGCATTACTAAAGACAAGCTGTTGAATGAATGTTATACTGTGGGAGGATTTCCTCTAGCCCCATTATTCCTGGCTCCTCTGGTACCAGCTAGACATGGAAGCATAATGTTTGGGAGCAGACTGATTGTTCCAGTGGATGCAACAGATACATGTCTCTCATACTCGCTGTTAATGTCAAAGTGTCCACCAAACTCAGGGACTCCATGGAACCATCCACTCATGGCTGTGTTCACGTGGGCCATTGCACAAAACTCCACAGTGACAAGGGAAAATGGATGTTGAGGCCTGATGGTGATGGTGTTCATCAGTAATTTACAGATTAGGGACGTGGGTGTCACACAGTTTTGTTTGCGCTCTTTAATCTTCCCAGAAAGATTCAGGTACCTTTAAAATTTTTAGTGAATACCATTTCAGGTGCACAGAGTACATCTTTTGCATGTCCTGTGCCATCTCTACCAGATGCTGCAGTTATCTCTGATAATCTAGAAGGCACAGTGCAGGCAAGTTTAAATGACTGGACTAGTGCCTCAATAGTAGATGTTTGTGGCAGGGATTTTTTCCTTATTCCCATCTTCCACCTTTCACCCCACTTGTTGTCTTTGCTGCACACAACAGACATTTCTGCTCAGTTCTTTGACACTCCTTGAAACCCTATTGTGGGAAGCCATGACTGAATGGGTCCACATGTATCACACTCCATCTGCTATGGTAGTTGCTTCCAAGATGACCAATTTAGCTCTATATAATTTTAAATATTTTGAACATACTGTAATTGCTTTCGCCAGGACCTTTTGACTAACCCTGGGCAAGCCAACTGTCCAAGACTTACAACAAAGATCCAGTTTTCAGATCTCTCTGAGAACATGCTCTGCGTTTAGTCTTTGAGAAGAAATTTAACTAATCTATGCCCAGTCAACACCAACCAGTACGCTCTACACCATGATGCCATTGTTTCTCTATGAGCATTCTGTAAGTATTTTGAATTGTGAGGTAGTTCCTTACAGGAACTTTGTGTTGGAAAGGCAACAATCTGCTCAAAGGATAACTAATCTATGTGTCGTATAAATCCCACAGATATTTTATGCCTTCATAGCCATGTATTTTGTAAGACTGTCATATTCTTACACAAATTATAAAATGTCATACCCTGCTGATCAATTTCCTCCATTTAGTGGCCTTCCATTTGGGAAAAACACATAGATTTATAAACCAAGCTGTAATACTAAATCTTCTGCTGCCTGTGCATATTATTTCAGGGAACCTGCTTATAGTCCTTGTGCCACCTTAGAGAGGCAACTGTAATTCTCCTGGTTTATATATTATAGATTGAAGGGGCTGGATCTAGTTAGTGAGTGACAAACTGAATATAAAAGTCTGGTTTCTAAACAACAGAAAGAGGTTCCACTTTTTGTGCTATCATGTCTTTCCAGTACATTACTCCATATGATATCCTTGTCTAAAGCATTTTATTCAGGTTACAAACATAAATATCATCAGTGATGTGTGAATATATATATGCATGTATAAACATGAATTATTCACATCATTTAGACTTCTGTCTTTAACAAACACATGGATAACATATTGTACTTCTTTTACTTCCCTGGATAGTCCTGAGCTGAGTAATTTCAGCAGCTAGCTAGGGTACAATTTCTTCTGCTTTCATTTCTTGGGAAGCAGTGTTTACCTAGTTAATGGTCTCTGACGTGTTATGTCCATTTTCATATCACAGCCTTCAAAAGCACCAGTCAATCAGAAAGCTGAGCTTAATCTTAAACAGGACTTTACCATCCCTCCTCCACAGTTAGATCACATATTTTGAATACTCTGCCTGGGAGCTTTCAGCTGAGAGATTTGAGCTGTGTCTCTCCATGAAGTGGTGCAGGATGCGCAGTGTCAGTGTACTGGTTTGCAGAGATGAGATCCCAGTCCTCCAGGTTTGAGTAGCAGCTGGATGACACTTCTAGGGGTGGAAAATTCTTAGTGCCTAAAGAGGCTGATGAATATCTCAAGAAATTTCAAGGATTTGAGCTTTAGCTCCTCAGTGCTAGTAACTGCAACCTCTTCTTCTTCTAGAGTTTCTGCAACACTTGCTCTATTTGTCTTACTCTGCTTAAGCACTGAAGTTTTGATTCACAGCCATGAAAGGCGGAGGTGTTTAGTTTAAATTGAAAACTGACGTTCAAATGAAATCACATGGTGTCTGATTGACCAAAGTCACAGGTACATTCTTGCTGCAATTGTGCGTTGACCATGGGTGCATAAGGAACTCTGTGGCTGGAATCTTATACAGTCATGATCAGTTGCCACATGTTGGAAATAGCCAGAATTAAGTAGATTAAGTATTTGGTAGTTGTTTTGCTTTAGTTATTTTCATTGCTTCCATGGAGTCTATTTCAGTATTCAGTTGGTAAACTGAAGCATTTTATGAAGGACAATAAAAATTGGACACTTCTAATGGAAAGAAACTCAGTACAATCAGAAATATCCATGCATTCTGGTTGTTGTCATAGGTGAACAACATGGAGAGAAGTGAAGTGGTTCTCTGTGCCGTTGGACTTCTGTGCAGTGATAGAGCTGAAATTATGAATGTAGGGGCCTGGATCCAACCATTTTCCCCTACCTGTCAAACTGGAATTGCTCTAGCTGATGTTTTATCATCAGCACCACAGCTGGCAGCGCAGTGCAAGGCAAGATGCTACAGGATGAGCACTGAAACCAACAGCAGTGAGAAGATTTGGAGCACATGGGCAGACCTAATAAGAGGTAGCAGTGGGGTGGGAATTGAGGTGGACAGAGAGCTGGCACTGTCTGCTGTCTTACAGACCTGCCTAAGGGAAATGTGGGAAGAAATCATTCCTGTTGGAGTGAACAGGGTCAACAAGATGAAACAAGGGACTGTGAGGCTGTGTCCTCCTCTTTTGTTGTTTCTGTGAGGATGAGATGCTTTCCCTGTGTAGTGTCAATTTTCTTTATCTTCTAATAACTTATTTCCTGCATTGACCATCAAAATGTATTTGTAGAAATAGACTTATTGCCTACTACTGTTTCTGAGGTATAGCACTTAATTTTCCTACCCTTCTAGGTAGGGACTACTGCTAGTTATAGCTGCAGATGATCATATTTCTAAGAACCTTTAGGTTGGCAACAGTGCCTGGCAGATGACACTGAAAATACCAGTGGCATCCTGTGAGAAGAGACCATTGACAAGGATTACTATAGAGGAAGAGATTATTTTAATGCCACTATATCAAAATAGTGTAAATTACTTACTCTGAAATTGCTTATTTTTCCTAAAAGTTTTAGAGTTTTGCCAAAATGCCTTTCCTACAAGCAATGCCATGACGTTGTTAATATTTGCAGCTTTTAAAATTACAATCTTATTCTGGAGGGGATTTGTAGCGGTCTCATTTTCTTACTCAATATGTGTTTTGTGATCTTTATCAGGGCAATAGCTGCAGTTACTGAAGTCTAAAACAAATCTTGGTGCTGTAATTTCTATCAACATTACAAAATGGGCAGAGCTGACACAACAATTTGTATCCTCTCTCTTTGTGTACCTCACCCAATGAATTACTGACACGTAACTGAGAATTGCTGACAGTTGTGCCAACAGCCTGGGGGATGAAGAAGACTGTACGTGACACCAGGTGTGCAGTTTGTCCTCACAATTTCCTGTTGCTGTTAGCAATTTGCAAACTGGCAGGTCAGTTTGGAAGAATGTCCATTAACAACAATAACATCTTGTAAATTAAGGAGTATGCTTGCATGCAACATGTGTGGACTATTAAGATTTTCTTATTATAGGCAGTGTTTGTAACAACTCTACATTATATGGCCTTGTTTGAAAGGTCTCTTGTAGTAAATCAAAACATTGAAATAGCTGTCTCAGAAATGCAAAAGGTTGAATTGATAGAGTTTTAAACATACAATTCCAGACAATAAAAATGTTGACAACAGCTTGGCATCCACATATTTTGCTTCATCCAAAGACCTGAAAGAGCTTTTAAAAATGTCTAATTGCAGTGTAACAAGTTCCCATTTTGTATTAAGGACTATTAAAGTAGAAAAAATGCACAACTATAATTTTCAGGTTCAGATTTCTATTGTTCGATACTTACATTCATATTCATGTCCTTTATCTAAATATAGGCTTAGATGGCAACTTATATTCAATTTTGAAAAATGATCTGATTTCCAGGCCCAGAGATTGAAAGAAAGAATTTTTGCTAAGCATATGAAACATGTAAAAGCCTAAATATTTTCCTCCTCACTGGGTTTCATCCTTTTTTCTTCTTTTCTTTTGATGATTTGTCTCCGGCTTTAGACAGTAATTGCAGTTAATGTATCTCTCTGATGTTCACACTAATATTGCACCACCTTCTTCAGAAGCAAAGTAATAAAAATTATTCAGATATCTAATACCCTTAGAACTAGGAAGGGAAGAAAGTTCATAATTCTTAGTTAAGCATGTAATGGAACAGTGCTACTGTGTACCTAACAATGCATCTGTCCTTCCTAGGTTACGTATTTTAGATGAGCAAGACTTCATATCCCTCATAGTGATTATGAGACCTGTATCTCTTAATTAAGAGAACATGATTTCAACAAAAGAGCTGGCAGTTATAAATATATGAGGTTTTTTGTGCATGTATATATATATGTGTATCTCATAGTCACAGATATATATGAGTTAGATAATCATGGCTCTCATCCTTTCAATGCTGTGGGCTGATAGAAATTGAACACAGTGGGATCATAGAATGGTTTGGGCTGGAAGAAGGCTTTAAAATCGTTTGATTCCAACCTCCCTGCCACAGACAGGTACACCTTCCATCAGATCAGGTTTCTCATAGTCCCATCCAGCATGGCCTCAAACACTTCCAGTGATGGGGCATCCACAGCTTTTCTGGGATACCTGTTCCAGTATCTCGCCACTCTCACAGGGAAGAATTTTTCCCTAATATCTAATCTAAACCTCTTTCAATTTAAGACCATCACCTCCTGTATGGTCACTACATCCTCTTATAAAAAGTCCTCTCCTTCTGTCCTGTAGCCCTTTTGTGCTGGAGGGCTGCCTTATGGTGTCCCTCAGATTCCTCTTTTCCAGGCTTCTTATGTCAGAGACCCCAGAGCTGGATGCAGCACTCCAAATGGGCTGTCATGAAAGTGGATTAGAGAGAGAGAATCATCTTCCTTGACTTGGTGGCCAGGATGTGGTTGGTTTTCTGGGCTGGAAGTGCACATTGCTGGGTCGTGTCAGTCTTTCCATCCACCAATACCCCAAGGCCTCCTTGAGCTACTCTCAGTTGCCTTGCCTGTACTCTCTGCCTGTTTTCTCTGTATACTTAGCCCAATTTAATTTAAAGTGCCCTAAGTTAATTCTGGCATTGTTTCATCCAAAAAGTTCATAGAGGAGAGGTTTTTCAGTTGAGCTGCTTCTAAAATCCAGAGGCCTACTGGCTTGGTACCAGCCATGTCATTTAATGTTTCCTGTGCCTCGGGAGAACATCTGTGGGAATTAAAGCTCACCTTCTCCCCATGGTCCTCAATTACCAAATACCCTGCTGGAACCACAGGCAAGTGGGTGATAGAGCAGTCCTGTAGCTACACTGTGGCTTGCAGAGCTGGGGCTGGCCTCCCTGTGTGTTACTAGGTTTGGGCTACTGCACGGATGACATAAAGCTATTTTTGTTTCACCTTTGCTGGTCTTATGCCAGGAACAGTTTGAAGAACCTTGGCATGACTTGTACAGCAACGTTTACTTCTGTGTAATTGTTGCTGCAGCACAAAGTCTCTTCTCAGTCAACTGTTTAAACTATGGGTGGCAACAGACGCTTGGATTCATTGCTTTCTCTTATCTTTAATTTTTATTAATAAGGCAATAAAATCCTTATCTCCATGGATTGTGTAAATTGTAAAGAGGCAAAAAATAAACTTCTCTCCCACAGTTTATTTCATTTGTAAATCCTTCTGCAGACCTGACATCTGTTTAACGTGGTGTATGTTTACATTACAACTTAAATGATTAAGAGTAATAATTACATTAAAAAATATAGAGATGTCCTCATTCTGAACAAAATTCATAACTATATCAGATTGCAAACCTTATCCCAGTTCTTACTCACTATACCTCTGTTTTTCCTAGATAAAGAAAGAGGATCTTGTGGCTCCTCTGCAGATTGATAACTGGGCTGTCCTTCTTATACTATCTTCTTGGACCATTTTTTCAGAAATATTCTGCATGTTCCAAGACTCTACATCGATACATATAAAACTACAGTAACAGCTGCTTGACATGATATTATTCTAGGAATACTCTATAACGATGTAAACACAGATTGTGTGATAAAGTGAATCTCAATAGAAAAATTGAAAGATCATTCTCCTTCATTCTCTACTGAGATGAAAAAAATGAAAAAAAAAGGATGAATAGAGAAGTACAGACTTGAGCTCATGTTGTGCAGCTGAGCTAGTTATTTCTTCAGCTCTGTCCTAGGTCATCTGTTTCCATGATAGAAGTTATTTCAACTCATTTATATTAAAGAGCAAAGTAATCATTCAGGTTCAATTGTGATTTGAGGAAAAACTCCTGCTCCCTGGCTACAATATGATTTAATAATGCATAAGTAATCAGGTAATTACAAAAGAAATATGGTAAAATTGAAAGCTGATTCTGAAATTTTAATTACCTTCACCCAGATTTTAATATTTGTTTGGAAATTTGTATTGGAAATCAATTTAGTTTGCAGTTCTTCAAGTAATATTAGCTATTCCATGGTCTTAAATTGTTATTAGTTTGGAAATCAGAAAGCATGTGCATGACTGTTGGATCCTTATAAGATCACACGATATCAAGAGAAAGGAAGCTCGTAAAATGTTGCTTGTCTGGACATCTCTTTTACACTCAAAAATTAAAGCAGAGTTTGAACCTTTGTTCAAAGCTATGTCCTCCTTTAATCCATCTCCTGGCTGCTGGGGCTGTGCATTTTCCCCACATTTCCTGTTGTCTCACCTTCCCCACACTGCTAATTTTATTTTATCCTGTTGCTGTGTGGTCTGACCATTGGCAAAGCGTGTTTGGAGGCTCCTGCTCTGCAAGTGAGATATGTCTTCTTCAGCCCAAGTAAAAAACACCAGTTTTTGAGAGCTGAGCCACGCATATGAGCAGACTGCCAGCATGTTCACAAACAAAACAGTAGATGTTTATGGTTCTCTGTGAATAGGGAAGAGGAGACTGAGGATGTTGTGGATTATATTGCTCCAAAGAAGTGAGGGCAGGATTTGACAGAGAAACTGAAATTATGTAAATCAAATCATGGAAGCATATAAAAGTTATATAGGAAATTTCTTACTTTCAGGTAAATTCTTAATTCCCTGTTATCAATCATTGTAGCTGTCTTTATTCAGCAATGTGTTTTTCTGGAGCTCTACTGGAAATAGATCTATATTTAAAGGTCTACATATTTAAAGGTCTTTATAAGGCACTTTGGCTTAGGAAAAACTGATCCAACTGCAATGATTGATTCATTGCAAGATATATCAAATGCATTAACAGTAAATTGTGCTTAAACAGAAACCTGTCTCAAGGCCTGAACCTCTTAAGATGGTAGACCTATGTAACCATACTGGTTTGGAATCTCTGCCCTTGCAAATGAGACATTTTTTCCATAAAAACTGTGTTGTTTTAAAGCTGCAAGCTTTGCTGGGCTGCCATGGTGCAAACTATTCAACATAGATCCCAGAAGATGCAGCAAAGTTGATGGGAGCAGCTAGGCTGATAGCATATAGGCCAACAAACACACAAGGACACACTGACAGTTTTATGTGCTTTTAAATATATAAATACATTAAATATCTGAATATAAACATGTGTTATAAATTCAGAAATATCAATCACCCAATTACAAAAATATGAGCAATGGTGGTATCTGATTCATAGCTCTCAATAGAGTGTGATAGATGACAAACATCCATGATAAGGACAGTTGGTTGAAAAATTGCTTACCTTTGAAAAAGGAAAAGGAAGAGTTGAACTTGGGTTCCTGGATCTCAACAAAGCAGTCATTTTTTTTTTCTTCTGAGTACAGTTTGAGCATTGACTCTTCCTGATGTCTTAACGTGTGTACAGTAATATGTTTGGGAAACTTACCCAGCTGCATCCTTCAGTCAGGATAGACTGAAGACAGAAAATCAGTGTGGGTTTTTAAAAACACCCTTGATATGTATGTCAGTAAGTATGTGAGAAAATTAAAACACCAGTAAAAATGTACTGGTCGAAGAATACAGCAGGCAAAAATGGCTTTTTAAAAAGTGATGATGTATGATGTAAGTCTTAGCAGTAAGAATATTCATTGCTGATGACGACACTTACTGATAGAAACATTGAGTCCTTTTGCCTCAGTGTTTACAGAAATTAAAACTGTTGGAGATGATGGTGGGACCTGAGGTGGGAAGTTAACTATCCCAGCTCATTTTGTCTTGTTCTGAAATGAGCAGTGATGATTTCTGCTGGAGAGAGAACCTGGGCAAGTTATAGATAGGTGAGAGTACATTCTTTCTTTTTTTTTCTATGTCTGTACATAAATTTTGGTATACACTGCAATATTGAGAAGCTACTTATAAAAGTAATACATTGTTGTCGTTGTCACCTCTTAATAATCTCTCTCTAAAACAAGTAATAGAATTTTTCTTTCTGTCTCTCCAGTTAGCTCTTTGCTGTTTTCCTCTAAACTCTGAAGACAAGATCCCTTGATACTGCTGTTCCAGACAGAGCTATTAGATCTGAGCCTCCAGACAGAGAAATTGAATTTACAGGCTTGATTTTGTAAGGCTTCAAAGAAACGAAGGGATGGAGAGAGACTGGCATGAAATAGTACACTTTTCCCAGTTTCACTTTTGGGAAATTAAATAAACATTCAGAAATAAAATCATGAAAGCATCTTTTTTTAAATTAGATGTGTAAGCATTAGCTGTTCATTACATTCTCCCACTTGCAAACAAATTGGAGCAAATTATCAAAGTGGTGGCAAGGATTAATTTAGTGTTTGTTGGAAAGTCTTAGATCCATGGAGAGAAGCTATGAGAGGTGTACACAGACCATTATCATAATGTTATATATAATAATATTGTGTTCTTTCATTTTGCTGAGGAACAATTATTCAGTCCCAACATCCTCCATCCTCCATAAAAGTGGTCACAGCTAATTGTTATCTATTTATTGGCTAGGAAAACAGGGATTTCTTTTGCTGCATTCAACGTTGCACAAAAAGTAAATGACTGAGCAAGAAATGAAGCTGGCAATAAATTAGTCATATACACTGAACACTTGAAATCTTGCTGGTGTAGTTGTTTACTGTAGATCCTCCTATTACTGTTTTCCTAACAATGTTTCTGTAGCTAATGTAGCTCAGAAAGAGGCTACAAATGGTAATGGTAGTTTTGTGCTCTCCTTGATTCCTTGCAGAAGAACCCAGAGAGGGGTGCTTTGTTTAGTTTGAAATTGTTGCCTTCAGCTTTGTAAATAGCAAAAGAGGAAAATATGCTGTCTTCTGAAATTTTAGGAGCAGTCTGCCTTGTCCCTTTTAATTTGGAAAGGTGTTATCATGGATTCTATATCAATACCCTTTAACAATATTGTCTGACATAATCAAGGTAAGCAACAACAAAAGGGTTAAGTGATTTGATTAAAATTTGCTGTTCCTAATCACTTTTGTTCTGTTTGTTGCCTTGACTGTTGTGGTGGTGCTTTTTTACTGCCAGTCTACTCTTTTGATAGAGTTTTCTAGTTTACAGAAATCCAGATTTAGCAAATCTAAGAAATGCATTCCTTTGTTACACCTTAGGTCTGTCTTTTCAATAGTGGGAAGGGAGATCATTGATAGGTTAATTTGAAGAGTATTCCCTTTCACTTGGTAACATATTGCTCTTTAGATGGCTACAGATCTGGTAGATTTGGTCTTAGCAAGGGCACATTCCAAGTTTTGAATCTGTACAGTCAAAAGCAAGAGAAAGTCAGACGTCACTTTAGTGAGGGTTTGAGAATGCCTTTCCAGGTTCGGTGTTTGTTTTTAACTTTGCAAGTGTGGGCCCCTCTCTAAAAGGAGAGATATCAATGAAATAACCTCTTGCTCATCTATATTTATTCTCCTTTTGAGGCCTTGTCTTTGCTCTCTTCAGTGTCTAAGTCAAAACAAGGCATCACACCATTGCTAACACTGCAGGTTTAGCCTGCTATCTGAACATCAAGCCAGGCTTGTTCTGCTTCACTACAGTAGCACCCACAGGAAAAAAGCTCTAGATCTGGAACTTATCAGGGTCCTCTGTTTCTGCTTGAGACAAGTATACATGTGACCTAGACTTCAACTTTTACTGTGCTGACACTGTAGGAAACACTTTGCTTGTCAGCAAGCTGATCTGTCAACACCAGAAATAATTCTAACTAGTGGCTACTTTTTAGCTGATTTTCTGGTCATTTTGATTAGATGGCCTCTATGAGGATTGCCACAAACAGCTGAAACATCTAAGTGGAGGAATTCCCCAACAACCAAAGTTTAGATGATCTGCAGCAGAATTCAGTATCACATTATTCTCATTTTATGATGGTGGCACATCTACAGCACCATCTATACACACTGTCTCTCCTTATGCCCTGAGGCGTGTGTTGTGTCCTGAGGAGCTCTCAATACAACTGTCATACAACATCTCATATACCCCTCCCTTACCAAAACACTGTGCATGCCTTCTGCCCCACATTGACTCAGGAAAATCAAGCCTCTGAGTCATGCAGTTATTACAACCCCTGAAAAAATATGTCCCTTTTTTATTTTAAGACCTTGTAAGTCTATTAAATCTCTGGGTTTAAGTTTGTAATTTGCATCTCCCCATACAAGTCTAGGGAGATAAGAAAACAGTGAGTTAGTTGCACTTGGGATTCTCGCCAGTCTTTGTGGGATGGAAAATTCCTTCCTAATTCCATATCTGACTTTAAATTTGACCCTCAGCATGCGAGCAAGTTAGACCAACATACGCACTTAAGAAAAAATAGATCCTTTGTGTCCTAGCAGAACACTGGTGCAACTTTTTCAGGGTCTCAGTCTAGCTGCTGCCAATCAGTGAAGCTTTGTCTTCCTTCAAGCATCCTAGAGTGTGCAGGTAAATCGGGCATCAGAAAAAAGAGCAGTCCTCTCCCTCCTGCAGGCTGTCCACAGAAGCCTTGAAACATAACACTGAGTTATGGAGTTATTTCAATGCAGAGCCAAGAGGAAGAGGAGTATGTTGAGCACAGAAAATCACTGGTGCCCAAGGGAGAGTTTAGTTTTGTACATGCCAACATTAGTGATCAATCATACATTAAAACTGTCTTCTTCATTGCTAGCTTTTGTGTTAGTATCAGCTTTTAACAAACATGGCTTCATTTTACAATCTAGAGGACTGATTAAAAAATATGGAATAGGTTCAGAATGAGATTGATCTCTGAGTGTCTTTAGAAAATACTTCTCTCACTGATATAATCCCTTAAACAAAACATTTAAGATCTATCCATAAACTAGTTTTAAATCTACTAATTGCAACTTTTAATCTGATCAATCATATGCCTTGGACATGTCCATGTTGTACTCTATATAGTTGTCTTTATCTAGTTCATGATTTCATAAGAAGAACTATGGGGATTTTTTAAAATAAGGTTCAAATTAATAATATTTTATCCTCATTGCTTTTTAGAAAGACTCCTGGCTTAACTCATTTCATTATTGTAGCCAGACAGATATTGGGGTATGGTGCCTATGAATTACTGGGCCTTCCTTCTTTAGTAGTTATTTAATAACTGCATACACTTGCAGTTCTCTGACCCTTTGAAATTTTCCCATTTTTCCATGAGTTGTTCAGTATCAACACTAGTGGTTCGGAGAACTCCTTATTTAGTTTATGTTAGACTCCAGGCCTGTTGATTTGAAAACATTTAATTTTAGCAGAACTCATCTCATCTCACATCTCCTTTTATTACCTACGGTGAATTTTGTTGGGCTGACGTAATATGGGATGATACTTTCTACAGCTTCATTCCAAGGACAAAACAATGTGCAAAGGACAAAATGTTTATCGATATTTCCGCCTTTTTTGGATTGTCATTTATGGTTTTATCACCCGCATCTAGCAATGGGCTCATGCCCAGCCTCAGGCACATTTTATATTTATAAAAATGTCATTTTTCTTCTTTACCTCTGTTAACTATTTAGTATTTCCTTGATCTTATAACTCTCCCTCATAAATTCTCTGCATATTTAGAATCTTAGCATTTATTAATAGTTTTTACTTTCCCCTTTCTTCACTGCTACAAATAAGTGGTTTTTAGCATTTTTATTGCCAACTTTTTTTTTTTTCCAGACAGCTTCTGGTTTGATGTAAATATTTTTGTGCCTGGAAGTGTATTTTTGGTCTAAGATTAGATAAGCTTAACACTTTAATTTACATTTCCCATTTGATTTTACACTACCAGTCAGTGGGAATTATGATTTTTAAAGTTTGTCCTGTTTAAAGCTCCAAACCTGGTTGAAACCAGCCCCCTCTTACTGGCTGAGGCTGTAACCACATCACTAGTATTGGTACCCAGGCAATTACCAGACGAAGGCAAGCACTAAAAATTTCTAGTCCATCAAAAATAATTCTGTGGCTGAGCTGATTGAGCTCCCACAGGGAAATTTTTATGTTACCACTAGAGTCCCAGGAAACCTAAAAATCATCTTGTTGCTGGCCACTTGTCGGGTACAGCAATTCCCCCTCAACACATTTTTTTCAAGTTAGCAAGGAAATTGTAATAAGAAGCAGACAGGAAATATGAGTAAAAGGTTATTAGGAGCAATTCCAGTGAGTTTCCCAAAGGAAGCATGAGAGGTTGAAAATATTTGGTTTTTTTTCCCTCCCACTGACTGCTCATACTTGTTCCATGCTGTTTGCTGTCCCTGCTGTTGTGTTGCTGGAAATGTTTATAGGGCTGTGCTGTAAATAAGATCACCAAGACCAAATCAGATTTTTTAAATGTTACCAGTGAGAATGTGTTCTGATTTACAGCAGGATCCTCTGGAACTTTTATCAGTCAAATATCTATTCTTGGAAGTTTTAATACAAGACATGAATAAAACACATATTTTGTACCAGTCCCCAGGGCAGGGAACTGAAATAGATATAAGTTGTCTTTTACAGTGGCAAGCACAGAGCGCTTCTGTGACTTCCATGCTGTATGAGCAGTTTTGGTTCCAGCTTAAGGAGACTCTAACCTTAGATAATATGAGACTCCCACTCAGAGAGGAAATGTAGTAAACAAAGTCAGGTAAATATCTGGGATGTTGTTGGGGATCATGAGAGCTCATAAAAAAAAAGACCATCCAGAGGGAAAGCTGTCATTTCCACTGTGAAGTAAATTTTTTGGTTTATCACTTTATGTTAAGGGGAATGTGGTTCATTCCCTAGTCTTGCACTCTTGTTGCTGAAGAATAGATCCCTGAAGGAGCAGGTTCATCACCTTTTGAAACTTATAAAAGGGTCTATATTTCTTTCTCTTTTTCTGAGATTTTCTGTGGCAAGGGGTAGCATTTAATTCTTTGAGTGGTTTATGGGATGCCAAGAAATAAAATTGGAATAATTAAAAAAATAATAGGATGGTTTTCTTTGGGTAGGTAGCAAGATTCCTCCAAGGAGAGGAGAAAGTATGGCTGAGAAATTCGGCTAGTTTGGCTAGTGGTATGAGCTGCTTCCTTTGCTGTTCCTGAAATAGTCACTTTTGTCACCTGCATTTCCTCTCACCTTTTCTCCCACTCACCTTTCCCCTCCCACTTGGATAAGGAGAGCACCCATTATCTCAGCCCTTACTAAGTGGGGATGGAGTGAAGCCCTGTGAGTGCAGGGCTGACTACTGTAGAAAATTACTGGAAGTGGAAATGATTATCCAGATCTGGCCCTCTTCTGGTACTCCTTCATTTGACACATTAATCCTGTCACCAGCAGAAATAGTCAGCCTGATGCCCCATTATCAATAAAACTACACACATAAATATCTAGTCAAGGTAGAAAATATGGTTTGGTAGGTTTGCCTTTCCTTTGCCTCTTCTCTTCTCTTCTCTTCTCTTCTCTTCTCTTCTCTTCTCTTCTCTTCTCTTCTCTTCTCTTCTCTTCTCCCTTCTCCCTTCTCCCTTCTCCCTTCTCCCTTCTCCCTTCTCCCTTCTCCCTTCTCCCTTCTCCCTTCTCCCTTCTCCCTTCTCTTTTTCCACCTGCTGAAATAAGCACGGCAGAGTTATTTCTTTATCATGCTCCTGCTCCTGCATTTTTCCAGCCCAATTAGGCTATTACCAGGGCTAAATGAGGCATAGAGCCTCCAAAAGTCACACTGTTGTCCCGGAGATGAAATGCACAGAGCTGTAGAGCTGGCAGGCAGGCAAGATGTCTGGGGCTCACCAGAGTGTGACCCCAGGTGTTTTGCTGCTCCTGAAAGATCGCCTTCCAAAAGGAGCAAGGGGGAAGTCAATAAAAGAATATTATTTTTGAAAGTGCTACTGTGTTAATGAGAAGTGGCCACGTTGGGGTCCATTAACACAGTTGTGTTTCTCAGGGATGCACAGAGGAAGTGCGTGGCCATGGTGTCTTCTGATTTCTGGACCACATGGCAGAACAGGTTGTGAAGACCATGAAAGTTTTCACATATCTTCCAGTAGTTCTGGTATTAGTTTTTTGCTTGCTTGTGCCCTTTGCTTGCTCCCTGCCCTTAGATCCATAGCGGGCAATTCCACTCTCGTGACACATGGCTGATATTCCAGCATCCAGGCTCCCTATCCAGCTGAGAGCCTTCAATCATGCTTATCATGCCAGTTTGTGCAATAAAGCAGGGTGCTCTTCCATTCTTTCAGTGGTACAAACCCTGTATTTGCTTCTATTCCCAAGCTGCTGGGAACTCTGAGTTGGATATGGAAATGATGCAAAGGAGGAGGCTGTCTCTCCTGCCCTGAAGTTCTGGTATCCCTCACAATTATGCTTAAATTACAAACTGGAAAAAAATATGTTGTGATATCTAACACAATGGGAAAAGGCCCTATTTAGAAAGGCAGACACACAAAGTCTAACAGTTCAATTCGTTAAAGCCTGGAATCCCCTGCTTTATTTCAGAGAGAAGCTTTGTCAGAAAAGATAATAATTTTCCATCATATACTGCTTCAAGAACATAAGGTGTTGTCTGCTGAAAGAAAAATAACACACGCACTCTTATGAATTTTATTTTTGTACAGTGAAGATAATGGATTAAGTCCTTTGCTGTGAATACTGATTCTTTTGGAAGCTAAAGATCTTTGCTTGTCCTTACCTTCATTAGAGTTCTGCTGTCTTTACTCTCGCTGAGCAATACCTTAGTTACCAGCTAAAACTATATGAAAATTCCTGAAGAATGTGGTAGTAGTAATACTACATTCACCAACTAAATAAATCTAGAAGTGAGAAAGATACAATTCCTAGCCTTTTTCTGGTTTAACAGCATGATAGTGGACCTGTTGAGACAGATGCAGTCAAAAGAAGCCCACATTTGACCATTATTAGATATGTTCTTTGGATTTAGTTATTTGAGGTGCTAGGTTAAACAGAGCATGCTCCTCACCTGGGCAGTCTCCCCAGCAAGTGCCATGCTCCTGGTCTTCCTCAGTTCCAAATCCTGCTGATTTGGTTAATTGCGTCATCACAGCACTTTAACCTAAACTGCCAGAAATTGCAGGAGAAAGCTAAGGTGAGAGTTCAAGATCTATTTTAATGACTCTTTGGAGCTCCTGATGACCTCCAATATTGATGCAATAAAAAAATCACAGTGACATTGTGATGTCTTCGGTGATTGTATCAGCTGAGGAGAGTGACCGGGAAATTCCAATAAGGGAATATCTTGTCCATAGGAGTGTTTGATTTTTTTCCCCCTTTCATAAAATTAAGCCTGGTTTTCATAAAATGTTGTTCTGTTTGCTTAGGATATTAGTCAATTAATAGCTAGTGGAGCTAGACATGCCCTTTATTAGACACTAGCCCTACAACTGTCTAGCACAACATTTTTTGAAGCAGGCATGGATACCGGATACTGCTGAAGAGTAGTTCTTTTACTGAATGGACTGTGATTTGAAACTGGGTGGTGATTTCCAGCATCCTCCTATACTATAGGGCAGATAACATGCATCTGTAGGGTTCAAGATGAATTCTGTAAAAAATTGAGAAAAGCATTTACACTTGTCCGTTCCATCTTTTATAAATCATTGTGGAAAGTTTGCTTCCTACAAATCTGTAAATAATGTGATGTATCCCTGAAGAAGGCAGGTGGTGCAATAGAGGAGGGCAATGCTGGCTGCTTTCACTGGTGTTGCTACTTGCCAGTACTGGCTGCATGTCATGAGTCTGTGGTATCATCTTACTGACATCTGCATCCACAAAGTGCAGCCCCACAGGACCAGCCAGCATTTCTTGGATGAATAAAGTGAATAATCATAACTGATAAACTTGTATCACATTGATCTTTCAGTGTGTTTCATAGGCAGAGGAGGGTCACTGTTCCTATTCCAGGGCTCAGTGTATAGCGTACAGTATTGTATCCCTCCCTGTGCTCCATTCCATGGGACATGCTAGCACAAGCCAGTTCTGCAAAGAAAACCCAGTAAAACTTGCCTTCTCTCACTGTAGGACTAGAGTGGGACGTATGCCTCCTGTGCCCATTACTCACCTCTCCTCACTCTTGCAGTTTTACTCTTGAATTTCTTCTCCTCCTTTCACTGATATATTTTAATGATTTTATGGGTTTAGCAGAACTTCTGCCCTCACTAGAGTCCAATATTTCTGATGACTTTTCCAAGAGTCCCTTTGAATCTCTTCTTCTCCTGAGGATCCTATTTACTCCTGCCTTCTCTAACAGGAAGAGGTTATGCATCCTGTACAAGCAAAAGAAATACAAAAATAGAAAAAAAAATCTTTGTATTAGAATGAAAGGAGGAGAGAGAAAAAAATGGAGAAGGAACAGTAATTATTCTGTTCAGAAAATCATAATGAAGAGAAAATAAGCAATGGGAAAATGTTTATAAAAGAAAAAAAATAAAAAGAAAAGGCAGCCTGTGAAGTGGAGAACTAGAAATATAAGAGGAAGTATTAGGAAAAAAAGGCCACAAAAATCCATAAGAATTTATTAATAAATCATGCTGGACTCAGTATGAAAAGAAAATATCCAACACAAAGAAAGTGTTTATTTGTTTTTAATAATAGTATAAATGAGAAAGGTGCAACCAGCCAGAGGCTACTTTAGTCTCTAATTCAGCAAACCACTAAAGTACATGCTAAGCTTTTAGATTCTACTAAATTCCGTTAAAAACAAGTCTCACTAAAGTTGAGCACATACTTCAGTGTTTTTTCTGAATTGGATTTATGTCGTAACTGGCTCAGAATTACAGTTGTCCTTATTGTTTGGTTGACTGAGGATTCTGGAGGGAATAAAATTTGATCAAATAAGGCATTTTACTTCAAGTGCAGAGTTTTTAAAAACAAAATCATGTAAAATTAAAAGAAATTACTAATTAAAATATGTTTTCCCCTTGTAAGCAATTTGACAAAGCTGGATTTGAAAAAGTGTCAGCTCTCAGATATGTATTTTATTTTTTTGCTAGAGAAGAACCAGAATCGGCCTTGATTCAGCTGATATTCAGTTTGACATCTGTTGACATGGATGAAGCATAGTTGCAATATGTTTCTAAAATTACTATTACAAGTTGCGAAGGAAAGTCTCAGACAAAGTAATTGACACATGGCTGCCCATCCAGTCAGGATAAAGAAGGTATAATGTCAAGGCTCCTTCCCCACACCAGCTGCGAGAGAACACCACTTCCAACAAACTCATACCAAATTGTAATCAGGAACATGTTATCCCATTTTATTTAAAAGCTGAATTTAACAGGGGCAGTTTCAGATTGACTTTTCTAGGGGCTTGCACTTAATCCTGATTGATCATAGAAGGTTTTTGAAATAAGAATTTTGCTGATACAAATGAGATTCTTCTCATGTTTATTACATGATTTGAGCTATTAGCTCTTGCTGTTTTGTAGAGGAATGATCAAAAATTGGTTAACTGAGAGAAATATAGAAAGGTAATTAGGCATTGCCTTATTTGCATATTCTTTTTCCGTTATTTCATCTTCCCTCACCTTTGGTTTGCTAACAAAGGTCTGCTAACCAGCAGACCTTATGCTGGCCAATCAAAAAGTGTGACATCTCTTTTGAATAACACTCCACTAAATCGTGTAATTTTAACTCTACTCACAAATGACTGACTGCTTTGGCACCTCCCTGACCTCTCCTCTGTTCTTTTCTGCCTCACAATGTAAAACAGAAAAAAAAAAAGAAAAAGGCATTTAAGATGTACTATCCTGGTGACCAGTCCTTCTAACCTATTATTTTCTAAAGATACAGAGCATCCAGTAACTGATAACAATGGTAGTTTCTCCTTATTCTTTCCAGACAGACCACAGCAACACTGTTTCATAAATTGTGTTCTGTGACTGGCATTTTTTTATATTAAAGAACTGAGCTGAAGACTCTCATTTTCTTGTAGAAAAGTTCATCTTAAGCAAAAAATGGGTTTATGCAAAGAGCATAACACAATCATGATGTTTTATGGGCATGGTGAGCAAGAACAAGGGACTTTGCTAGGGGGATTCAGTTCTTTTGCCAGCCCCAAACATGTTTCTTGTAAGAGAGAAAGAAGATAGATTAGAAGCTGGGAAAAGTGATTTCACAGTGGTGGACTTCACTTCTGTGGGTTGTGAACGCAGCATCTGTTAACCCTTCTGTGTTTCCTAAGGCCAGACACACAGAAAAGATAAATTCTGCAAATCAGGAGCTAAGAGCAATTAGTTGGGTGACACTTGCTGGCAAAGCTCCTGCACTGGATGTCCAGGAAATACTTACTTGAGATGCAGGAATGTACATATGATGTGCAGGAATGTAAGGTGCCCTGTAAGGCACACAAGATGAGTGAACGGCTGTTTCACCTGCAGGGAAAAGTCTGAACAATTCAAATTTCACAAACCACATCCCAGTTCAATACGGACCATGCCACAAGGATGTAGATTGTCTTCGTTCTCCAGATTATCCCCCAGACATTCTTTCTCCATCTGTCCAGGAGGATCTAGTCACATTGCAAAAATATAGGATGGGGTAAAGTATCTCTGACTGAAATGCATACTCATTAGCATAGTTAGCATGGTTGAGACTTTCTTTAGGAGCAAGAAAAGTCAGAGAAATCAATTTAATAAAAATTGTTACCTTAGCAAAGTATTTCACTTCCTATTTTATTGCAGTTCTTATGGGTCTCCCTTAATCTCCTCCCTATGTAAAGACAAAAATTATTTAAACTACTGGGAAGCCTTTAGATTGGTATAATGTCAAAGGCATCTTTTCATCCACTATAAACAGTTGGTAAAATGCTATGCTTTTTAACAGTCAAGGTAGGAAACAACTAAGTTAGCAAACCATGGCACAGCAACAGAAGGTCAGAATCTGGAACAGAGAAAGGCAAAACAGGACACCTTTAAGATGTAGGCAAGATGGATTCCCTGGTTCCAGTAGTCTCTAAACCTGAGATTGCTCAAGGGTGCGATGCAGCTCCCAGCATAAATTAGAGTAATGAATAACTGGTGTGTTTAGGGCAATTTCCCAAAAGGCTGCAGATGAGCTGCTGTGGCTCTGGAACTCCCTAGGACTTGGAAATCCCTCCAAGCCCATCTGTTCTGTATGGATCCTCTTTGGTGCTGCAGATCTTTAACGTGTCTTGGCAGTTCTAATGAATTTGTCACAGGTTGTTTCTTGTCCAAGATGCCTTGATAAACTCATGCATTCCAATGTTCCCTTGGATGTATAATCACAAGCACTTTTCACACTTGTGCTGAAGAAGGCACAGGAGTGGAATAATGAGGAGTTGTAGAATTGTCTTATTCCCTTCCAGTATTTGTTTCAGAGGTTTGCAATATGGTTTGTTGAAATGAGCCTTAGCTCTGCAGAAAACCCTTAAAACCTTCAGAGGAGCAAAACCAATCATGCCTGTGAGGTCCCTGGAGCTGCTTCTCCACAGCCACACCTGTGAAGAAATTACTCCAAGGACATAAGTCGCTCTCCACATGGATTTCCACCATTTCCACCAAGCACTCAGCACTCAAAAACCACTTACAGCTCTGTGTTTGCTAATGGTGTTCACTGAGTGCATCCAATGTCTCTAAGGTATTTTCTATTGCTGCTTCTGGTGTTTTTCTTCCTGCCATCAGCAAACAGAACTATTTCCGCAAAGGGATATTGCTTCCCAAATCGCACTGATCAGGGATATTGAACATGACACTGATGCAAGTTACTTAAGAAATGTTATGTAATCCCAAATCCAGGTACAGTCCTGATGGAAAGGTGGTTGCTACAAAGCTGTGCAATCATAGCTACATGGCTTGGCATTGGATTGTTTGCACTTTGTGAGCCTGTGCTGAAGTGGGAGAGAGATCAGAGGACTTGTAATTCCACATTAAATCCACACATGGTAAATGCTGCCTGTGGGCAGGTCTGGATTTTTACCTGGTTATGCAACAGTCAGGAGCTCATGCTCTTTTGACTGCTGTTTCTAAAACCAGATTCATTTGAGACTGTGAAACCAAGTGTTCTGCTTATTCCTGGTTCCATTCTCCATATCTGCAGTTCCCAAGAGGCTAGGACATTAGCCTCTAACATTTTAGGCTTTCTTATCTCAAATTTCTGTGTTGAGCAGAGTATCAGCAGTGATATCCTAGGCATATTTTTGTCACTCTGTTATTTTGCAGTGCTAAAAAAATCAGGGTGGGACTCCACACTTTCATAGTGGTTTCTGTATTATTTGGACATTTTATGAGTAAAGGAAAGCTAAAGATCTGGCTGCAACATAAAGATAATGCAATAGATATGAAAACTCTGGAAACCTAAATGGTAACTCTCAGACAAACTTCATTATGTTGGCTATATCAGACATAGCAGAATTAAATGTTACAATTGTCTGTTTTACTGTATTGTTTTTAATGTTTAGTTTATCCTAGAGAATTGAGAATGTTACTCTAGAACAAGTGGTCAGATTTTTCATGACCAGACTAGGTTCTTAGGCCTACATTTCCTCCCAGTCTCTTCCTCCCAGTGCTAAGTATATGGCTTTCTTAATTTGAGCTGGCAAAGTCTTGTTTATGTATGAGCTTCAGCAACTGTGGCTGATTTGTGTGCTGTGGTTTTTGCCTCCTCTTAGCATTTGCAATGCTGTAATATATCACTTTTATCATACATTTGCTGTAGTAAAATAGTATATTATCATCTTGATTTCTGCCAGAAAAATACCATCTATAACAGATAACATGCCCTTAAGCTAATAGCAGGGCATGGAAATACTGTCCTGGTGATCCTGATGGTCTTGATGATTTTGCAAAATCTTTTAATTGGTTAAAGCTCTTAAATGCATATTCTGTATTTAATTCAAAACCAAATTTGTGGTTAATGTTTTTAGAACAGAATCATTATTCTAGAACTGGATTTTTCTCTACACTCAAACAAATACTCCAGATTTTTCCAAGGCTGAGATTCCATCTCTCAATCATGCTATTTGTCCACATAAAAATCTCCTTATTT
>PYHW01009147.1:721400-751656 GCA_013186435.1 Turdus rufiventris | reverse complement strand
TCCTCCATTTGAGCACCCCAGCACTCTGGTTTTGATTGCATCTTTGATGCATTTGTCCCTCATTTTGACCAAAGAGGTGCAGGGAGGTTGAGCTTGCTCTGATGACAAATGTGAACAATTTACTTTTTTACTTTTTCTCATATTGTTTTGGTACCTAAGTACTAGAAGGCTGGTCTGCTCTTAGAAGTAGGGACACTTATATTTTGTATCCATTGTCCACTGAAGTGTTATTCCTTAGCTTCCTTGGGGTATCCAGGCCTCCCAGAAGCAGAACAAACCCGCTGTGTGGTGGCCAGGGTCTTCTTGGGTCTGGGACAGCCCTTTTTCCAGAGCTGGAACCAGGAATTTTCCCCAACTCTCTGCTATGAAAAGATCCTGAAAGCCCAGGAGGCTCAGTTGAGCTTGTCCATGCTAGTTCCTTATTGGTGTCCAGGATGATCATGTGAAATTTAGCAGGTTCTACTTTGAACTGAATGTGAGGGAATAGCTTTTGGAAGATGATAGTTTCTTGTGAGTTTCATGGCCTTGTGAATATGAACATGCTGAACTTTGCTTTGTGGTTAGCTGATAAGTTACCATAAGTTAACAATATCATGCTGTTCCAAAAAAGACAAATGTCATGCTGAGATGTACAAACAGGGCTGTAGCCTGCAAGACACACAAAGTAATTCTACTACTTTGCTCAGTGATTGTAAGGGCCAAACAAGGACACTGTGTCCATTTCTGGGCACTGGTCTGCACTAAATGTGGAGACAGACTGGACAGAGGCCAGAGGAATGAAACAAGAATAATCTGAGCTCAGGAAAGCATCTTTATGAAGAAGAAGAAGAAAAAAAAGTTAATTTAATTTGCTTGGTGTAAAAATAAAAGAGTAAAAGGGGAAGTGAATCAAATCCCAAATAAGATGATTATGAGCAGGGAGGCACTGGCCTTCATGTGGTAGATGGGAGAAGATTGGCTTAAGCTGTAACAAAAAGCACTTAAGTTAGATGTGAGAAAACATTTTCTTTGGTAAGAGCAGAAAAGCATTAAAGGAGTCTGCCCTGAGTGTCTGATTGGTTTTCTTCCTGACAAGGTTTTACAGCCAATATGCCAGGAACTGCACTACTATTGCTGTGCACTTCTTGGGCTAAGGGGCAGCTTCATGGTCCCTTGAGATCCTTCTTATGCCAGCTCTTAGATGTATCTGAGCAGCTGCTGTTGAGAAATGTGGTTAGTTACTATATGATTAATATTTACTTTGTAAGTAATCCATGCCATGAGTGTGCCATTCAGCTTCCTTTCACCCAAATAAACCAAAAATTCATTGAACATTTCTGGCTTTTCTGCTTGATTTAGTCTGACAACCAAAACTTTCATTCAACTGACTAAATGGCACCAATTGCTGCAAGTTTTTCAAATACCCGGAGCTGTACCTGGGTACTGTCCCTCCCCACCTCAGCTACTGATCCTGCCATGGCAATGGTTGCCTGATAGCTCATCCGTATTCCTGGAACCAGTTCAAATTCCTCCATGGAAGCTGTCTTCCAAGACAGTTCAATAACAAAATGTCTGATAGTTAATGACCCAGAGTGGAAAAGTATTGAGAATTATTTTTTAAAACAGGAGGGGTATTAAAAGTCAGATCACGTCTAAAAAAACCCAGAAAATTAGTTGGGGTTTTTTGGGGTTTTTTTGTTTGTTTGTTTGTTTTGTTTTGTTTTGTTTTGTTTTGTTTTGTTGTTGTTGTTTGGGGTTTTTTTGCAAAAGTAATCTTAGGGAATTTTATTGTCTGAGTACATGTGCAGGGAAAAGGTGTTCTGCATTGAAGAGGTCATAATCAAAGAATTTATGTGCTAATACTAAATAATGTTTTACATGTAAAAACATTTGCAAAGGAAAGGAATAGCAATGGTTTCCATCTTAATTCAGTTGTTTGTTAATTTAATCTTTTCTCATTTATTAGCTGAAAACTGCAGGACAACATTAATTTGTTCTATTAATAGTACAATTTCCACCTGTAGTATGCTAAGTTTTATGTCAGGAAGCATACATGAGGTAATTAGATCACTGGCTGTGTAATGATTTCATTTAATAAGGAAGAGACTCATAATCTTAATCTAATTAAAGAAAAGAGAACCGAAGAAAAATTTGCCACAACAGAAGTTGATACAGAGGATATTATCTGGGGCACTGGCAGCAAGCTCACAGCTGTTCACTGGGAAACTGGTATCTTCAAATATTTTCATCTTCAGATGTGCAGGGCACTTGAAAGCAGCTGTGAGTCCTGTGCCTTCTATTAAATGAGTTTGTTTTTCCAGCTACAGTTGAAATTTAGGTATGGAGAGTTGTAAATTTGGACACTGAGATTTCTGAGGGGCTGAGCATACACTTAGTTTTGCTTTTCTGTGCCAGCGCATCTTTGGACATTTATCCTTCACTGTGCTGCCTCAGGGGCGTGCTTGATATGTACACAGTCCATCCTGTTCCCAGACATCATCTCTGATATTACTTCAGTTCTGTGTCCTGTCCCTGAGAAGTGCTAGTTCCAAATTATTCAGGGAGATATCAACTAATGCCCTATACCATGAATGTATAATTTTGTTTTCATTGTCATGCTCTTGAATGACAACTTGGACTAAGTGCTGTAAATGCTGTTTTAAAATTTACTGTATTTTATCAGTTTTGACTTTGTCTACTGTGAGAAAAGAAAAATAAGAATGAGAATTTACTTTTTCTACATTCCATACTTCAGCCGTGTACTGTCTTGTGAAGAGTTCCTAAATACTCAGTAGCATCAGCCCAAACCCTTCACAGCAACCTAGCAAACTAAATTATATTGTCTGTCTGCTGCTGATGGAAACCGTTTCCTTTTTCATAAGCGAATAACCCCAAAGGCAAAAGAAAGCCTCATTAAAGTAAAAGCAGAAAAATTGAATAGTAAATCAGCAGACTATGGTGTTCCCACAGCAGATGGAGAAGTCATTGACCTCATCCTACCTTGGTTGAGTCCCACACATGGTTCCTTGCCCAGACTCTGGGGATGACATCCCTGCACCTATCGGAGCATGCAGCCCCCAGATCACTGCCATCCTGGAGGGACCTGGGGGAGGGGCTGAGCTGAACTAAAGAGCATTGGTCAGAGCATCCCATGTCTCTGCAGTGTCTCCTCAGAAATTACTCGCCCTGTTTCAAACATCTCACCTCTAAGTGCTGGCCCTGCCTATGCTGGTTCTCACCTCAGGACACTGCATCAGCACTTCACTAGTGTTTGTGTCTTTGCTGAAACCACATGTGATGGGAGCAAGATGACATTTCTCTAAATGAAATATGGAGAAGTGTTTTGTTCTTTATTCTGCTGGGCACTGAAGAAGCCAAAACCTCCATCCATCTGCCAGAAAATATCAAAATCCAAACACTTTATGACACTCACTTGTTGCATTGCTCTGTTCCCTCCTAATCCTGGTTTCTGGTTAAAATTATATTATCCAGCTGTCAAAGTACCACATCCCAATACCTAGACATATCTCCATATCTAGCCAAAGATTTGATTGCCCTTGCCAAATAAAAATGCACTTGTTCAAGCCAAGGCCAAAGAAGAGTTTAGAGTGGACCCACCCGAGGGAATTGCAGTGTCTGCCCAGCTAAGTGTAGTGAACACAGGGGCATGAGAGCAGCAGGAGGTTTGTCTGCCCTCTGTCATTGACTGCTGCATCTGAACCTGCATTGTAATGAAAATGTATTAAATAGTTCCCCATGCTTGGTGCTCATACAGCATGCATGATTATCCAGACTGGCTAACAGAAGAATCCTCACAATCACAGTTTTTCCCTGCAGCAGCTCTTTTTTTGACCTAGGTGAAGATCAAATCCATATAGCTGCATTTATTGATAATAAGTCAGCCTCATATAAAAGGTTCTCAGCAGTTAAAAACTCTTGATGACTTGCTTAAGAAATTAATTGTCCTCAGGATTAGCAATGTATGCCTTGCTTCTACTCTAAATTTGACTAACTTCAGATTCTTAGTACAGGTCCCTGTTTCAAATAGGCTGAAGAGATCTTTATTGGGAATTTTCTGTGCTATCTCCTGGCCATAGCCATTTTCAAAATTAAGTTAGTTCTTCATTTGGGAGGCCTGTAGACATGCTGCAGGGAAAATGTATTGAGCATGGCGAAGCTGCAGTATTTTTCATCCCCAGGAAACAGGCTTCAAAGGCTACTATAGCTAAGCTTTCAGTGTATGATTGCTGAACCTTTCAAGCCTTCATGATGCATTATGGAAAAGTATCTTGGTTTCAAATGCTTCCCTGGAATTCATTCTGTCTTTTAACGAAAAGAACTCTGTCTGGTGACCTTGTTTTATTTTTAGCAAGGATAAGTTCAAAGACAAAGGGTTAAGAATGATCAATGGACAGGAGATGATGGACCAATACCAAAAGATTATTATGGTTATTTGCTTAAGAGAAAGGCTTGATCCTTGCTGCATTTGATGCTTCCTTGTTCCCCATTTGCCCCCAGGTCTCACAATGTGCTCTGTTTATGGGCACCAATCAGATCACAAGATTTACAGTGTCTGGCAGCATCAGAGTCACACAGAACCATAGGAAGATTGAGCAACCCACCTTAGGTATGTGGCCGAGAATCAGGCATCTGACACTGTTTGAGGAGGTGTGGCTGTGTCACCAGGGTGCCTGGAGGACTTTGGCAAGGTTATGATATGTCCCAGGTGGGTTGAGTGGGGCACTTTCAGGCACATATTGAGGGCTTGGCTTGACGAAGTAGAGCCATCGTGGCAATGTAGGGTCCTGGTGTATAGCTGGAATCACTTTTCAAATCTTTCTCTTACAGTTCTCAGAGATGGGCTCTCCATAATACTTCAGTTATGAAGGAAGAAGGGCAGCTGAATTGTTCTTTTGGAATGGAGAAGACAGAGGGAGAAACACCAGCACTGTGGCTCCCGCCTTGTTCCTTATCTCCTTGCCAACATGTGCCCCAAATCCTCTCTGTGCTGTATTAAGGAAAGGAAAAGCTTTGACATCTGCTTTCTTACATCATCTGTTCCAATTTTGCATCCTATCACCCCCTGCTGAAAAGAGGAACAATGACTTCATATAGCTGCTGCTTGATTCTTTTGCTGTTTACCTGGAGCACTGCTGCCTATGGGCCAAACCAACGGGCACAGAAGAAGGGAGACATTATTCTTGGAGGGTTGTTCCCCATTCATTTTGGAGTGGCTGCTAAAGACCAGGATCTAAAATCAAGGCCAGAATCAGTGGAGTGTATAAGGTAAGCTGGTAAAAGGGAAAATAAAAAGTTTTGGTGGGGAAGTCTCCACATTTCTTGACTTTAAATTGTGTAAATACAGTCTGTAATCTGATGCTTGCAATTGGAAGACATGAAGTAAATAATGGAAAAAACAAGTCTATATGTTTAACAGTAACATAAATACTGTTTGGACACTAGAACAGCAATCTTCGTACGACCTGAAGCTGCCAAAACATTAATATACTGAGCTATCTGGCCATTCACAGGGAGCATTTGCATAGTATCTGAAAACTAGCTTCCCTAGCTTTTCATGGACAGAAAATTACCAATAGTGTCCTTTAGGTCATTTGATTAAAATAATGCATGGTCAAATAGTTTAGAAATCAATTTTTTGTCCAGTTCTGCCTGTCATCTTCTAAGACTTTACAAATTCTTAAGTTACCTAAGCAAGTGAAGAGATGATAGGTGACCAAGATAGGTTACAGCTTTTGAACTATCCCAGTGAATGACACATAAATGTCTCTTTAGGACTTTGTAAAAGTCCCAAACTTGAGCCCAGGTTTTCCTCTCCCAGAATTCTTCTCTTCTGTGTAAACAACACATCTGTGTTTTGTCTTAAGTGTTTGGGAGTTAACCATGGAGTAAGAAATGCAGATGAAAACAATTTCTCTTACTATTAAATTATTGACATTTTTATGATGAAACAGGAGGAATTTTTAACATTACAAGCCTGCACATAATACACAGAACAAGTGGAAGGTGTGACAGAAACTGATTGTAACTGAAACATTAAATAAACAAGATATAAGAAATTCATGTGGATTTCTGTCATGATAATGCATGGGAAAACACTTCAGTGCTACAGGACTTCCTCTGTTATCATATGTGAAGAATTGTTTATCTGGAATTATCTGGACCACTCGTCCTAGGCTGGTTTTGTTGCAGATGGCAGTGAAGGGTGGCCGAGAGCATTCCTGTTACACTCACTGATTTCAGGTGTAGTTTCTCACTGAGATACTGAGCAAGACACATCCATCTAGGTTATGAGATCATTGCCAGAACCTGACATAGGGAGCTCACACAAGTGTCAATAAGCAGGGATTATTTTGGCTTCTTCTGTGTGTGCACAGGAAAGTCCTGAACTAAATGAATGTGCAATGTCTATTTCATGGAGCAAGAATCTCTGCCAGCTTTTCAGCACTTTCTTTTCTCTCCAAATGCATTGTTTTAAAAGTGGAATGCTGCAAAGCAATGGATGTTTTCAGCTCTATTGTCTTCTTCTCCTGCTGCAGCTGGCAGGCAGGCCAATGAAGATATTTGCAAACTAAACAGCTTTCATTTCTGTCGACTCTGGGTCAGACTCAGTGACTGTCTTGACATGGTCACATTATTGGAAGACATGGCTGGAAAATGTTCCACCACAAGTACTACAAGTGTGTGGTTGCCAAAAAGCATGTTAATGAGGTAACACTGCCAATCCTGAAAAGCCGGTCTAGCTGATTTAAGGACAAAATGGGAGATCCTTCTGGGTGGCATTCAGTCTGCTAAAAGGTAGCTGAAATTTGCCTGGATAAAATCCCTGTTCTTCTTACCCTTGCACCAAGAAGGCATAGGTGCAAAAGAGAAAAAAGGTGTCTGCAGAGACAGGCATTTGCGACACGTATCCTTCAGGGAGTTGGATAAATTGTGAGTTGATAGCGTAATCCAAGTGGAGAAAGAATGAAGGTCAGAGATCTAGCTGCAGAGACAGTAGAAACTACAAAAGGAACAAGGGGATGATTGGACCAGAAATAACTGGAAGTTGCTTCATTGCACACTTCTTTACCGGAAAATGTCCATTTGCAGGAGATGTTTAATTCAAAAGAGTTTGGATTGAGAAGACTTTTTGAGATTGGTCATCAGATTTTAATGACAGAGGTGGTCAATACATGGGAATGTTTGTGTGTATTCCTTGTTATTGGTACACATCAGATTGAGAGCAGATATTTTTCCTGAAAGGATTTTCTATTTTAAGCAGTTTTGAAGTCAGAAAATACCTCCTACTGCAGTTGTACATAAGTCTCTCAACACAATCATGGTGGCTTTTTTTTTTTTGGACCTGTGATCAGGCATTAGCCTGTGGCTGGGTTGTGCATGCTGACTCTATTAGTCCAATACATTCTTCAAGTTGTTTGCTAAATTCTTATATTATTGGATGTGAGTTTCTTAATTTCCAGGCACCTGGCTGGTCTAGAATTATCCAACTTACATTTTTGGGGGGCAGTAAAAAAAAATAGGTTCTAGTTTCTTCACAAAGTAATCTCCCCAATCTTGTGTCAAAAACTTCCATAGGGTGTGAAATCCATAGATTAGGAAATTAGATGGAAGTCCATAGGGAAGCACAGATGTGACTGTACATGGTCAAGCCAAAGGTACTAAATCTGTCCCATCCCTTTACCTGCCCTTGTTGCCCTTCTCTGAGTCTTCTTCAGCACTGTTGTATCTTTTCAAAGCTGAGGATGATAATTTTTATACCTGCCCCCTTTTCAGATGGCTGCATACAGTTTTTAATCTCTTTTCTATGTAGGAGAATGTGTCTCATATCACATAAGAAAATTATACCCAGGTCACTCTGGGTTAACGAGTATCCTCTCTCCTCATGCTCTTTTGCAGCAGCAAGTCATTAGACCATATGAAAAGCTCCATGACAAGACCTTAGGGTCGCACTGAAAACCCTGTGGGTGGTCTGTTTTAGAGTTCAGAATCAAACAACTTAAGATAATGTGGTTTTCCTCTCTTTTGAAGACTGTTCAACCTGATCAGAGCTGTTTGGACATTTAGCTATGTTCAGTGCCATATCTATATTCCCAAACCAGACTTTCCAACGGACAGGACAGTTGGAGCTTCTCAAAATGGAGAGGATAGTTTTCTCTCCACTTTCTCAGTTTTTATGTTCTTCATGCTCTTGTGTCTCAGCATCTTTCTCTCTAGCCCAGTAAACATACTGGCCTGAATCTACTGGCACATTATTTAGAAACTATATACGTAACTCAGCAATGAAAGGAAAAGGGAACAGTAACATTCTTTTTGTGCTGTTGATACTGAAAATGCATTCTTGTGCTCTAAGCACTGAATTGTAGAGTTCGAAGTGAATACATACCCATGGTTTTACCACACTAAATATCAGATAGGAATACACAAAGCAAGAGAAGTTTTGTTTCCTGTTTGTTGTTTCGGCAATCAAGGATCCTGCATCTGATATAAATATACCTCCTGTCTTTGTATGCCTCAGGTGCTACTTTCCTTACAACACTTGCTGATGCATATCTGATGTGTGCAGTGGAGGCAAAGACTGAGCACAGCACAAGCAAGCCCTGACCTTCATTTCGTTCCCTGTCAGCACCCCCAGAGGTCTATTCATAACCTGATTTCTCTGTGCCTTCCTGATTTCAGGGAGATTAGCAGTTTTCCTGTATTCTGATCATGTCTAGATAAGGTGCCACACTGTGACGCAAAGCTTTCAAGCTGTGAAACTGTAGTGAGATATTCTCCCCATGTCATAGTGCAAGACTTCACGGAGCATGGCTCCAGGACTCTTTAGCCCATTGAGTTTCTCTGTGCATCTGAGAGAACAGAATTTTAATTCTAGCCCTTGCAGATGTATTTGCTAATCCCATTGCAGATCTGAATGTATAACAAGATATTTGGAATCTCTTTCGTAACATGTAATTATATAATTTTCTCTTTCTTCCATTCACCTTCTGAATTGCAATTTTTTAATTTTTGATTTTCTTTGTTCTGCATAATTCCCCTCACCCACAGTCCTTGCTTCTAAGAGTGGTAAGTAACTCATTACACTTATGAATACAGGAATCCAACAAATGACTGAAAGTCTTGCCCTTGCATTGCTTAGAAATAACAGTGGTAGTAGCAGCAAAAACATGCAATTAATGTACTGAAAATCTAGAGAGGTCAGAGAAATTAGTATGTGCATGCAACCACTAGAGAAAGAGGAGTGTTGGTGTGATCAAAAGATATATACAGGCTTTGCCACCATTTCTGAGTATAAATACTTGTCAAATATGGGAGGGTAAGTGAAAGCTGTGTTCAGAGCTTTCACATCATTTTCTCCTTTTTATGCTTCGTATTCCATAGCTTAGTATCTTGCAAGTGTTCTAAATGAAGGTCATGAATACACACGAGGCTGTGAATTACTTCTTTATGGAGAGTAGCAAGGATCAGGACCAATTTCCTTGCTGGATCTAGACAGTAAGAGCTGTTCAAAACAAACCATACAAACAAACAGGGAATGGAGCTATGGGGAGCTTAAAACATGCAGACAGCTTGTGTCCCTTAGTTTTCATTGCCTTGCTTTGAAACATTGACTGGGGCATTTAAGCAATCGTGAGCACCGTTAGACAGACATGTTTAGTTTCCAGCAAACTGGTCTGCTGCACAGCTGTCCTCTGCAGAGGTGACAGTTACAGCCAGGTATTGTTTCCAATTTCTCTCTCCCAGTTTGTGCTCCTCCTTGGGCATAGAAGGATCGCTGGGTAGAATACTCGGAGAGGTGGGAGAACAAGTATCAGAAGGGAAACCTTTAAGGAAGGATTGTAAATAAAAATTCCCCTCTACACCTGTGGGCTCTGAATTATTTACATTAAATTCTCATTTAGAGCCTAATGGCCACTTTTCATAGCACCACATCTCACAAAATGCAAGACTATATGAACATACCTGTAAAGTAATACAGCAGAAAATGAGCTTTGGAGGCTGCTTCATTTCCATCAAGAAAACACCAGTGGCTATTTAAATATTCTGGAAATCTAATGAAAGCTTGCCTATGATAGCAAATACTGTACAATTTCTTTGTGGAAATTACCAGTCAAATTTCTGCATGGTTGACAGAGCATTCCAGTGACTGATCATATTAATCACAGCAGCAGCATAGCTCAGGAGGTCAACTGCATCAGTGGGACCTACTGCCAGCTTCAAAAGCTGCTCTTAGCAATCCCTCATGTACACACTAAGCCAAGAAGAACCTATCTGCAGCCCCTTGCTGGGATCTTACAGTACAGTGAGAGAGAAATTGTCCACAAAATATCCATTCGTAGAAATTGGAAGGATCTTGCTTCATTTAGCACAGTTTGGCAACACTACCTTTGTCTGACCGTATCTGTGTTATGGAACCGATACAACACTGCCTCAGATGACAAAATGTCAGCTTGTCTGAAGATCTATCAGGTGTTAGAGAAGACAGAGGGAGGAGTGCTGTCTTCATCCCATCTGATCCTCTCCTCCTGAGCTGCTGATGCTGCTGTCAGCAGAGGTGCAAGTGAAGAGAAATGCAGGTCTCTTGCCTAGGTTTGTTTGAGATAAATTGTTGAAAGCATTTTAGAGATATTTTGGGGTCTAGCTCCCAGAAAACAGCCCGTACTCTCCTTTCCCTCCAAAATAAAATTATTCCAAATTCAAGTACCTGAACTAGAGGCCTTATACTGTAAACATACTCTAATTAAGAGCATATGTCATAAAGGAAAAGAAAAGCAACTGTGTATCATGGGCTTTACTCTGCATTTACTGAATTAAATGCCAAACATTTCTTTGAAGTTAAGGGTAAGACTATCCAGTTCACTGCTTTTGAAGATACCATCTGAAGATACCACCTTGTGGCATTTTAAAAAATTAAAACCAAATTCCTTTCAAGCAGGCAAAATAATTTTGTGTCATACTTCAATTTAAAGTGAGAAGGTTTAAATTTGCTTTCACATATACTCAAATGCGTGAAGATTTTCTCAGCAGTATAGTGGTATCTTTGAACTTCCCAGGTTCTCAGTAGGCTTCCCTTTAAATAAATATTGAAAATACGATCAGTTTTTTCTCTCTTACATGAGGAACCTGAATATAACTCCTTGCTTCAAATCCTGTTCATATTAGAAATATGTGTAAACACGTGTAGCTTTTTAAAAATAAGTGTCACAAAACCCTTCCTTGTTTCCATTTATCCCAGTGTGTGTTACTGACCACATGTGGCATCATGGTGTGCCCAACATGTCTTCTTCCTGTACACAGCACTCACTGACTCGATCCCTTTAAGCTTTGCCCTTTTATTTCAGAGCTGTCTTGTTGCATCTCATTCCTTAATGGTTTGGAACTAGAGCAAAAAATATTCTAAATTATCAAATTACTTCTATCAGTAACCCACACTCCCATCCTTCTAAAGACTAATCTTAATAAAGCTAACTGTCCCTTTGGTAATAAGTTATAACTAAGGACTCAAAGTTTTTGACCTGAAGAGATCTGCACTGAAATTGTGCTGTCTGGGTTTTGAGGTATAACCTCAGAGCTGAACCTCATTTGGAATTCGGCCAAAGATGTCTGGAGAGGTGAAATCAAGTTGAAAAAATGAAGTTTTTAAGACTTAAAGATAAACCTTAGATGTGATATCTTTAGAAATTCTGGCCTTAGATGAATCAGATAAAACTCCTGGAATGGAAGTAATGTGGCTTTGCTCATTCAGCTTGAAAAAGTCAGACATAGCTAGCATCAACTTTGGAAGCAATTAATTTAATCCAGTAATTAAAAATGTTTAGGTCATATATCTCAGAGACTGAAAGGTTGTGATGTCATGAAGCTTGTCTTTAGAAATCTTCAGCTTAGTAATGGAAACATTTCTCTAAGCATTTCAGAATGTAATTCATGTGAAACCTACGATTTGCCATTTCATACAGAATGTGTTCTTGGGCAGGCTATTTCCCCAGGATTTTCCAGTTTTGGGGTCCGTCACTTTTCCTGGTGGGTCTCAAGCATAACAGCATTGGCATTTTCCTGTTTTCACCTGCAACTCAGCACAAAACTGCAAACTAACTGGTATCCTGACACAGAGTGCATTCCAAGGAAGGGCAGGTTTCAGCTGATGAAAGATTCTGTCATTCCAGCTGCATTGCCCTAAAACACACCAGCCCCACAGGCACACAACTGGCTGCCAGGGCAACTTTATAGGAGAAAATACAGTAAAACTTCAGAATAACATAATATCAAAGGCACTTTCTTGCTGCTGTTTTCCACAGAGAAGTTTCTCTCTTTTTTGGATTAGCAATCATCATGCCTCAGCTACTTCCACTGCCAGGCTACTGATGCCATGAGCAGGGACTACCAGATCCTGCAGGACAGTTGCCACCAACCTGCAGCTCTGCCGTAGCTCCACACGCAGGTGCAAGATAATCAGAAGACTCAGCTTCTCCATCTTAGAAAAGAGGCTTCAAAAAACAGTTTCAGTTTCACAGGCCAGCTCTGAGGGCATCTTCTGACTTCGTGTCTAAAGCAAATGTGGGAGAAAATCATAATAATGAGAGAAGTTACTCCTTCAGTGAAGGCATTGAAGTATCTAATTAACAAGTTATCAATTTGAGTAGGACTTACATGTATAGCATGTCTCTGTTCTCTGGTATGAACAGTCTGACTGCGCTCTCTCTCACAAAGTGAAGGGTGTCATGTGAGGCTGAATTTCCCTCAGCAGAGCTCCTGGGCACCTCTGAATCCAGCAGCATGCCACTGCTGTCTCAGCCTTCTCTGCCTGTCCAAAGCCAGGAAGAGCTGACACACTCCAGGAGTATCCCCGAGGCTAAGTCCCAGGCAGCATCAGCAAAGTCTTAGCAGACACTGCCATCTGCATTCCGAAACATGTCAGAGGAGCCTGGAAGCAAACCTGATAGGTGTAGCTTCCAGTCAGAGGATCACAACGTTCATTTCCTCAGGAATCATGAGATCAGGCTTAGGTCCTGAGTACAAGGGACAGGCCAGAGTCATCACTCCGGACATGCTGTCTTTCAACTTCCCCAGATTTTAGGGGACTTAGAAAAGTTCACCTCTGGAGTGAGCACCCAAACTGAAAAACTGAAAGCCAGAACCAAGCCTCCTAGCATAAACACACCTCTGCTGTAAGCAGTAGAGACAAAATCAAAACTTTCCAAATTCAGTGGGATGCAAGAAACAGTACAAGTTGCTTTTGCCTTTTGTAACTGGAATTTTTCACTCTGTCTTTACCTCATTCCTGGTCTCCTCTCCTCCGATTTCCTCCTTCTCATACTATTTTGTTTTTATTTTTGCTCCCCCAGGTATAATTTCCGAGGCTTCCGCTGGCTCCAGGCTATGATCTTTGCCATAGAAGAAATAAACAGTAGCCCAACTCTCCTTCCCAACATGACCCTGGGATACAGGATATTTGACACTTGCAATACAGTCTCGAAAGCCCTGGAGGCCACATTGAGTTTTGTGGCCCAGAACAAGATAGACTCCCTGAACCTGGACGAATTCTGTAACTGCTCAGAACATATCCCTTCCACCATTGCAGTTGTGGGAGCAACTGGGTCTGGCATCTCCACTGCTGTGGCCAATCTTCTGGGACTCTTTTACATACCTCAGGTACGCTCCCTCCTCACTTGTTTAGGTTACAGAAGTGGCCTGCTTCTCTACTCTGCAGAGATAAGCAGAGATTGCTTAATCTTCGCCATTTCCAGTAGAACTTTAAGGAGAGAAACAACAAAATGTGTGGATGGAAGCGGGATGGGTGTCATTGTTATGATAGAAATGTGTCTTGCTAGCACTTTGCAGCCCCCAAATATGAAGGTTACTGAGCAGCTGTAACATTTGGCCAACAGCAGCATAGTCTAGGAGGACTGGATTCCTCTAGAGTGGTTTAGTCTGTGAATACAGGTATTTTAGGACAGTCAATGACAGTTGCCAGCCCTGACACCTTAGTTGTGTTGTTACTTCACAGTAGGGACTCTCTGGTCTGGTCCAGCTCCCACAGAGCCCACTGAAGGCAGAGCTTTGTCATTGCCAGCTGCTCTTTAGGTCTCTCAGCATCTCYGATCATTCAAGTAGGTGACCTGTAAAGTTGTTTCTTTTGCTGATCAGATGCTGTGGAGGTTTCTTCTGAGCTAACCTGCCTTTCTTTTGGCCTAGGGCATCCAAAATAACATTTGTGAAATCATGTGGATATGCCCCTTGAGGTCACCTGTGTGGTGATATGATTGTGCCAATTCCTGTGTCCCAGCATCCTTCAGGCTGCATTCTGACTCTCTTGGAGTCAGTGCCAGCATCCATGGTCCCATCCTTTTGTTTAAGAGGCTTATTGATCTGCCAAGACCTTAAGCAAAGTACAAGCCTGGCTTAATGTTGTTGCTTTTAATTTTAGATTTCTGCACCGAAGTCAGCCTTATCCATTTAAGTGTTACCTTGTATAGTCTAATGTTTCCGATTCCTCTTCCAAAGTTAATAGAGGTGTCAGAGCTCACAAGAGCCCCTATAACAAGATTGTGTCAGAATGTGCTCTCAATTTGTCCTGAAAAATGTATCTTTGCTTCAGCCAGGGCTCCAATTCCCATCTGCACCACAGATGAAGAAGGAAGGATTCTTGATTGCCCTGTGAGCAGTAATACATCTTGTCTGTTGAGATTTATCAGTCTGACACCTTTCCAGGAGTCTGAAAAACTGGACATTTGGTCTTCGAGCAGGGCAAGAATGGTTTAAGCTGTGCTATCAGGGTATTGACCAGAGTGGCATTGGAAGCTGGCATGTAATAAACACCCTGATGACATCTTACGGGGCACTGTTGATTTACACATCACATTAACAGGTGAACAAGGGCTGCTGAGAAGGGTTGATAAGTTCAACTGAACGTAACGGATGTTTGCAGCTCTCAGATTTTCTCTTTAAATAGAGAATGGCATTTGTCCTATGAGGCAGTAGCCTTATCTAGAGGCTGCAGAAAAGGGGAGATGTCAGGACGTTCATTTCTGGAATGAAGTCGCAGCCAGGTAGATGAAGCATGACAACTGAAAGCAGGCTTTTAGACTGACAGATGTTGGGCAGAATTGTCACAGCCATTTATAGCAAGGCCATTAGCAAATCCAGGCTTATTAGGCTCTGCATTTCAGTAGGAGTTGAAGGTGTATTTCACAATTAACGTATGGCTCATTACTCATTCTGTTGACGTAAACACTGAAAATGTTACAACTTCTGTTCCGTTTCTCACCTCTGTGTCCCCTTAGAGCACGTGTGGCAATGGGATACATTGCTTGTTCCTTCTGGCAAAAGTTTGATGGCAGTGTGAGTAGCACTGGGCATGAGCCTGTCCAGGAGACAGTACAGCTCTGTGGAAGGAGGATTTACTCCTGTGGTCCTTGAAACTGCATTATGAGACCTCCTTTATTTCTTTCTTGTAGAAACATTAAATAACAGAGTTTAAGGAGAAGATAAGGTTTTCTGTAAATTTCCACTTTGTGCATAATGAACTGTTTATAGAAGACTTTTTCAAGTCATAAAGTCAATCATAAAAAATTCAGACACCAATCTCAAAATGCGTTTTAGAAGTTCTCCAAATCTTTAAACTGTTATTATCTGGGAATTATGGTTTTCTTCCTACTTGTAGGCAATTCAGATTGTATCTTAAGAGTATGTGTCACTTGTTCTGTTTAGAAAAATAAAATATTTATTGATAGTTTTAGAAAAGGAAATAAAATTCAGTTTTAACCATAAAACGTGGTGGCTTATGAAGCATGGACTGCCCACTGGCTTCTTTGCTGATTCCGGCCAGCAATCAGGAGACACTGCTAAAGTAGCATTACTATGACACTGCAGGATGAAGGAGATAAGCATTCTTCTTTTGTTAACTGACGGGGATAGTATATAAAAGGCACATGTACCTGATGGAGCCAGTTTAAGGATGAAGATGGATGTCAAAGGCAAGGAGAGAAAGACAGAGTAGCTTTGGAATGACAATACCATCCTGCTGTCTCATGTCTGGTTCAGGACAGAGAAATCCGGTGTTTTGTCTTAATTCAGTGCATTGCCCTCATTTATCTAGATGGTACATTATTTTTATTTCTTGATTTGACAGAAATCTTTGCCATTCCTCCAATCTAGTGTCCATTTCTCTCTCCCTCAGACCCTTGACCTTGCAGGTGGGCACAAGCTGGCTCCAGACTCTCAGGTCCGAGCAGCTGCTCCTGTACGAGCGCCTCTGTAGGATAGGCACAGCTAGAAGAATGTGCAGGCCCTCAGAGTGGATCTCCTGCAGACACAAGCTAAGAAAATGCAGCTCCCAGGCTGACAGTGATGCTAAATGGAGGCAATTTATTTCAGGCATTTCACTTTATGGTGTGTTTTGCTTGTTTGCTGTGCTCTGACAGGTCAGCTATGCCTCATCCAGTCGTCTCCTGAGCAATAAGAACCAGTTCAAGTCCTTCCTGCGCACAATCCCCAACGATGAGCACCAGGCCACAGCCATGGCAGACATCATCGAGTACTTTCGCTGGAACTGGGTGGGAACAATCGCAGCTGATGATGACTATGGCCGGCCAGGGATTGAAAAATTTCGGGAAGAGGCAGAGGAGAGAGATATCTGCATTGATTTTAGTGAACTCATCTCCCAGTACTCAGATGAAGAGGAGATCCAGCAGGTGGTAGAGGTCATCCAAAACTCCACAGCAAGAGTGATTGTTGTTTTTTCCAGTGGCCCAGATCTGGAGCCTCTCATCAAAGAGATCGTCAGGAGAAACATCACTGGCAAGATCTGGCTGGCAAGCGAGGCCTGGGCCAGCTCTTCCCTAATAGCCATGCCAGAGTTCTTCCGTGTCATTGGCAGCACCATCGGGTTTGCACTGAAGGCAGGACAGATCCCAGGCTTTCGTGAGTTCCTGCAGAAGGTGCATCCCAAGAAGTCCATCAACAATGGCTTTGCCAAGGAGTTTTGGGAGGAGACATTTAACTGCTATCTCCCTGATGGGTCAAAAAATTCTCCTGCTTCAACTTCCTTCCACAAGGGCCATGAAGAGGGGCTGGGAGCTGGAAATGGAACGTCTGCCTTCCGACCTCCGTGCACAGGGGATGAGAACATAACTAGTGTGGAGACACCGTACCTGGACTACACACACTTGCGGATATCCTATAACGTGTACTTGGCAGTGTATTCCATTGCCCATGCCTTGCAGGATATTTATACCTGTACCCCTGGGAAGGGACTTTTCACCAACGGGTCCTGTGCAGACATAAAGAAGGTGGAGGCATGGCAGGTAAGCCCTTCATTCCTGTGCCTGTGCAATATACCTGCAGAAGGAAAAACAAGCTGTCCCAAATGCCCTTTAGGGTGCCTTTCATAATCCTGGGTCTCAGACACAGCATAACACTCCTGGAATGCAGCGTGTGACTGTGTCTGAGACAGGTGCATGCTCTCATCCCACAGGAAACATAAGGTAAGTTGAGCTAGGCCTGGAGCAAAAGGGTTTTAAACCAAGTTACATTTTCTTGCATTTGTTGCAGGCCAAAAGTGCACACACAGACAATTACTACAGCCTGGCTGATGCAAGGTAACTTGATCATATATTGAGCCTTACATAAACAAGAGGGCCTGGGGAGAACACATAAACAAAGAAAACAGTTTTTAGAGTTCATTTTCTTTGGTGAGTTTTATATCTTTTGCAATTCCACAGCAATTTTCCATATAGGCTGTATTTTTTTCCCTCACAGTTTTAAGCTTATGTAGGATCAAACTAAAGAAGATTGAGTAATGAAGAAAAATAATGTGTGACTCTTGGGCAGAAAATAGATAGCTGCTTTGATTTGGCAGTAGTATTTGTGAACTGATGAAATTATACTAATGACTTAGTCCCATTCACCCATTCATTCAATGCATTCTGCCCACTGGCACATGGATCACATGCTGGCATTTTTCTTCTGATCCTTTATGAATATTCTCTACCTTACTATGTGTTTAATCATGCTATCCAGTGTGGTATTCACTTTGTGGTTTTAATATCCACTGCATTCTTAACACAACCAGCATGGACTATCAAATGATGATATGTCAAATATGTAGCAAATTCTTCCTGCCTTATTCTGGTTGTCACAATATGCTTGAGCCCAAACATGTCTGAAATCAGAACAACACAGGTGAATAAATGGAGGATCACTCCCCATTTGCATGACTGTTTTCCTCTCTTTAGGATAGTCTAACCAAAACAAAGGCTTGCCACTAACTGCAGTTGTCAGGTCACATTCCCATGGGTACTGCAGTTTGGTTTCTGTCTAGTCTCAGTTAACTCAAAAACATCAGTCAGATCAAAGTAAAAGGCTTTGTCTTGGCACTTATGAGAAACTTGCACTGCTCTAGGTGCCTGAACAGGTTTATCAAAACCACTTTACTTGGAGTTGATGAGTGCGAGGTTTGACCCTCATTCAGAAGAATCCTGCAATTGCTGGCTGTCTCCAAAGTTTATGTCTTTCAAAGCTATTCCACTTTTCAGGAAAATATTGGTAGAAATGGGCAAGTTGCAGACAGATTTGGCTTTCACTGTTGTCAGTATAAATTATCCTGAATAAATGTGGATTAATTCATTCCTTTATGCCTTGTCCGCTTGGGAAGTAAAGCTGGACATTCATGCCATTGCTAAGTAAAATAATGTGTTTGTTGAAGATTCCATGGTTGGGAAGAATGACCTCTCATTTCTGTGTTGCTTGTTGGGTCCTGAAGGATATACACATCAAAATGTAAAGCAACCTGCTGATCTAGGCATTTGGATATACATACCTGCCTGACAGAAGGGAATCAGCATCAAGAAGAAATCAAGAAGAAATAGAGAATAACCCACTGGGCAGGGAGTGCTACAAAGGAACAGGTTATACTTATAATGACTACTATCATATGGTGGCTTTCAAGCCTACTTGCACATTTTTTCACTTTGTTTCAAAATCAAACACATGAATAGCAGGTAAATGCCAAATTTGTGTGCACACCTACTTCATACCAGGCATTGCAGCTCATTACCTTCAGGAAGCTTTCCTCAACCCTGGGAGTAATGAGTTCACTTCATAAACATACAGCCTCCAGCATTTCCAGAGTGGTTTTCTGACAACCATGCAGAACAAAATCTTTCTAGTAAAGTCAATCTCATTTTCAGTGGTACTTCTGCCAGTGTTCACTGCCTGCTCCCTTTCTCACAGTCAGGTCAGGGTTTTCTTGATGGGTAGTGACCCGAGAAAGCAAGGACAGTGTAAGGAGGCCCCCATACCTGTGACTGAAGGGCAGATGCTCACGGTGTGCAATTATTGGCCAGGTGCCGTGTGGTACAGATAAGGTGAACCTGCTGAACTTGTGGCCCTTGTCAGCAGGGTTGGTGGCTGGGGAGCAAAAACAACACATTCCACAGTTTAATTATGTACCATTTAATTTTGTTGCCTTTCAATGGCATTATCCTATTAACACATATGAGTTTTTATTGCTGATTACTAATTGCTAATTTTATGTTCTTAGAACAAAATCTTTTGGGGGATGTTCTGTATCATTTGTGGAGGGTGCTTCTGCAGGTCCATGTATAAACTCAGGATTTTTACCTCAGTGATCAGTTCATTTGAAATGGACAGCCTAGCACAAATCACTGTGAGTTGGTTAAACTGAGCGAAGTTCTCCTATTAAGAATTTACCATTTATAGTTTAAGGAGGCTCTAGGTATGTTTCAGCATGGAGAGCATAGAATTTTTGTCTCCTAAGGTAAAATATCAAATACTATCAACTTTCTTATTTACTTTTTATAGCTACTTGTTTAAGAAACCGTTTTCTCATTTTCTCCACCTGGGTCAGTGATCTGTGAGAGATCCTGTCCATAAACACAGTCTTGCTTCCTTTTGTTTTACCAGTGCCTCTGACGCTGGCTATGGGCATTCCCAAGTGGAGATGGGACTGGCCAGCCCAAGCTGTCCAACTGCCCATCATGTGCAGAGATGCAGCCACAGGCAGCTCTGGTAAGCAGGCAGGACAGCTTTCAGGCTGTGCCCAGAGGAACTTGTGCCACTCATTCCACATATAGAGCTGGCCAGAGAATTCATAATCTTTTATCTGAAAATGGGGCAGCTGGTGCTTCAGAACTCTTCAGAAAACAGCAGATTTTATTAGGATGTCTGTGCTGCCCTTGTTCTGAACAATCTAAGCTGTCTTGTTTTAAGAATCTATCCTGCTGCAGGGCAGAAGATAATCTAGGTGCACACCTTTGCAAGATGCCTGCAAAGGGCAGACAGTATTATCTGCTTGTGCCATTGTTGTGTCCTGCACAATATCGAACAAAATCAGATCAATTACTTCTTTTTGCACTGTTTTGTTCAGGTAAGAAAAAGGTGCAGGGCAATCCCAAACAAAATTTATAAATTCTGTCACTTTGCGGCAAGGCAAAATTTTACAAAAAGCACTAAGAATTAAAGTGCATGGTTGCAAACAGTACAATAGAAAAAAATCCTCCTAAAGGTTTCCAATACCTCTGGCTGTCAGAAGACCATGCTCTTCTGCTGGGGGGGTTGTGACTTTTTAGGAGACCCTATCAAGTAGAGCTTATTCTGTGTGTTGCTCTGGTTTGTGGATTTGCCTAACCCAAACACAGGCTCTCCCATAAGCTACAGAATGGAAATGGGAAGTTATGGCAAGAGGTGGGATACACGCTGAGAACTGCTGTACCAGTGCTGCCTCTTTGTCAAAATTCCCTGCATTTTTGACCTGTTTCTCCATAACTGCTTTAACAGTCTGGTTTTGAAGCCCTTTTTTCTTAATATCTTTCCTAATAAGATTTCTCAAGTCCCTCAAGTTCTTTCATTTTCTTAGCCAAATAGATCATGAGGCTATTTCTGTGGTCACTTCTAGGAAAAAGTCCATCTGTTCTTTTTTTCTGTTTCCCTCTGAGCATTTTCAGGAGCCTCTCTGGTGTCTCACTGCAGACACTATGTGGTCCTGCAAAAAAATAGGGAGAAAACTAATAGGGAATACTGATCTGTCCTTCAGAGCAAATATTTCCTGCTTCATATTATTACTGTGTGAGAAGATGAAAGACCTGTCTTTTCGTCAGACTGAGGTCACTCAGTTTCTGCCCATTCATTTGGATTCTTGATGAGCAGCTGCTGGACCTCTCTTTGTGTCTTAAAGCAAAAGCATTGTGATTAAATGGGGAAGACAGGCTCCCAAAGATCTGAGAAGGCAAAGGTGTGGAGTCACAGGGTCATTGAGCAGACCATCTTTGACTCCCAGACAATTTGCAGGTTGCCATTACACTGGAGGCTTTGAACTTTAGCATGAGTGGAAAATAAAAGTTCTTCCAGGCACCAAGGCAAAGCACAGTGCAAGGGCTGAAAAATGTATTGTGCTAATGAGTTGCAGGTTAGAGATACACTTGTGTGTATTATTCTGTGCCTGAAAATATGACTGACCTCAGACTCAGTGAAAAGCTGCCATATGCTGTTCCCCAAAATAAAAAACAAATACAAATTGGCTTCACCTAGCAACACCTAAAGTCTTTTATTGCACTTCCCAGCCAACAGTTCCTTCCTCAGTGCTGGTGATAGGCAATGTGAAGAGGTAAAAATGGATTGGTGCCTTCTCCAGCTTTACATTTAGCCATGTGTGCCTGCTGGAAATTGATTGGGCAGGGCTTCAAAGAAGTAAATAATGCCTTAGATGACATAGACCTTTGAGCCTAGTGACTTATCTAATCAATTTTTGTGTCTATTAAACTAGAAGCCTGTTTGAACATTCAAAACCAGCTGCTTTGTGGTATACAGAATTAAAGAGTATCAAAACAGCTATTAGCTATGGCTAGTGGGAAAATTAGTCACCTGGGAAGAATCACAAGAAAATCGCAGAGGAAACAGTTGAATGTCAGGCAACTGCAAAACCTTGCCTATTCTGTACTACAAATGCACTCGAGATGTATTTGTTGTGAACCGAAGGCAAGAGGTGTGCCTGTGTTGTGGGAGACAGAATTGAGAGGGACACAACTTGAGCCACACACAGAAATATGGGGTTCAATAGAGCAAACACAGCTATTTACCCACCAGGGCAATGCTTATTCATCAGCTTGAAGATAACAACTTGTCATCAGCAGACAACAGATGGAGTATTTAGATGTCTCTACAGCTAAAAGGAAAAAGACTTAACTGGACTCACCAGTAGAAAATGTGCTGGGAAATGATTGCCCTGACAAGGCTACTAGAAGAGGGGTGAATGAACTGCATGCAACAAGTACAACAAAAGAGTTATGGTTATTAATTACTAAGTAAAGAATGGCTGAGATTCTTCTGAATTGGGGTAGTACACATTGCCTGATGACCAAACCCACAGTATTCTTGTCTACCCCCAAACATGTTGAATTTTTCATAAAAGTCACTTTTAATATAGTCATTTATGCACTGCTTTACAAAAAAAGCTGTATTTGAAAAAAACTTTTTTATATTTATGAAGCTCATTTATTAATTACTCCTGTCAGCTGGGGAAAAGTCAGTTTTTCAGCCTATAAGCAGGAATTTTAAGGAAGGCTCCATGAAATGCTCGTATAATGCCTCTCTGTAGCAACTTCAGATAACAATTATCCCCTGAATTACCAAGATGTCAGACACCAGTATCTGTAAAAAGACACAGTGTGTCTTTATTGCATAAAAGGACGTCACATTTCTTCCAGGACTGACCTTTCCTGATACTACTCACAAATGGAGCTTGTGACAAAGGGCACCTTGAGAGCTTCCTAAAGGCGCTCACAAGGTGGGATGAGGAAACAAGTAGGTATATAAAAGATTTCCATTTATCCCAAGGCAGGGTTGAAGCTAACTTCAAAGGCATGATAATCATTGCACAGTTTATTATTTCATTCTTTCTGTGTAGTCAGCTATCTTCACAAACATTTTACTAACCAGTCACAGAGTTTTATCCCCAAAGTAAACTTTCATGCACTGTGAAGGATGGGTGTTGCTCCACACAGAAATTAGGAGGAATGAGAGCAAATTACTTTTTATTATGTCCCTTTTGCCTCATAGAATTATAAAAGTGATCTTCCAACTGGACTAGAAGCAATACTTCATTCTGAAAGGACTTTTACCAGTGTCTGTAAGAAGAATGACATGAAAGACTGAAGAAATCAAAGTCTTGACATGAGATTTCTTTGTTGTCCAAGACTTACATTGATAGAGGAAAAGGAAAAAACAGATTTAACCCAGTAGCCAAGTGGAGCATGTGCCCAAACAGTAACGGAATCCCCTGAAATATTAGTTGACCATTGATGGGACCTATGACTGTGCTTGCCCACTCTGAATGTCTGAAACACTTGCATGAGTTCAGTTAACACACTTGTGACTGTAGGAAATTTTGTGACTCTTTTTTTTTTCCCCCATGAATAGTACTTCTTGAATAGATTATAAATAAGCACTGAACTCAGGTTTCATGAATTACCATGGTTTTGTTAAAAGATGACACCTAGAGTGCAGAATCTGTTGGTTTTCATCCTAACAAAGAGCTTACACAGGCATTAAGTAATTCATCCTATTGCTCCAAATAGGAACAGATTTACAGTTGAAAGCTATGACTTTCTTCTGGCCTAGGGAGCAGCACAGTTCTTCAAAGCAGCATCAGAAGTGCTCTGTGCAGGATGCAGTTTCAGTTTCACTGGGGCTTTGGAGAGACTGATCCATAAAGGGACAGATCTACACAACTGTTCTCTGCACAGCTGGTAGGGATGGCATTAAACCCCTCCCAGGAAAAAAAAAACATTTCAGTCAGACTTTGTTTGCACAAGACAACGTATGTGAATTATATTACTTGAAAACACTGAGCACTTGAACCTTTGTATCTACTAGTACCTTTAACAATAGGACCATTTTTAAAGTGTTATTTCATATTAAACTTTAAATAATAAAAAATACCTTAGCTTAAGCTGCTAGATACTTCACAGAAACAGCTATTGTCTAATATGGTGATGTCCCAAGAGCATTAAAGCATAATTTGCTCAGTTAGTACTCCTGCCAATAGATCTTTCACCCTTAGTATCCAATGGATTTCTCCACATTACATTTGCTGCAAGTGAAAACTAAAGCAATTATGGCATTAAGTCTAGACTAAGTGGCTCTGATTTTTTTTCATGCTATGGCTGTAGGTAAAGACAGGAGCACAAAATACTATCTAACAACACTGACAATTAGGTTTCATTGTACCTGTGCAATTGCCTTTTTCTGTCCAGAGACCATCTCCCTCCACAAAACCTCAGCAGAAACCTAAAACATGTTTAAATGGAGTCACTTTCCAAATGATCATGCAGCTTGAAATCCTTTGTATAATAAATTATGTAAATTTATGCCACGTTCAGGAAAGTAAGTAATCTTGGTCCAGCTAAAAGTTGCTTCTTATCAGATGTAAAACCTAGGAATTTCACTTCTGAAGGGCTGTGTTTGACAGCCAAACTTGTGTTTAGCAAGATTTATTTTCCCCAAAGACCAGTAGATGACAAGTTTTTAATTAGTATGATCCATGGCAGGCCACGTCTCTTGTCACAGATCATGTCTGATTTCCAGTTGGGATTTACTGACCTTTAGTTTCATTGGTCTTTACTTAGGCTTGCTTTATTAGATTTAAAAGTCCAGATGAAGTATGCATCATTTTTCTCCATACAATATTCATGCACATTATTCAAATTATTCCTCTGTCTTACCTTGATAATTTAAATAGAGTGGGCTTTTAGTCATAAGGTTATGTTTTCTGCTTTAGTTCTGTACGTTGTCCATTCACTTATCCCTCTTTTTTGCATGTATTCAGTATTCCTTCAACAGACTCAACACAGCCAGACAGTGAAAAAAATCCCACATTTGCATACTCCTGTTACTTCCTCATTTGTAGGAGCACAAGGAACCTGAGCCTTCCGTGCCACTACATGCAATGGAAAGGTCACATTTAGTTGCCAGTAATACTTTGCAGGAGGTGGTACCCTTTCTGTGCCTGGCGTGAATTCCTTATGCCTTGTTGCACAAGCCTGAATTTCACGGTATTAAACACAGATGTTTGAAAGCAATCTGAGGGGAAATGCTCTTTCTTGAATATTATTTACCACTATCTTAATCCATTAATTTTCTGCAAATTTTCCCACCAGTGCATTTGTTGTTGCTGCCAGGGCACTGATGAACATACTGGAAAACAGTGAGTGGTTTACTGAGGCTGGAGGAATTCCCCATGAACCAATGATCTGCCTCTGTTGATATCTGTTGGGCAATTCTTGGTCCACTTTATGTGAAGTATAAAGCTCAGTTACTTCATTTCTGAAGAAGGGGTATGTTGGTCAACCCAACTTGAATTTAAGAAGTTATGTATTCCTCAAATGTTTCTAGGTGGCAGCAATCATGCTTTAGTCCTATTGTTTTGTATTAATTGCTCCTCAGCCCTAAACTTTTGTTTTTCATTGTTTTTCCTGTGATTCATATCAAGCTAACCAGCCTTTGGCTTCAGAGGACCTCCCTCTGCCTTTTACAGTATTGTCATTTCTTGGCAGATGTTGCAGCCCACCAGAGGCTGACACTAAGCAGAACTTTGGACACAGTGTTGGCAATACATTACACTTGCAGGTGTAGCAGAAAGGTGAATTTGGGTTGCTGTGGAATAAGATTAGATAGCATATTGACTTTGTCATTCAAAGCCAGTGGCATTTTTATGTGTATATCATAAACCTACTGTATTAGCGCTCGTTTTATTGCTCATGGACTACTGTGATGAACTGTCTGGTTCTGTCAGCCTTTTAGATCCAATTTAAATTGCTCAGGCTGCCCTCTAATCTCTCTTTAAGGACTTTCCACCTCACTTAATGTCACATTATGGCTCCAAAACAAGTGCCCTTGAGATAAGAATGTCTGTGATTTTTTTCTGATAGCAAGGGTATTAACACATCATTCATTCAGCTTTCCTGCTCCTCCTCAGCTCTCTCTTTAGCATTCTGTCCTCTTCAGTTGTCTCTTACAGCCTTAATGTCATGAGGATCTGGTATATATATGACTCTTTTCAATCTTAATATGTTCAAGAAACTTCTTATACGTTGCCTGATGATTTTCTTCTTCTTTGTTCTCCAGGATTTTTATGTTCTGCTTTCTGTCAATACAACACCTGTGTTTTTCAGTCATATTTGAATGTTCTGTTTTGGATTAGTGCTTTTAGAGCCCACCATAACTAATACTGCTATTTGAGCTCCATTTGTATGATGAGGATGGGAACGTATCATTACTGTCTAATTAATGTGTTTTTATTTTAATGAGCATAGGCAAAATTCTGAACTGATAATGAGTTTATCATGCATATGGTACAGTCAGTCCTCTCCTGTAGCTTGTCCATGGTTTTTTCCATTCTGTGGAGTTCAGAGGCCTCCATCATCACTGTTCTATGTTTGCACATCACTGGAACAGAGATGCCTCCTTGATTTCATATAGCATTATATCCTGCATCTAGGGGTTTTCCACAGACATTATTTTTTATTTTGCTACAATAATTTTTTTCCTGCTTCCTAGGAACTGAATTCATGCTCACAGAATTTAAGGAGGGGAGAAGTGCTGTCACTTCATCCATTTCTCCCTAGAAGAAACCTACCGGAGTCAGTAGATCAGATTAAGTCTGTTTGGGATGGCACTGAATCTAGCTACTCCAGATGCTCTAAGTCCTGATGTTGTTTGTAGGAAGGAATTTTTTGGACTCTAGGGAACTAATACTACACTATCATGTGCCATACAAATATGTTGAGGTACCATCATGCAGCTGGATCTTAATTTAAAACAGAAAAGGGGAAAGTGATAGAGGTAAAAAATAATTTTGTCATCTCTTTTCTACTCTAGACTTAGTCAAATTCACTAATTGCAGTTAATGGAAACATCACTGTCCAAACCAGCATTTTGACAGACTCAAAATGAATTGTTTCCCCTTTATCCCACTTTAAAAAAAAAGAGTAATTGCAGTTTAAAAAGAAGTGTCACACTTTTGAGTTAGATTTTAAAAAATATGTTTGTACTGAACTTCATTTGACAGGGTTTCACATGTTTCCCTGTGTGAATCTTTGGTCACACTGGGCAAAATCATTATGCTTTTCCATAGCACACACATGTGAGGTCCTGTTTACTATCTGCTAAGCATTACACAGTACAGGCTCAGGACTGGTGTCCTGTGGACAATTGTATTTAGAACTGTAGGTATGCACAGGGCCAGCAGGAGTTGTGAAGGACCTTAGGGAAACAAAATATCTTGGTCCCATCCTTACTGTGTCCTACAGCCTCCTAACTGATGGTTAAATCAGTCTGGAAAAGCAACCTGCAATACCAAAACATTGCAAGATCATTTCTTGATTCCTTTGGGAACCTCTGTGACTCACCAGACACGTCTTTCAGAAGCATTTCAGACTCAGGTTTGCAAAGGAATTGAGGCATCCTCAACCACCAGTAAATACCAAATGAGTTTTTCTGAAGTATTGCTTTTGGACCTGACTTGTGCAGCCTCTGCTACGAAATCCACTAGGGCTGGGCTTTTGATTTGTCTCTGGACACCCTTGTAAATGTGGTACTGTAATAAATCTGATCCTAAATCAGATTAGTCCCATTTTATATCAAGTCCTCTTTAGAAATGCTTGCCTTTGACTTTTTTGGTTTAAGTTACTTACTTCTACTGGTGTAGTAGTAGCTATTAATTTGTTCATTTTGTCACCTTTCATGGTCAAGAAAGCATCAAAGCTGCTGCAGTTTTTTAGCAGCAGAACAGGGTCACTGGGTTGCTGGTGAGAACACCACATAAGCTGACTCTTCCATCTCAGTTACAGGCAGTAAAACTGGTCCTAGTCTTAGGAAGCTTCAGGCTTCTGCAGTTTCCAAGCTGACTAAGCACTCACAGCACAGAACGCAACAAGGGAAGCACCAAGCACCTTCCTCTGAGCAGCGAGTGATGATATTTCCAACACAGTCCATGAGTTCCTTCCTCTCCCAATTTCTGCAAGTTTCTGTTGGAGATCCTGCTTCTCTCTCACAAAGAAAGGCCATAATGTATGCATGGGTCCCCATGTCAGCACCGTGCTGCCCCTCCTCAAGGACAGAGCACTGGTCAATGGAAGAGGCAGAGAGACATCCAACCCCCATCTGCCTAGGGATCATATCCTTGAAAGAAGCAGAACAGAACCATTTATCAGTTACAATATGACAATCAGCACATCTCGTCGTGTCAGCTGGATGTCCTGTATTTCTCTGGAGACCTGAATAAGGTCAGTTGCCTTTGCAGGGACAGGGGTCTCTGCTTTTGCGAGAATATATCACCTCTTTCCCACAAATCACTATGTGTGCCATTAACAATGAAATAAGTCCATGCTTTCATTTCCCTAGAAATGGAAGACTAACTGTCCAAGAGCTATTATCACCACTTCTGGACCTCTCTGATCTTCATTTAATTTCATTCTTCTTTTCTGATCAAATTAATAGAACGAACAGCTTTTTCCAGAGGAGACTTGTACTATTGATGCTATATTTTCAGTATAATTTTCTTTCTTACTTTGATATCCTAATATTTTGTTTGCTCTTTCTGCTGCATAACACACTGAGCTGTCTACAATAATGAACAGGTCTTTGTCTTGAGCGGATAGTTAATTTTCTTCAATAAAGATTATGAATAGCTTAAATTATTACTTCTAACATATGGCACATTATTTTTGTCATACACATTTAATTGTGTTATCCAATGACCTTCCTAGCTTTACAAGGAAGTAATTCGGTTCTTATCAAAGCATAACAACATTGAATGTTCTTGAGTTATTCTCAGGCTTCGCACAGCTACTCTTGAGTATTGAGTGAATTCTTGCTTTCATTCTTTTTTTCAATTCAGTGCAGATCTAGCATTTCACCAGAGCTGGGATGTCCATCCCATCTTGCCAAATTTCCCTTGGAATATTTTCTGTGTATCTCTGGCTGACCATCAATTCTCTTCCACACCAGCTCTTTTTCCAGAGTCTATCTCCTTTTGTTCATCTTCCGTGTTACCAACCTGCCTGGACTATTGCACAGTAGGTGCTGACTGGTTTTCATTATTTTGGCATGAAGTGCTCAGTATCCCAACTACACACCAGGCACTCCTTGTGCATGAAGCTGAATGTTTGTAACAGGAAGACATCCAATTTTTTGGTGAGATATTTACAATGAGAATCACAGCATTGTTCCTGGGTACCTTTCAGCTTCTCCACCTAAGTTACCCTTATAATGATAAAAAGTATTAACTTCTTCAGAGCAGTAAGCCAATTGAAACCAGGCAGCTTAGGTGGAATCTAGTCACCAGAAATAGGACCTAAGGGAACGGCCTGAAGCTGTGACAGGGGAGGTTTAGATTAGATATTAAGAAAAGGTTTTTCACCCAGAGGATGGTTGGAACAGACTCCACAGGGCAGTGGTCATAGCACCAAGCCTGACAGAGTTCAAGAACCACTTGTACAATGCTCTCAGGCACAAGGTGTGATTCTTGGGGTGTCCTGTGCAGGGCCAGGAGCTGAACTTGATGAGCACCTTCCTCATGGGTGCCTTCCAACACAGAATATTCTATGATTCTGTGAATGTAGCGAGTGGTGTGAGGCAATGAATCACATCCTTCACTGGCTGAAGAATTCCATTATCTTCTGGATGGCCTTTGGGAAAAGGTGTGATTAATGGTGTTGACATATTCTGTCATCTTGGTTTTAAAAACAGCATCAACACTACATGCTCTCCCTCTTGGTATACAAAGGGCATTAGGGAGGGATGAGGGGTTATAGAGGAGGGGGAGAGATCAGCTCCAGCAGGCAAGAAGAATGCTTTGGACAGAAGGGTGAAATTCATCTTGCCCTGCCTCAGGCTTCTGGAAACAGGTATTGCTGACACAAGGGGTCAGGGCCAGCACCTTCCAGCCTGCTCAGTTCCTGTGTGTCAGAACTGCTTGATGTTCTGATGACAGCACTGCCTTTCAGAGAGCCCAAGAACTGGCCCTACATAAAAAATGGGCAGAACGAGATATTCCAAATTAGAGCATGCAGGAGGAATTAAGGATTTGATACAGGAATGTAGCAATATATTTTAATAATTTAGGCCATAGTTTATACCAGGTGCACCAGCTGAGCAATTTTCAGCTGTTTTTCAGTCCTTTTATCAAACATTCTGGAATTCATCAAGGCTACTGAAACATAAATTATGATAAATTAAGAAAAAA
>PYHW01009147.1:686421-721294 GCA_013186435.1 Turdus rufiventris | reverse complement strand
TTACTGCATTAATCAGATTGATTTGTCATTCAGAAGTCCTTTGTTCCTGCACAGAAAGTAAAAACTTGTGTTCTTGTAGCCTGTAAATGAAGATTGTCACATAGGTAATTGAAAGTGAAATGATAAAAGGAAAAACACCAAAAAAATATTACTTCAGAGAACATTTCTCCTAAAGTATGTTATGAATGGATCTTTCAGAACTGGCCTGGGCATATTTCCTTGTGATACCTGACTACTAGCAAAACCCAGGTCCTGGGCACCATGACTCCTGGCCTAAGCAATAGCTGATCTCTCAAGTCCTTATGCCGGTTACAGGACTATGAAGGCATCTTCTCCATGTGCTTGATGAGAGATCTGAAACAAGAGAGAAGATTGGGCCCTCTTCAATTCAAAGTGAAAGTCAGGACTTGACATCTAGATGACAGTTGCCAGCTCTTCATCTTCATTCACACCGAGCCATGATGTGGTACTGTTGGCTGCTCTCAGCACGAGCACTCCACATAACCAAGGAGCAAAACACTTGGTGCCTATCAGTCCAGAACTGTTTTACAGGCCTGAAGAGAGATAGGTAGAAGAAATTAAAACTTTAGCGTAGGAAAATGTATGTTAATTGTCAGACAGGATTGCTAGCCACTGAGTGTTAGGAGGGGTAATTGTTTGTCTTTTATGGTGACAGACACCTATAATGTGCCCAGGTTCTCTTCCATTGCAGGACTGTTTGACCTAGGAGGAAACAAATCAGAAAGGAACTGCAGAAAGAAGCCAAGGATGTTAAATCCTTGACAGTATGGAGACTAATTAAGGATCTGTCACAGTTCAGACAGAGTAAAGGACAGCTCATAGCCCACCTGGATACTGACATTTATTTATATTTATTTAAGAATTAACAGGACTACAACTTTTACAACTTTTAACTTCTTGGTATTTCACACTCTTGCTTTCCCCACAGTGTTACATCACCAGGTCTCCCTTCCTGGTAGGGACATAGTGGAGGTCTGTCAAGGTAAAAGTTCTCAGGTCATGCTGTGCAGCTCCTCTCAGTTCCCTTTCTCAAGCATTACTGGCCAAGGTTGTTGAGCATCCCCCAACATTTGTCTCCACACATTTCTTTCATCTCCAGGATCTTGCCCTAGTTCCAATTTTTTTATCAAAACATGATCTTCACTTTCTTTCCTAGCCTGACCCCTAGTTTTGGTTGCAATCAGCCTCCTAACTGGGGGATCTGTCTCCTATCTTGCTACTAATTGGAGTATTTAGGTCATGCCAGTACTGTTTAGTCCTGCTATCAAAATGCACAACTAGTCTGTGGCTTGTGCTTCAGAGGACAGCTCAAAGTTCAACTTTGGGCATGCAGGCACACACAAAATTCTCTGCTATCTGACAGCATCCAAAATTTAAAACGGTTGTTTTGCCTGTCACCGCCCCCAGTACTAGTGACAGAAAGTGAGTGTATACTGCATATCAAGAAAAGGGGGAGAAAGGAAGCTCGCAAGGCAAAACAAAGGTATTAGGTGGTGTTTGTTAAAAGTGACACAGCATCCTTCAGATAACTGAGTTATGTCCAATGAGTAAAATTGGAAGATTCATAAACTCTGGCAGATTAAATGTAAAAATAAAATAAGGCAGGCCAGAAAAATAAATAAGCAATAACCTGAAATGGGGTAAAAGACCATAAATCCTATTTTAAACACTTCAGGGGTAGAATTGTCTGTTGAGGCATAGATTATCACTGCAGAAGACAAGGTAAGGCCATGACCGAAGAAAAGTGTACTCCTCATGGACAACCTTAAAAAGATTTAGTTATTTATGTAGGACTTTTAGAGGATCTGTCTAATTGAACTTACTATAGAAGAAACTATGGAACACAAGAGAAAAATGGACCTTAATACTTCGGGGCAAGTGAACAGTATTTACCCAAGGGATCTGCCAGAGCTCACAGATGAAGTAGCTGAAGAGCTGGCTAAGGTGTCTATCTCCTCACTTCAAAAATCTTAGGCCCCAAGGCCTAGAAAGCTGACAGATGAGACACCAATTTTCTGAAAGGGTTCTAGAGGAGATCCAAGGAACTAACAGAGCCTGGTTGAGCCCATTATAAGAAATTGGGTTTTAAAAAAAACACGAAGGAAAAATAGAATATACTGAGGAAAAGAGACCATGGCTTCTCTAAATAGAAACCCTACCTCATAAACATCCTGAAGTGCTTTGAAGGCTTTGGGATGTGTATGGATAAGGGAACTTCTATTCACAGATTATGCTTAGGCTTCTTGAAGGCATTTTCTGGTAGTCTGTCAGCAAATTCAGAACTTACATGTGTATTGGTTGAAAAATAGTCAGCAGAGGATAAAAATAAATTATGAGACCTAACTTATCACAAATGAAGTTGATCAAATCTATGGGTGGACTCCTCAGGTCTGTCTGAATAGTAGTCAAAAAAAGCAAATGCGTTTTTAAGAATAGTCACAATGGAAAAGGAACAGAGAGGTAAACAGTGTGTCCTGGGGCCACTTTCTCAACCCATTGGTGCATCTAACTTCAGTGTCATGTGCAAGGCTCAGAACTGATGAAGACTGGGATTATTTGGAGACGGGTCAGTGGAACAACTTCTGTAGAAGATGTAGCAACATCAGATAGGGCTCAGTAGCCTGAGAAAGAGGTATCTGAAGAGAGGTGATTATAAAGCCCTGAGAGGCATGGAAAAGATGACTGGCAAATGACAGCTCTTTGCCAATATAAGCATGAAGGTCATCAAAAGAGATTCATAGCTCCTGTGTTCCAAAAGGGATGAAGAAGCGCTTGTCTGATAAAATGTGGGTCTCTGTACTGTAGGAAGCTGTGGATGTTAAAAGTTCACACAGGTGCAGAACACAAATGTGCAATGTCACAAAACAAAAATCTACCTGAAGGTTATTGGGTACAAAACCTCTGTCCCAGGAAGTCACTGAGCTACAAAACGGGTGAGAGTGTTCAGGAGAAGTATCACAGGCCTTGTGCTCCTATTGTAGGTATTTGCTGTTGGCCACAGTACAACAGGGTCCTGGTCAGGTAAGCTGCCAGCCTGGCCCAATACAACTTTATTTATGTCACAGCTTTATGATCTTCCCATAAAAGCACGTGACCCAGAATATCTAACCTGGATAAAATATGGGATGCTGCATGGCTGGGAACGGCCTCACCAGGAATAATGGGAGGGTGAACTAGAGGGCAGCTTGCAAGACCTTTCCAATGATAGGTTTTTTAATTAAAAGGCATTGCAATTCAACACGAAGTCTGTGACAGAGAGAAAAGAAGGAAAAATTACAGAAAGAATTATCTGTAGACAGTACCTTGCACAATGCTCTCCCCACAAGCTTCTACCAGCTGCTAAGAGTGTATCCAAGCCACAAGGTCAGCACTTCCTTCATGAACTCTTGGTTCCAGGATATGATAAACTATTGGGAAGGATGAATCAGGAAAACCTTATAAATATGATTGCCTAGCAAAAAATTCTGAGAATATAGAAACCATAAGCAAAATTGAAATAAAAGCCATCTTTGAGGTACCAAACCTTAGTTACTAAATAACTAAAAAACAATAAAATAGCCGGCCAAAAGTAATCCCCCCTTAATAGAAAAATACCTTCTGCTGGAGAGCAGGTCCAAAGGTCAAAGAAGACCCTGCTAGCTTGGCAAATGAAGTCTAAAGAGTAGTTTTTAGCGTTTAAAGTGTAACACAGTATAGTAATTTAATGATTCACATAGGCTGCATATAAATGCTATAGGATTTGTATCTTGTATTAGATTATTTAGTAGAAATTAAAATATTCAACACAGAAGAAAATTTATTGTATTGTAATGGAAACCTCGCTCTCTTAGCTCTTAGCTTTTCCTTTTACCACACCCTTATCTCTCTCTCTTACCAGCCTCTTACCCCTTGCTCTATTACTCTTTCCTTTCTTACTGCCCTGCTCCAAGCTGCAGTTAGCAGCTCCAGGCAGGGCCCTTTCGCCCACGCCCTTTTGCAATAAACCACAAGTTTCAAAACCTAGCTTTAGAAATCTCTCCATCTGTCCAATCCATCCAGCCCACTGCCTACAGCCTCATACAGTCTCCTACAATAAACCTACCCCTGACACATGCTGTTGGCCTGGCTGAAGTAGGGTCTTTTAGGTCTTTGTGAATTATGTTAAGCATAGTTACAAAACATAGTGACACATTTTTAACTATAAAGTCTTTAGCTAATCATTGATAAACTGGTGACTATAAATAGTGTTGAGGTTATTCAGAGTCTACAACCTCCTCTTTTAAAGTTTAGTGCTTATATATTCCTTGTCTGTTTAAATTGTATTTTCACCCTGTAAGGAGCAGAACTTGTGAGATACAGAGATATGATCCTGGGGCTTTCTTGCTCTCTAGAAAAGGAACATGTTCTGGTAGTTCATTTTATAAGCTGCTGCTCAGAAATTTAGATTTGAACAAAAACTTTGTTGTTTTTTGAAAAGAAAAAACCCCAGGCTTTGTTATTTCTTTTGTTCCTGTTGTCTCTTCATTTGGGATTTTAATTGGGCCATGTGCCTTTTGGTTATGAACTGATACACATTTTGTACCCACTAGGTACAGTTGCAGAGCCGAGGCTGTTATACTCTGCCTGGGGCAGGACAGCATTAATTGCAGATCAGCGCTTTTATATGAATTAACTGTGAGACAGACAAATCAGGTCATACATGAAATCACTTATAACCTGAATCCTCAGGTGTAGTGTGTGTGTGACCAAGGGAAAGATCCTGTCAAAATAATCCTACAAAACCCCACAAAAATCCAGGGGTATGTATTACTTTTTAAGAAACCTGATGACAGGAGGGAAGGCAAAGGAACAGATGAATTGATATCAATGTTACAAAATTAAACAAACAAAACATTGCATTCAGGGAATCCAGGAGTTTCTCCACCATTTATCTTGCTGACCCTAAGACAGTGAGCTTCCTGCTGCTGCAGCTGACCAGGAGAGGCAGGACTTGAATTAAAGAATCTTCAATATGGCTTTTGCAAGATTGTCTCCTAGTGTGTGTAGCAGCTGCAGTCCAAACAAGGGCAAGGTCTCACGTCTATACAGGTAACAGTCAGCCCAGCAGTGATAGTCAGGATATCCTGGTGACATTCAGAAGGATGCAGTAGTGCTGCATAAGAGTGCTATACTGAGTTGGAGTGAGGAGAAACACGGCATTAGGCTCAGCATAACGACAAACCTGATCTGGACATCAAAGCTGCAGCTGTCATCCTATAGTAGATGCCAGAGCCTGCAGAGGAATGTGAGCTGTCCTGCTGAGCACCTGCACTGCTGACAGAGAAAGTTTCTGGTAATAACAAGACCAAGATTAAAGCCCCTGTGCAGATGAGGCCAAGGTAAGGTGAAGCAGTATCACACATCACTGTGGATCTGCAGACCTTGTCACCCGTTGTGACCTCAGCGCTGCTTCTGCTCTATTCTCACTGTCCCCTGAAGGAGCTGAGCAAGTAGCATCTTCCTTGGTACCCCTCAGGAATGAGAGGAATGAGAGGGGAGCAGTCTCTGTTTCCTGACCCACAGCAGGCAATGCCCCAGCTCTCCACAGCAAAGTGCCAGCAAAGAGCACCTTCTTTTGCTGTGTCCACCAGAGGGTAAGACCTTCCAGGGACAGGTCCTGGTTCTTTGGTGAGATCATTCCAGCTGCACACCTTATGGGTGAGCTGGTATCTAGAGGAGTGGCAACAGGGATGAGGAAAGACAGGAAAAAAATCCTGCCTTCTCTGTCTCACCCATTATTCAAAGACTGAATACTGTGGCAATATTTTGATATCTTTCCATCAACATCACACAAGCTGAAAAGGTATCGTTGGCCACATCATCTATAGTACTACAATGATTTTTCCAGACTCTATTAGGCTGGCGTTGAAACAGGCAGTGGGAGGAGGAGATCTGTGGCTTTGGGAATTTTAGCTTGAGATAGAAGGATCCCAAAAGGAAACAGAGAAAAATTAGATAATTTAGCAAAACTGACAGGAATTAATGAAGTGATTCTGTTCCCCAGTCCCTGTGTTTCCAGGTGAAAAGAATTCATCAAAACAATAATGTCTGTTCTGTCTGTGGGGTGAAAAGGGCTCTGCCTGCCCAGAAAATTGATCTAGTTTTGGTTTCTCTTACATTTTGCCATCCAGAGTTGTATGTTTGGGCAGTCACAGGTGGGAGAGATGCAGAGAGGGGGAGAGAGACTGAGCTTACAAGCTGTCACAGGCAGTAGAACCACAGCAGCAACTATGATGCTGGGGTCTAAGGGCAGCTGACAGCCAGGTGCCCTCAGAGTCACCTCATCTTTCCATAGAAGAATTTAGGAAGAAATCCAATAAGTGCATAAACCAGCGATTATTTTTTTAACAGAAATACAATGCAGATGAATTGTATCACAGTTGCCAGTACAGGGTTTCTTCTATGCTGCAGTTTCTCAGGTCTACCTGTCAGGCTATCTAGGTCATGAACTTCACAACTACAGTTGTCCCTGGAATATTAGGGACATGCAGCATACTGGTTGAGAGCCAGCTGAAAATGAGCCAGATGTGCCCAGATGGCCAAGAAGGCCAATGGCACCTGGCCTGTATCAGTAAGAGTGTGGCCAGCAAGATCAGGGCCGTGACCGTCCCCCCAAATACAACACTGCTGAGGCTACACCTCAGGTGCTGTGTCCAATTCTGGGCACCTCCTGCAAGAAAGACATGGAGGGGCTGGAGTGAGTCCAGAGAAGGGCAACAGAGCAGGTGAAGGGTCTGGAAAACAAGTCTGGTGAGGAGTGGCTGAGGAAAGGAGGGGCCTGTTTAGCTGGAGGAAAGGAGACTTAAGGGAACCTTATCACTCTCTATATCTCCTCCCTTGTGGCAAGGAGGAGGTTACTCTTTTCTCACAGGTAACAAGTGACATGATAAGAGGAAATGGCCCTCAGTTGTGCCAGAGAAGGCTTACATTGAATATAAGGAAAAATTTCTTCACTGAAAGAGTACTCAGGGTTTAGAATAGGCTGTCAAGGAAAGTGGTGAAATCACTGTTCCTGGAAGTGTTCGAAAAACATGATGATGGCACCTGGATACATGGTTTGATGGTGAATAGAGCAGTGCTGGGTTAAGGGTTGGACTTGATGATCTTGAAGGTATTTTTCAGCCTTAATGATTTTATGATTCTATATGACACTTTAAGGCATGAGGTGAAAATTACAGGAAACAGCTCCTGGGAACAGGCAGAACGTGATTACTTTCAACTATGCAAGCATGAGACAGAAGCAAAAAAAAAGTGGTAAGAATTCTCCAGATCTACAATATGGCAAATAAGCTTGATTTGTTGGGGTTTTCTTACTAAAGTGCATTGGGTTTGGGTTTTCTCAATCCAGAGTCAAGAGTGAGTTGTTTCTCAAGTGCTCCTGTTTCTGAGTGATCAATCATTGAGACTAGAGATACCAACTGACAGCATTAATGCAGTGGTTGCAAGAACAAGATGAGAGTGGTACATGGGTGACTGAAACACATGAGAGGCTGCTGTCACTACCCTGGCCCTAGCAAAGAGCTCTGGGCTTGCAGAGGTGACTCAGAAGACCAAAGAGGAATGCTAAATGAATGATGGAGTAGCATCAGTAAGTGTTACAAATGGGTTGCCAGCCACCCAGAGGGCCACAATACCTTGTGTTTTCTACAAGGTTTGTACAACTCTGTGTGTTCATGTCATAGAAAACCTCCTACTGCTGTGATTAAAACACTTGAAGAGATTAAGGATTGTAGTAAAGTGATTCTTCCCACTTCTGTCTCCATAGCAGATGTGTGCTGTGGTAGGGTTGTAACACACAGACATTCATAGTGTCTCTCTGTCTCTTTCTAGGTTCTCAAGCATCTGCGACACTTAAATTTCACCAATAACATGGGGGAGCAAGTGGATTTTGATGAGTTTGGGGACCTGGTAGGAAATTACTCAATAATCAATTGGCATCTCTCTCCGGAGGATGGCTCAGTCGTCTTTGAAGAGGTTGGGCACTACAACGTTTATGCCAAGAAGGGGGAGAGGCTTTTTATCAATGAAAACAAGATCCTATGGGGTGGATTTTCTAAGGAGGTAAGTGCTTAAATCCTCACAGCAATGTTTTCCAGATCCATAAGCTGAAACTTGAACTAGCCCTGCACACTCCTCACATTATGGCTCCATGTCTCATTAAAGGATCCATTCACCTTACTGTATACACAGTCTCCATCACAGTCTTTTATACCCTTCTTATACACTGAAATAACAGACAATGTCTCCTCCCCTTCTGTACATTTCTTGACCCTGGGTATTAATGCTTTAAATTATGTCTTTTTTTTCCTGGCCCAAGCAGATAAAATAGAATTTTATAGCAGTGCTTCAAAAGGGATGAGGAGTTCATTACCCAAGTCTGGTTGTTGACTAAATAAAATTTTCCTGAGCTCAGTAGTTTCATTGCTGAAAAGAGTAATCTCTTTCACTCCCACTATCTCTGATACAAGTGTCTCTTTTTGCTCTTAGTTATATTTACAACTTTTTCTACTGGCTTCTCCCACTTCCTCACACCCTTGCCTTGCAAACAGAACAAGCTCTGTCAGTCTGCCTGGGTTAACTTGGACATGGTGCTCAAATAGTGGACGATGCCAGCACCTGCTACATTTTTTTTTTGTATATTCCTTGAAAATGCTTCTGCAGCCTCAGAAGTAGTGGTCTCAAGATGTATCAATTGGCTTCAGTCAGGCCTAAGTCCTTCTTCACTCTCTTGCAAATGTGAAATCTTTTCAGCATAATTATTGTCACTAGCAGCCAGGCTGTGTCTGACCCACATGATGGAAACATGATGCAGACATCTCCAGACCAGAGCCAGATGAACTGCTGTTATAGCTGGCAGCAGCCAGCTGGGCAGAAACTCTGACTCCCAGAGGGAATACTGAGCAGGCATATGGTTTCTGGTCTGGAAATTGACACAAGGAGTAGATTATTAGCTCAGAAATATCACTGCCAGGCCCTGCTGCGATGTTTCAATGTCTTAAACCAGCACCTGATTAATGAACAAGGCAATTCACTTCCAGGTGATTATTCACATTGGCTGACGGATCAGGTAATACTTCTGCCTTAACCACTTACCCAAAACAGTTACAGCATGAGTTCAGCCTTTGCTTTACTCCAGTTTCACTTGTGGTTCAAGTCCAGAGGACTCTGAAGGAGGCATGAATTGAACAGAGCATACTACCAGAGAAATACTGAGCTCAGAGCTTTTCTAAGCCCAGCTGGAGTCTAAGCACCAACAACACGTGGACTTAAAAAACTCTGATATTATAATCCCTCCTTCTGATTGTTGCAAATGCATCTTGCACTTTCCTCAACAGTTAGGATTTATTCGTTTTTACTTAAAGTGAGTAATTGAGTTCTCTTGGTTTAAATCTCTACAGCAGTGCAATATTTAACTTCATTCTCTGCCCTAAACTATGGATGTTGTTAAAAATGTGACAGGATGTTGCTGAGTGTAATGCCAGGGCATGTAAATTTTGTTGCAGCAGAGGGGTTTGCAATCTCTTGTCTGCTGCAGCCTTTTTTTTCAGTATATAGACTTCCAATTTCTTTGAGAATAAAAGGCCCTGTTCAAAAGGAGTAGCCAGTACTTCACTCACTGTGCCTCTTTTCATCCTCAACCAAAGTTTAAATGTAGGTTTTAATTTTAACATTCAGGAATTTCAGCATTGGGCAGACTTGCAAAAACTGAGTTAAAGAGTAGGTAAGATAGATAGATTCATTTTGGCAGAACTTGATGAAATTCCCCACAGAATACTTAAGAATTCAGCCAAAGCAATCACAAAAGTACTAGCAATTCATCTTTGAGAAATGTGGAGGATGCATGATGTCTGTAAGGATCAGAGAGCAATTGTAATACCGTTTTTAAAGCAGTTGTAAGAGAACAAAGGGAATTACACAAAACTGAGTTGAGCTTCAGTAACCTAAAAGACTTCATAAAATAATTAAACAGTTTATAAAGACTTAGAGGATAAAAACTGATAAGAACAAGCCAACATGTATTTGTCATGACAAAATCATGTCAAACCAATTTAATTTTCCTCCCTGGAAGGTCAGTCAACTTAATAGATAATGGGGAAGCAGTGTGTGACTTCAGCCAGGCCTTTGATTCAGCTCTGTTCAAAATCACTGGTGGCAGCCTAGGGAAAGACTGATGAAGTCCTCTTGATGCCTGCTCAAAGACTGTCCAAAGGAATAGGAGCACTGTGTTTATAGCAATAGGCACTAATAGCAAAGCGTGCTTCAAGCCTGGAGTGTCTGTCCCATCAATGATGTAATCCTGATGAACAATTTAGGACCAGCATTCACAAACTGTGCTGCAGCTGCACTTCAGAGTGATAGGCAGCAGAGACTCCACTCACCTGAGCAACAGAGTGGTCAGCTCTGCAAAGCAATTGTCATTAGTGAGGGCCTTGCTTCCCCTGTGGCTAAGGTTGATGCCTGTATATAGGCAACTTCCAAACCGTAGCTAGGACTCATTGAGTAAGTGCATCAACACAGGAGGTTCCTGGAGATCAGCAGCTTGGCAGCACTTGGGTAAACTAGCATCAAACTTCCAAAAAGGTGAATGGAGTCTTCTAAACAGAGCAGCCATTAACTATGTATGGATCATGGTACTTTGCTAGCAGTGGAAATTGTAGGTTTAATTCTCCTGAGGTGAGAAAGCTATATTCTGTGTCAACCCCTTTTCCTTAATTTAGTTGGGAAAAGGTGAGCTCAGCCTCAGGTCATGACTCTGTGTTACAAAGCCCCAGGCTGCCATTTATCATGCTGGCGTCCTTGTGCCAGTGTACTTCAGGCATGCAATGAGTGTGTCCGTGCAACCACTTGCTGCCAGGACACAACAATGCTCAGGTAGGCTCAGGCATAGCATAAATGCACAGTTAGCACAGGACATCATTTACAGCAGCAGAGGTCTAGAAACCTTTGGGTCTGTAAAGCGCTACTGATTTGCATCTTTAGATATTCAGTGTTCTTAAAGAAGAAGTGAGTTTTCAGAAAACCATTTTAATTCCCATAAATAATTCGCAGACAATATGCACTATATCAGACTGGGGATCAGACATCAGGGCCCATCATCTCCAAGGCTGACTCAAATTCCTGACAGTAGAGATTGATTGTCTTTTTTTCTAACCATCAAATGACTGTTTTGGGGTATGTCTATCATGGTCACATTCCAGTTTGCAATGCCCACAACACAGTGGAGATTACAGAGATCTGCTGATCTTCCTTACTACGCCTTGATGAATTCCTTCAAAGAAATCTCAATGCAGTGGTTGAGGAAAGACTATTGTGCAAAATGTATCTGTTCTGTGGGAGGAAGAGGTGAACATCTGAGGCTTTTCATCCAGCATGCCAACCAAGCATTAATACCTTTGGAGGAAGCCAAGGTATTGCCATAGTGAGGCATTGGCACCATTAATTTGCTTGGGCTCTTTTTTTTGCAGGTGCCTTTCTCCAACTGCAGCAGGGACTGCCTGCCAGGCACGAGGAAGGGCATCATTGAGGGGGAGCCCACCTGCTGCTTCGAGTGCGTGGACTGCCCTGACGGGGAGTACAGCGACGAGACAGGTAACGCCCACAGAGCTGCTCTGGGCTGTGTCAAGGGTGCCCTCCAGCCATCACCCGCAGTTGTGCTGGAATCACTTCCCTGCAATGCTGGGCTGGTGCCTGCCTTGACAGAAGGCTTCACAGAAAGTCTGAGGGACTTCTGAAAAGCTTACAGGAGTCGAGTCCTGTGGTCCTCAGGGTCCTGTCTACTGCTAAACCGGCTTGTCCCTTCTGCTCTGCATTAGGAAAATTAAGGCGGAGAACTTGAAAAACAACTTCCATATAGAAATCCTCTCAGGCAGCCACAAGCAAACTCTATGGCACTGTAGCAGTAGCTTTTCTTCCTCCAAAAACCTGGAGGAGGGAGAGATTCCCCATCCTAAATTCTGTAGTTACCTGCCTTTTCCTCAAAATGTCAGGGTTTTATTTCATGCTTTACAAAGAAATAAAATCCCTTACATCCTAGATTTCCCAATCAGAGAGGAATATTTCTCTTTATGGACTCACCAACTACAAGTTCTGTTGATCACTGGCACTGCAAAATATCAGAATCTGGATCCTAATGAGCACTTTTTTTTTGTTTGTTTCATTGGGAGCTTGGATCAAGCCACTCAGGTTTTGGAGGAGACAGAAAAGGTAAACTCAGGTTTAGAAATGGTTGGAAAATTATGAATTTCCAACACCAATAGTGCTCCCTCAGTGTTGGGCATTCCCAGGGTAACAAAGACAAGTAAATTATTTCAGGGTATCAGTTTTCTCCACACACTGTAAGGCACTTGGGACCTCCTCAGACTCTCTCCAGTGCACTGTCCCAGCAAACACTGCAGACCTTGCTGGATCTTGCCAGAGATGAACAATTCAGTAAACTGCTTGCAAAGCTGAACAAGTGTTCTTTGGGAGAATCTAATTTGTGTCCTATCAGACAGGAATATTTTTTTAGCATGACCATAGAGTACTACAGGATGCTTGGACACAGTATTTACAGACTGAATAGAAGCAATTCTGGTCATGTGTAATAGGGGTCTTCTAGTGTTTTTCACATAACTTTGGGAGCTAGCTCTGGTGCGGAGGTGCTGAGGTGGTGGTGACTGTCCTTTTTTGCAGCAGTTTCCTGCTGCAATTTCAGCTGACGGTGATAGTCTTTATGTCCTGTGCTTGCCAATTTTATAGGCATAGAGAGCAGTTTTATAACCAGTTTCATCCAGGTGAGACAGTGATGCTGCTGGAGGAAACAATCTGTCCTTTCCCAGCTATTTGCTCCCACACTTTGTCTGGGAGCAGTGCTGGTACTTGTGCGACCTTGGGTGAGTTGGATCAGGTCTTAGGTCTTCCTGAAAACAAACTCTTGGGAGGCTGGGTTTCCAAATAGAATGAGAAGCTGTGTGCCCTCTAGTGTTAACAGCACAAAGGAGGGGGAAAGAATGAGTAGCCTTGCGGGAGGAGGGAGACCTGGTTTACTCTCTTCAGTAAGAGTCTCCAAGCCCCCACAAGACAGTAGTGAAGGAGTGTCATGAGGGTGTGGTACTAAATAGCTGCCGTTGTCTCTGGCAGAGGCTTCTGGGTTCCCTGCTACACAAAATTAACTTTGCTATGTTTGCAGCTTACAGTTTGTAACAAGCTTCCAGGTAAAAGGCACAAGAAAAATAAGAATTATTAGCTGAATGGATGTAAATGAAATGACCTGTGATGACAACTTCTGACTGAGCTTTCTCATCTAGTGCCAGATTTTCAAATAAACACTTCAGGTGAGGCAAAAAGTCCTTAGGAAAGCAGTGTCATATCAGGTCATGGATGGTCTCTCCAACCACACCTCAAGAACAAGAGAGTTTGAAAACCTTTGGCCTCATTAGCTGGGCATTCCTGACTTTCTCATTAGCATCAATCTCTGCTCTGGAAGTTATGAGTCTGTGTCTGTGCTCAGGTGCAAAACCCAGAGGGTGCTTGGTGTTAAAGGAGTCTGTGGACTCACTGTAGCCCCTTGCTATCCTCCTGGGATCCCAAAAGCAGAGGTAAGTTGAGACCTTCAACTCTCTGCTCTCAACCCCTTTCTACTGCCATCAAAAGAGTCATGACCCTCCCTGCTAGAGCACAAGACCCATTTGAGTCAAAGAAGAAGAGCAGAAGCAGCAGGTCCTTGCTTTTTGATCATGCAAGCCATTGACATGAGCATGCCATCACAGCAGGTACAACTACTTTCATGAAGGAGATGGAGGCAGCTATTTTCCCTTTCAAGTGTTACTGGCACATTTGCCGGGTGTAGGGAGAGTGATATCATTAAGACACATCTTTCCCTGGCATTCCAACACGAAATGAGAATGTGCTGGGAGTCAAGGGCATTGCCTGCCTTCAGGGAAGAGTAGTTTAAACACTAAGACTTGCCTCCATGGAATATGAAATAGGGTCTCAAAGCATTTAAGGAGGCAGGCATGATTTTAATCTTCTTTGTAACAGAAAAAGGCAGGATGTTCAAATGATGATAGAAGTGTGAGAGGTATGAAGACAGACAGAATTAGAAGATAAAAGTGAAGGAATAAGGAAGAGGGAAAAACAGAGCCTGTGTAGGAGCTGATAGCAATCAAAGTTTACGAAGTTTTGCCAAGAAATGGATTACAAAAAACACGAGTGCAGAGGCAGGACTTCTTTTAAGCCAGAACCAAGCTTAGTGCTTTGCTATTATAGCCCATGGGAGGAGTTGTTTCAGTGTAAGAAACTCTGAGACATCAATATATGACTGGGGATCTGCACACAGGAGCAGAACACTGCGTGTGTTTAAGATCAAGGCCTCTGTGTAGCTGCCATATATGTCATCCCATACTTCAGCCTCTCATTCTACAAACCTCCCTTTTCCTTATCCCTTCTTTTCCAGATGCAAGTGCCTGTGACAAGTGCCCTGAGGATTACTGGTCCAACGAGAACCACACATCCTGCATCCCCAAGCAGATAGAGTTTCTGGCCTGGACTGAGCCCTTTGGGATTGCTCTGACTCTCTTTGCTGTGCTTGGAATTTTCCTGACTTCTTTTGTTCTGGGAGTCTTCACCAAATTTCGCAACACACCCATCGTCAAGGCCACAAACCGGGAGCTATCCTACCTCCTCCTCTTTTCCTTGCTATGCTGCTTCTCCAGCTCATTGTTCTTCATTGGTGAACCCCAGAATTGGACTTGCCGTCTGCGGCAGCCAGCTTTTGGCATCAGCTTTGTCCTCTGCATCTCCTGCATCCTGGTGAAAACCAACCGTGTCCTTCTTGTGTTCGAGGCAAAGATCCCCACGAGTCTCCACCGAAAGTGGTGGGGCCTCAACCTTCAGTTCCTCCTGGTCTTCTTGTGCACATTTGTGCAGATTGTCATCTGTGTGATTTGGCTCTATACGGCCCCACCATCCAGTTACCGAAACCATGAACTGGAGGATGAGATCATTTTCATCACCTGCCACGAAGGCTCCTTGATGGCACTTGGCTTCCTCATTGGCTACACCTGCCTACTGGCAGCCATCTGTTTCTTTTTCGCCTTCAAGTCTCGAAAGCTGCCTGAGAATTTTAACGAGGCCAAGTTCATCACCTTCAGCATGCTGATATTCTTCATTGTATGGATCTCCTTCATCCCTGCTTACGCCAGCACGTATGGCAAGTTTGTGTCTGCTGTGGAGGTGATTGCAATACTGGCTGCCAGCTTTGGGCTTCTGGCCTGCATCTTCTTCAACAAGGTCTACATCATCCTCTTCAAGCCCTCCCGCAACACAATCGAGGAGGTGCGCTGCAGCACAGCTGCCCATGCTTTCAAAGTGGCTGCCAGGGCCACACTGAGACGGAGCAACGTGTCCCGCAAGCGTTCCAATAGCCTGGGGGGCTCCACCGGTTCCACCCCTTCCTCCTCCATTAGCAGCAAGAGCAACCACGAGGACCCTTTTCCTCTACCAGCCTGCGCCGAGCGGCAGCGCCAGCAGCAGCGTGGCTGCAAGCAAAAAGTCAGCTTTGGGAGTGGCACAGTGACCCTGTCGCTGAGCTTTGAGGAACCGCAGAAGAACGCCATGGCCAACAGGAACGCCAAGCGCCGGAACTCGCTGGAGGCCCAGAACAGTGATGACAGCCTGATGCGGCACCGGGCCCTGCTTCCCTTGCAGATCAATGAGCCCCTCAGGGCTGAGCCCAGCTTCCAGGCAGCTTCCAGCCCGGAGACCAGCTCGCAGGAGTCAGTGGTGGGAGACAACAAAGAAGAGGTACCAAGCCCTGAGGCGGAGCCTTCCCTGCCATCAGTTAACTCCCGAAATTTTATAGGCACTGGAGGTGGCTCTGTCACAGAGAACACGGTACATTCCTAACAAAACAAGATTGTGAAAAGTGTACCAGCCCCCAAGAGGAACTTGCTCACCTCTTGCTTCTGAACAGGAAAGGCAACAAAGACACACCACTGTGACACAGCCCCACCACATCTTAATATTACCAGCAGGGTAACACATATGTCTCCAGAGGAAGGACTGTTCTGGGGAGCCTTGCATTGAATTTGCATTTGCTTTATTGAAACCAGGATGTCTCAGAAGGACAAGTGAAGATCATCTCTGGTGGGGCTTAAGCAGAAGTCTGCATGCTGCCTTGCCTCTATAAGCTTTTCCTGCCAGACTGCAACTCAGCTGACTATGGGAGGCACTGGGCATTCCACTATATCCTGCTTTTACATTTATGTATAATATTCCTCTTTCCCACTATGTATAATATTCCCTCTTTATCCAGTATATGTGATCTGTAACCATGTGCATCAGGACTCTCAGCGCTACAAAAGCAAGGTATACGGTTTCACTTCAGGAAAGCACAGTCATGGGGAAAATAAAAAAGCCCCCAACATCCTGCATGCTGTGTACAGCCAAGGGTGTGAACATGTAAAGTATTTAATGTGACAGAGCGCCCTGCTATTTATATTTAGTAATGTCCCAGTCTCTCCTTTCTGCCCAACAGGAAATATTGGACAATACTCTCCGTAGACTCCATTGCACTAGACCAAGCTACTTAGGTTCCTTCTGGTTTCCTCCAGCTGGAATAGCTTTATGTCCAGCCTGCCTGTTTTGGTGGAGGGGGACAACAGCTTGTAAATCCCTCCCAGAGAATGCTGCAAAAGCATAATGAGATGTATCCCTGACTGATTATGTCGCTAGTAGTTGTATGCTTAACCAAGTGTTGCTGCTGTACTATCCCACAAGGCATACATGGCTAACCCTTTCACACATAGTCAGTGTTTTGCTTTGCCATATTAATCTGCCTCTCACCTACACGGAGCATTGCACCAGTCCTGGAGGAGTTAGGGATGGAGGAGGAGCCCCCAGATATGGTAACAGGATCACCAGAGCGGGTGAACAGCTGAAGTGCGTGCTGGTAGATGACTGGATGAGAAAGACATTCAGGCCTGGGTTCTTGGATATACATAGAGACAAATGGATGAACTGGATACAGTTTTGCTCCTAAAGGCCCCTACTAGGTAATTTCCCATTTTGAAGAGAGGGCACTAAGGACAAGAATGGTGGACTGTACCTAAAGAAAAACAGTAAGGACTTCAGCAGAGAGCATAGCAGAACTCGATTACTCTTGTCCCACCCTTTGTAAAGCAGACACAAGTGCCCCTGTTTTTTCAAGGCATGACTTGGTTCTTTTTGATTCATGATGGAAAATTTTAAGAGAGTCATTAGCAGAGAGATTTGTTGCAGTCTGATGAGAGAAAAATCACTCCTGGGCAGCGTGGCAGGAAGGGCCAGGGTTACATTGCAGAATTTAATTCCCTATTCCCAGATTCCCCATGGAAGAACAAGCATCTGTCAGGAAGATGTCAGTACCCTCCTTCATTAAGCATGAAGGTAGTCTAGACCTCTTATAGAAAGGTAGATGGGCCTGCAGCTCAGTGTGAGCAGAGACAAAAAGACTATGTTCGAATGCATTGGGGAAAACACTGCAATTCTCTTGTTACTGTTTTTGCTTGGTTGTTTGTTCTTCTGCCAGGGCAGGCAAATAAAACTTACAGGTGACATTACTGTATAAAAACTTTGTTTTGCCACCTCCACTTGTTGACAAGGAAGAAGAGTTTTGACTTACAGGAGCAAAGTGGAAGTCCAGAACCCCAAGAAGCAGGCTATTCAGACAAGTTATTTTAACCCTTTTGTTGATCTGTTACATCCCCCTTGGAATGGGCTCAAATGTTAACTACACCACATAAGAACCAATCTAACTATAATTGTAAGGCTTGCAAATGACAATATTTGATTAAAATTATGGTTCAGATGGTTGGGGAGGAAAAAAAAGTGAATTTGAAAACACAAATCCTTCTAGCCTGTTTTAGAAATCACATTCTACCTCTAGACCTAGAAGAGCTGCTTTCTACTTCCGAAATCCAGATCTTTTCCCCAGGCTGCTGACTGTGGCCCGTGGGCTCAGTTTAGGGTTGAGAATTGAGGCCCGGGGTCCCCTGAGTCTAACTGCACAAACAGGGATAAGCACTAGATGGTAGAAAGACCTAAAAAAAGCATTTTGGTTATGGCCTGCACTTCCAAAAATTCCAAGAGCCGAGTAGTTTTAGTGCTAGTGAATCATTCCTATTGGAGCAAATCCAGCTCAGTAGCCCCTGAAGTGAAGATGACAGCACTGAAACATTTAAGAGTTCAGTGAGTGAAATGAAAATGACACAATTTACAAACCAGAAAGACTGTGTACAAACACAGGTAATGTGAGAAACAGAAAGTCACCACCAGCTGCCTTGTTTGGAGAGCAATATTCACTAGCTGTGTATACAGTAGATGATATTGACATTTGGGTGCTTTTCAATCCTTGTGTGCTTTTCATTCTTTATATTTACTTAAAAGGAATTTATACCCTGGAACACAATGAGTCTCCAAGAGCTGCAATCATTTTTTAGCATGGCCAACTGTGCTGTATTTGCTGGGAAAGCCCCTTCCACCCTGCCTGCTCTCATACGTGGAGCCCTAAGCCTCCAGCTCCGATGCTGCATGAGAGCTGCTGCTGCAGCTGATAGCAGTGACACACATGCTGGACACAAGGGCAGTTCAGTAAAAAAGGACCCCTTTGGGAAGGTGCTTTGTAACCAAACCCTTTTTGCCATGCACAGGGAGGGGCATATGTTCTCATCCTGTCGAGTCCAGGAGAGGACAAGGTTCGGTCAGGCAACTATCCAAAAGCCTGTCAGTGTATCATAGAAGACACCACTGATGAAGACACACTGGAGAACATTCTCCTGCTGAAAGCACAAGCCTGAGAACCTTCACTGATATTTCCTACCAGAAGATGCCCACATGAATGGCTGCCTCATTCCACCCACCATGGCTCAAAACTCCACTGGAAATCTTACCCCAGTGTGGCATTTCCTGAACTGTCCAGTAGTGAAGCAATCACAGCTTATCAGCTCTCTGGTGGGATTTCCACTGGAAAACTTGGGAATCATCCCAGTGAAAAGCCCAACCCTTCATCCCCAGTCTCCTCACAAACCTGGCAGAACTCTGCCTACCCAAAGAAAATTTATTTATAAATTATACCAGAGGAAAGAAAACCTTCCCCATTATATTTCATTCTTTTTGCCATGTCCTCCTTGTCAGTCCTTGAGCTCTGTTCAGTTTGCAATACCTGCTATTGTTAAATTTAGGTCTATATTGACCAACTAAGGGGTGCTGCAAAGCAGGAGGAAGAAGGTAGGTGTTTGTTATTGGTTTTGCAAGAGTCTGGATGTTTAAGTTGTGGGGAAATTTAGGCAAACGACCTGAACATTCACACTTAAATCTCCCCAGGCATTCCCCAGAGGCTGGATAATTCACCACTGGCTTCAGCTCGCTGGCTGCGAAGCCGCAAAATCAGCCTGGGAATGACGAACGTGGTGAACGAGGGAGTCTGGAGATGGACCTTTCCATGCGGCTAAAGCGAACAGGCCGCGGCTGGGAAAGGCGACACACGGGAAGGGAAAACGCAGCGGCTGAGAGCAGCCCTGTCTTCACGCCAGGCTGTCACGGAGATGCCGCTCGCTGAGGAGCGGCTGCAGCCCTTCTGTCCGGGGCGCAGAATAAATTCTGCCGGCAGCTTTCACTGCAAGTGTCGCTTTGGGCTGTTTTTGTGTTCCATCGGCCGTCGGGTCGAGACGCTCCCGCCAAGCGAGGGCAGAGCCGCTCCCGCTGGGCCGCGCTGAGGCCGCCCCGGCTGGGCGGTGCTAGGCCCGGCCGCTCCCGCCCGCCATCGCCTGGGCCTCCGAACCCCGCCCGCGGGTTCCAGCCCCGACACCGCCCGAGGGGCAGGATCGGCCCGGAGCGGACCGGGGAGGACTACATAGGTGCCACCATGATGTGCGGGGCTGTCTCGGCGGCCCGGCCCGCCACCGACGAGACGCAGCGGATCGCGGAGCAGGTGAGGGGCCGGGGCGCACCGGGAGGGCCGCGCAGGCGGGGAAAGGCCCGTGCGGGGCCCAGGGGTGGGTGCTTTGCCATGCGCGGCCGAGCGCCGAGATACCGACCCCCGGTGCAAAAGGTGGAATGAATAAGGAAAGCACGGCTCCCGGAGCTCTCCTTACCCGTGCCCGCCTGGCGTGGTCTTGTTGACTCCAGAGGGACCGTGGGCAGCGCTGTGTGCGTGGGGAAACCCGACAGAGCCACTGCCTTGAGCTCGGGGAGCGAGCTCCAAGGCTTCCTACAAAATCTGAACCTTGTGCTTACGTTTGGGGTTTTGGTTTTTAGTTGTTTGTGTGGGAAGGGGGGATTGGGTTTTTTTGAGGGGGTGAAACGTGGAATAAGCAAGAAAGCTTCTTCGCTGCTTCTGTTTTTCCCAAAGAGAATTCAGCTCCAACCGCTGCCAGCTCCAAATCCTGATATTACAGTACTTTAGATTACCACTCATGTTACTGGAGCACATGCTTTTACTCTAAAAATGCCAGTGTGCAACTAAGTTCTTTCAAAGCACATGTTCTTTTGTCATGGAAGCTCAAGTTCCTTCTGTTTTTTGGCTTTGTCGGCTAGAATGTGGTAAGCTAGAGAGCAAAGATGAAGGATACATTCCAGCTGATGATACTCTTTGTCATTGCTTGGGCCTGTTCCCCAGGCGGGAGCAGTTCCCAAATAAATACATACAGAGCACCCAAAGGTACAGCAGCCAATTAAATTAACATTTAGGTTGTACAGATTAGGATTCTATGTTTTAGGAAAAGGGAGAGATGTGCATCTCTAAGAACCAGCCTGAATTTGCAGTAATAAGCACATGATTGAGAATTGCTGAGAGTCATAATTATTACTTTCATCTGAAAAGGCCTACATGTCATGTTAAAGGTAATGAAGATAGGCAGTTAACATGGGCTTGAATTAATAAGGTTTGAAACCCTGACTTTCTGTTCTGTAGCAGACTGCAGTGGTTTGGTAGTCCAAAAACAAAACCCTGTTGGATTCAGAAGTGAACAGAATTAAGAAAAAAATTCATGTTTTCGTTTAAATCACCTAAATACTTTGAACTTTATCCACCTTGTTTTGTCTGACAGTTTAAATTACTTCCTTTAATGAAATACAAGTGGGAAAACCTAAACTTGAAACTTGGCCATGCACTCATATTCTCATCTGGACACTGCTGGAGAAAACATCAGTTAAATAGAGGTAGCCTTCTCAAATTCTTTTGTTTGCTTAAATTCAGGGCTTTGTGGAGATTTATTAGCGCCTGCCAGTTTGCTTGCCATAAACATATTCCCTGTTCCTGCTTTTCCAGTTCTTGCCTTCATTTTACTGTTACGTAAGAATCCTTGTGATGGCCAAAAGTTGTTCAGTTTTGTGACCCAGAGTGGGTGTAGTGTCACACAGGGCAGGAAAGCTTCCTTCAGTAGTGTCTGGCTTAGGAATACCATAGGAACAGCCTCCTTACAGCAAGGGTTTCCAGATTTCCACCCAGCTCAGCTTTGGCTTCTCTTTGGTGACTGTGGCAGAACTTATTCAGGAATTCTGAACCATCTGCTTTTTAGTTAACTGCTCTGGGACTGCATGGCAAACAGGCTGTGCAGGGCAGTGGAGAGCCTTCGTGGTAATTTCCAGCCCTGTGACTGAATCATGGATTGTTTGGGTGGGAAGGGACTGCAACTCCTGCCTGAACATAGGGTCAGCATCCTCAGGCTGCTCAGAGCTTTGTCCTATCAGGTCTTGAAAACTTTCAAGGATGGAAACTGCACAGCTTCTCTGAACATTCCTGCTGTACTGCAGGAATGTCCTCTGTGGAAATGTTTCTCTCTATATCCAGTCTGAACCTCCAGTTTCAGTTTATTACCATTGTGTCTCATTCTCCTGCCATCTGGAAAGTTTCATCCCTGGACAGAGCCTGGTTTCTTGTAGATCCTGGAAAGTTTTCTTCAAAGCCTTCTCTTCCCTGGGCTGAGCAAGCTCATTTTCTTCCTCTCCTCATAGCACAAGTGCTCCAGCCATCCTGGTGCGCCCATGGAGTGCTCCTGGTGACCCTTCACTGAGCTCACTACAGTTTATTGGTGTCTTGCTTGTACTGGGGGCCCAGAACTGGACACAGGATTCCACATTTTCTAACAAGGGCCGAGTAACGGGCAATAATCACTCACCTATCTTCTGGCTAGGCTCTTGCTCATGCAGCCTAGTATGCCATTAACTTTGGTACCACCAGGACACAGGGCTGGCTCCAGAACTCCAAATCCAGACTGAGATTAAGAGCCAGGTCTTTGGGACAGTATTTCTGTCTGCTATCTCCCTCTCCACACTGACTCAGGATGCTCATCTGTCACATGCTGTGGTGACTCACTGCCACAAGTGATAATAGCCTGACAATCTTGCAGCTGCAGGACTCTGAGCTGTGTGTGCCCAGGGCCCTGTGTTCAGCTTGCTGGTGGAAATAAAAAATGTGCTGAGCTGGGTGATCTAGAGACCTCAGAAACCAAAGCTGCACAGTGCCTAGGATTGCTAAAGAAGCACAGGATAGCGTCAGTGGGAGACTTCTCTGCCCTGCTGATTAAAATTTGTAGACGTGTGATGAAAATTTAAACCCTTTGCTCCAACCTCTGACTCGGGAGAAGGGGAGGAGGCAGGACTAAATCATGGTGCTTTCTGGGGCTGTGCCCTTCAGTGCATCTTAAAATGCAGCTTGGATTTTCGTATGGCAAAAACACCAAGTGTCTAAACATTATCTTGCTTGTAACATACTGATCATAACCTGGAGGAAGCATAGAGGTGTGGCCTCTGAGAGAAGATAAAAAGCATGAACACAGCTTGCAGGGGTAGGATGATTACTGGAAAAGCACCACAGTTCTGGGAGTTAGAGAGGTGGGAGAACATACCCTGTTGCAGGAATTGTTTCTGTTCCTGCTTCATCTACAGCACCAGAACAATGGCAAGTTGACACTTGTTTTTTCCCAAGGAAGCAGGTGGGATTTAGGCAGAAGTGCAGATGTATCTATTCCCCTTGAATTTAGGAAGAAGGAGAAGTATACCATATAGCTGGAGGATCTACTCATTGCTGGTACTACTGCCCTGGGAGTGAAGGGAGGGCTGTGCAATGATGCAGTGCAGGAGGTGCAGCAAGGACTCCAAGACTAACTCATCCTGCTGTTCAAAACAAAGGCTGAAATCTTCTGCTTTCCTGACCTAGAATTTTCCATAGCCACAATATGCTGGAGGCCCAGTGCAGGAAAGAAGAGCTCCATCTCAGGAGTTCATGGCTCCCTCTAGGGTACTGTTTCTTTTGACTTCTTGAGCACTGTTTTGCAGTATGAAAACACAGATTCCAGCAGACAGCCTGAAAGACCTATTAAGTGTTGTCTGGGCTCGGTGTCAGCCTGTAGTGACTGACTCCCACCTCAGTCTCAGTTTTGCTACCTCCCTACATTGCTGGTCCTGCTTTCACACAAAATTTAACATGATTCATGTTGATCTTTTAATGTTTTGGAAAAGTGGGAACTCTGGGAATTTAGCAGCAGTGAACTGTAAGCCTTAAGTCCTAAATATTTGAATCTTGCTTGCATCAGTCTTAAAGAACCTATTGTTTCCTTAAGGTAAAAGCTCAGCTGGAAGAAAAAGAAGGGAAAACCTTTGATGTCTTCACTGCAGTGGAGTTTAAAACTCAGTTGGTTGCTGGAACAAACTACTTCATCAAGGTAGAGGACACTGGGTTGTTTCTTTTATATTAATGTGTATAATCTTTGGAATGGTGGGGTTTTTTTCTTTCTTAACTAGAGGAGAATGCTTACGATTTGACCTTAATAAGAAAAAAAATGGTGCACTAAAAAACTGCAAATACCCACCTCCCCGCCCCTTTCCCTATATGTTAAATGTCAATCCTCTTCATTTTCATGGGAAGATTAGGTGGTATTTCTGCAAAGTCACAGCTCCTAGTCTGGTTTAAAGCAAACCAATGGTTTTTCTTACTGCTTGTCTACTGCTCCATCCTCAAACCAGTCCAGCCTCTGCCACCCCTCCTGCTGCAGGCTGCTCCCTCCCCTTGCAGAGATCTCACTGGGTTTCATGCTTTGCAGGTCCATGTTGGGAATGAGGAGTTCATGCACCTGCGGGTGTTCAAGAGTCTCCCCCACGAGAATGAAAAGCTGAGTCTCCACAGTTACCAGGGCAGCAAGGCGAAGCATGATGAACTGGCTTATTTCTAACAATCTTCTCTGCTGTGGTTCCCTACCTGGTTCTTACCTGCATTTTCTACGGGCTGTAAAGTGTTGATTCCTGTGCCAACAAAGGCAGAAGAAAATGTCTTTTTTTCAACATCATGGGGGGGGAAAAAATCAATTTCTTCTATGCTATTGCCTTCCTGTACAGTCTCCAAAATTGAGAGTCACAGGGCTCTCCTATTACCTGCACTAATGTAAACCCTACTTTTATTGCAACTGAACTTAGGCTTTAGTGCAATTTAACCAGAATATTGTGGCTAAGTCCTGCTTGTGGACTTCCTTGATGTGGAAATTGGAAGGGGAATGACACCAACACTCATATATTTGCAGCAAGGAACAAGAGGAAAGCCTTAGTCTTTTCTGTGCTGTTTTGCAACTGTGAATATATGTGTAGATTTAAATTGTACTTTGTATTTTGTGGCAAAGACCTGATGAGAGACTTGAGCTGAAGCAATTTTGCAAGGAAGAGAAACTACTTAGAGTAGTTTGAAACAAACATTCCCTTGGTAATCATGCTCTTCCTTTTGCAGCAGTAGCATGTAAAGTCCGGTAGAGGGTGTGTGTGTTTAAAATACCAAACCAGCTTGCTTATGTTCTTGGTCCTATGGAAAAGTCCTGGAAAGGAACTTCAGCTGGACAAGCATTTCTGCATTTATAACAATAAACATTTCTTTTAACTTGAAATGGTATCTGTGACTGGTGCTTTAGTGTTCTCAGCACTGGTTTCCACTATTGATTATTTTTCAATAATAAAAAAAAAAAGCTCAGCTTTTTTTTTCTGAAGTGTTTTTGGTTTTTTTTTTTTTTTTAATATATTCCATATATTCTATGTCTTAATTAGAAATACTTTATTTTAATCTTGTGACAGACATGAAAGATAACAGGAAAGATCTCTGCAGCAAAAGGAAAATATGGACAATAGCTTTCCAAACTCATTTTATTTACTGTAACAGGCAGAACCCCCATAGGATTTGCAGAGGTGAGGCACTGTATGTCATCATGTCTTAGAAGTAGGTCAGAGGGTCATCTTTGGTTTTGCCAGTCTGAAAACTTTCAAGGCTGGGACCTTGGTTCTCATGGGGAAGACTCTGAAACACCTTTAAGTGGACATAATCAGCATCAGAAACTTGGACCTAGAAACCAAAAGAGTGGGGAAGTGAGGATCATGGGCTCAAAGCAAGTTCAAACAAAAGGCTGTTCTTTACATTCTTGAAAGAACATCTTTGCTCAGGATCTTAATTTTACATGTACTTTCATTTTTACTTTAACAGCTCTTATCGAAGTCTGGATAGTAACGGGTGATAATTTCTGGTGACAGAAACTGTAGAAAAATTGTATTAAAAACCTTCAGACTCAAGTGAAGGGAAAATGAGCAGAACTTCTTGTGTGTGGAAGCAGAAGATGCAACAGGAGAAGGGTTTTGATGGTGTCCTAATTTGGTCACCAAGATGCCAGCACAATTACAGCTTCCTGGCACACTCATAGGAGACCAGAGACAATGAGGAAACCTCCATGACTTGGGGGTGGGACACAGTGCAGACACCATGTCAGCTCCCAAAGGGTACAGAAAGATCTCATACAGAAAGACCAGCACATGGTCCTGAGAAGCAATGACAACCTGAAAGCCAGTATCCCTGGTCTGCAGAGTTACTCCAACCATATCAGTGCCTAAACAAGGAAACCTGACACATAAAGTCCTCACATAAAGATTTGGTAGGAAGCTGTAAAATTTCATTCTTCAAGAGCCAAGCACAACAGGTGCTCAACCCTCCCTTGGTGAGGGACATGGAAACTTGAATGCCTTAGGCTCCAAGAGGTTTTACATGCTTTCTGGTGGCTGCAGTTTGGCACTGTGCTTGGTCTGGGTTGCATCTCAGCTGTAAGTCTGCTGGTAAAATGTCAGTGAGGTGGAAGGTTCAGAAATATAAAATAATGAATCTTGTAGAAGAGTTTGTTCCAGTTAATGCTAAAATGAGAAACTGTTTTCCATCACTGGTAAAACCGGGAAAGAAGAGACAAATCTCTTTCCAGTGTTACAAATTGATTTCTTCCAAGTTCAGTAATAGATCAACCTTCATTTCTGAACTAAGAGTTCTTTTAAGGAAGAACCTGGGAAAAAAGAAGGTTTGGCATCATCTGTCCTTCTTGGGATCAACTAAGTATGAGAAGTGTGGAGCTAATGCGCAGTGTCTCTGCAGAATTACTCTCCCCCAAACATTACAGGCCAATCTCTCTAATAAAAGAATTCTTCCAATTCCCTTGTCAGTGGAGCATACCTTGCCAGACACATGTCCACACACACATGGGGTTTCAGCAGTCACAGGCCATTGCCTGCTGTGGTCCAGAAGGCCAGCCTGCTGCTCAGCAGTGCTTGCTAGCCTTCAGATGAAAAACCCAGCCATTTCTTCTGTGCTACTTCACAAAAAGCTGTTCATATCCATTGGTCAGGAGGAGGAATGGTGTTATGAGAGGGCTCCAAATTAAGCATTACCCATTTTTCCTCTGCAGCAGAGAGGGGGTTTTGAAAATACAGAAAGAAGCAGCAGGCGAGCTGTACCTCTGCAGTACCTGGCACAGACCCAAAACAAAACACACCTGCCTGCATGCAAAACTAGGCATTAGACATGCATGTACTGCATTACAAAACTGACTCTCTCCATCAGTTCCTCAAGCTGACTCCAATTTCATCCCAACAAACACAACTGAAGGACTCACACTATTTTGCCGTGAAAGGAAACACGAGACCAGTTATGACTTGTTGAAATAATGAGTTGGGAAGGCAATCTATAGTCCTTGAGGGGGATGATTCTAAGAAGCTTACCAGTTACATTTGAATAAGCACAGGGCATGTTTTATAATATTTATATTCCTGTTTACAGTAGTGCCAAACGGAATAATTTTATAAGCATTTGGAGGTAGTCCTCACTCCTATTACTCACAGACAGTTTTCTATGTTGTTTGGTTGTCTGTAAGCCACTCTGAAAGTCACCTGCATTGTTTAATTCTAAAACACTCCCTCCTACAATATATACAAACCTTAATAAAGTACATTGTCCCAGCAACCACTTGAGTCCTATATACTATGGCTTTAAAGACCACACAGTTCATGTTTGCCCGGCTTTCAAACTGTGGCTTCACCTGTAAAAAGAAAGGGGAAAATGACTGGTAGGTTGATATTTAGGCATTTCTTTTGCATATACCACTCCAATTTTCATCCTTTCAAATATACTCCCTTAATGAAACTCCACAAAGTGACTGAGGGCGCCCTCAAACCAATTGTCCAAATCAAATCATCAATTAAGATATTAAACAGGACTGGCCCCAACACAGAGCCCTGGGTGCACCATCTCTGACCAGCCAGGTAACTTCACTCACCCCCTCTCCCTGGGCCCACCCATCCAGCTGTTTTTTTTGTCCAGTGAGCAGTGCACCTGTCCAGGCTTCTTCAGTAGAATGCTGCAGGAATTCGTGTCAGAGGCTTTACTAAGATCCAGGGAGACAACATCCACAGCCTTTCCCTCATCCACTTGGCAGGTCATGGAGAGAGATCAGGTTGGTCAAGCAGAACTTGCCTTGCACGCATCCATCCTGGCTGGGCTTGAATCTCTGGTTGCCCTGCACCTGCTGTGTGATGGCACTGAGGATGAGCTGTTCCTTGACCTTTCCTGGCACTGAAGTCAGCCTGACAGTCTGTAGTTCCCTGGATCCTCTTTCCTGCCATTTTTGTAGATTTTCTTTCAGTGGGGCATCAAATTAGCCAAACTCCAGTTGTGTGAGACCTCCCTGGTTCACCAGGACCACTGGTAAATCACGGACAGTGGCTTGGAGAGCTCTTCCATGAGCTCCCTCAGTACCCTCTGGATTCCATCCAGCCCCACAGATTTACACATGTTAAGTGGAGAAGCAGGCCACTGTTTCCTGCGGGACTGGGGGAGCTTCATTATGTTCCTTGTCTCTGTCTTCCAGCTCAGGGAGCTGGTACCTTTAGGACAACTGGTCTGTTAATGACTGAGGTTAAGAAGGCATTAAGTACCATTAGCCTTTTCTTTATTTTTGTGGCAATGCTTTCCCCAATATCCAGCAAATGATGGAGATTCTCCTTAGCCCTCTTTTTATTGCTGATGTATTTGTAAGAACACTTTTTGTCACTGCTTTTAGCAGTGGCCAGAGTTAAGTTCTAATAGGGGTTTTGCCTTTCTGACTTTCTGCATAACCTCACAACACCTTTGTAATCCTCCTGAATTGCCTGCCCCATCTTTCAAAGCTTATAAACTCTATTTTTTTACCCTGGTTCCCAGCCAAAACCCTCTGTTTAACCAGTCCAGTCTTCTTCCCCACCAGCATGTCTTTTGGCATATAGGGAGACCCTGCTCTTGCACATTTCGGATTTCCTTCTTGAAGAATGCCCAGCTGTCCTGGATCTCTTTGCCCTTCAGGACTGCCTTCCAAGGGACTCTTTCAACCAATCTGCCAAACAGGCCAAAGTCTTCTCTCCAGAAGTCTAGGGAAGTGGTATTGCTGTTGCCTTTCCTTACTTCTCCAAGAATTAAAAACTTTCCAATTTCATGATCACTGCATGACCACCACACAGTAAGCAGAGACAATTCTTCCTAGGCTGGGCGATGCGGTGCCCCCCTGCACATGACACCCACACTGATGACTGGATGCATTACTGAGTTTGGGCAAAGGAGCAGTGTCAGCGTCGGCTTGCTCAGGCTGCCCTGGGCAGGGGCAGCAACATCTCAGCGCTTCTCACCACCCACCTGTTTCACAAGAATGCACTGAATTAATTTACTTTCCCAGCACAAGTACCTACAGGTGGCTGCCATTCCCATGACATTCCTAGCAGGAAGGCCACAGAAAGCACCCAAGGAATATTCAGATTGTTTCCAGAGAGCCAGAAATTATCATCCTATTCAGCTTCCTCATGATCTCTTACTCTGCTCTTCTGCTGAGCAGCTTCCAGAGGGTTTCTATCCCCAGGAACCAACAACTATACTTTCAGCTGAGGAACTGCTAACTCTGGCAAACCAGGGAAATTTTAATTCCCAACACCCTTCCAGCTGACTGGGGCAGGGGCCTCCTAGAATGCTCATAAGTGGCAATTTTTGGTGCATCATATTCCTCTCTCAGAACAAAACAAAACAAAACCACTTCTCTCCAGTTTTGCTCTCTCTCTTCTGGCCACTATATCCCTCATTTGTTATTTACAGACTGAGCCTTCAGTAAAATGAAGTAGGCAAACAGCTCCTTAATCCTCAGGTGAAAAAACAGAACATTCCTAAGCTCTTATCTAACAGCATCCTAAACCCAAAACATTCCTCAGTTTTGGGAAACAGCCGTAAAACACGGAGACCAAATAAATAATATTCCTCAGCTCACTAATGATGCCTAGAGACAAGGCACAGGTGTAAGTAAATAATTACGTAATCCCAAGAACAAACAGACCTTTGAGCATCCCAAGCTCTGCAGACACTCTTCACAACTTTGCTGAAATCATAGGAATTGCTTCTCTGCTCAACAGAGCATAAAAACCCACAGAATTGCTTCACGAAAGGGTGACACTTATGCTGGAAGGATAGCAGGATTTCCTCAACATAAGGTTTCCATAAGAATATTTTCCTTAGAGAACAATACCAAAGCCTCTGCAAGGGTGGAAAGGACCAGGAAGCATTCTCTCTCTCCTGCTCTTGGCACAGGGCAGAAATTTCACCTTGCAGAAAATAAAGAGCAAAGAACAATCTGTTTTCCTTTTCCTGAAGCTACAGAGAACAAAAGAACACTAAAATTAGGATCAGTCATTTTCTGGAATCAAACAGAAACTTTCTACTATCCACATTTCACATTCCATATGTGCCCTGTACTCTGGGAGCATTAGCACTGCCTGAAATCATCATTCACATTTTCAAGTACCTGTTTGCTCATGGACACCCAAGTGCTATGGTTTCACCTCCAAAACACACTGCAAGACTTCTGATGACCCATAAATAACACATCCCAGCACTGAAAACGAAGCTTAGTACCTGGCATGGTGCTTCAGGCATTTCACAGATTCATTAATTAAATTTCACAGCCCTCAGCTGGCCCCATCTTAAACATGAGGAAACAAGAAAGGCAAATACACAAAGGTGCTACAAGTCCCTTGCTAGGGTCTCCCCTCCATAGGTAAAAGTGAATTTCTCATCTCTGCAAGTGCTGCTACTTCAAACATTCCTGCCAGCATAGAAGGACCAGTGATACTGCTCCCAAGTAATTCAGTCAGTGCCTCCCAAACAGCTGTAGATCATCTATTTCTCTTTCTGCTCTGCATCGTCTCTGACTAACCCATTATCCAAACTCCATCTCCCCAGTTCTGGTGACCCCAGCTGTGACGGACCAATAAAGCCCTACAATGGAAGAAGGCTCAGAGGAGCTGGGGAGGATGACGTGCCACCCATGAAACTCGGGGAACAATGCAGGGTGTGACTGATCACAGCTTTTGCAAATAAGCTGACTTCATCTCAACACAAATGTTGACCACAGGGTCAACCTTTTTTATTTATCAAAAATAACTCTGTCAGTGGAGGGGATCATGTGGCAGTGTAACTCCCTGAGTTCAGTAGAAGAAAGGGAACACACCCTTGATTTAGCGAGACTAGCATGGGGGGAGATTTGGCTCTGCCAAATCTTGAGCATAAAAACTAAATAGTTGGACAAAATAATTTCGAAGAAAACTGTTGGCTAGAGTTGACTTCAACCCACATCCCCTCTTCCCAGTCAGAGGATGCCCAGTGTCGTGACACAGGGCAAGTTGTACAGATAGGGAGTGCAGAACAGGCTGATTTCCTCAGAAAACTGGGATTGAAGTAACTACATTTTGCTAAGAGTAACTTAGACCTGTATCAAGTTACAAGTAAATTTGTATCACTCTGCTAAATCAGAAGCCTGGCATAACCTGTAGTATCTTCTAATCAGTAAGGAGAAGAGTCCTGTCAGAGTACAGTAATTTCATGACTATAAGGCACACCATTTTGACTAAAATTTTGGTCCAAACCTGGAAGTGTGCCTTATAGTCCGGTGCGCCTTATATAATGTACAAAGTTTGGAAATTTGCGAACCCGGAAGTGCGAGCTGCCAGCCGAGCCGGGACCCGTGGGAGCTGCAGCCGTGCGGGGGAAGTCGGGAACCGCAGGAGCGACGGCCGCTGGGCGGGGGAAACCAGAAAGCGGCACGGCCACTGGCCAGGGAGAAGTGGGGGGAAGCAGCGCGGCCGCCAGGTATGGGGAAGCGGCAAGAAGTGGCACTGCTGCAGGAAAGCGGCGAGAACTCTGCCGCCACCACAGGAAAGCGGCGAGAAGTGCCACTGCTGCAGGAAAGCGGCGAGAAGCAGCGCCGCCACCAGCCAGGGGGAAGCCGGGACGCAGCACGGCCGCGCGGTGGGATCCGGGAGCCATGCCAGCCAGTGCCGGGGGCAGGCGGGAGTGCCAGGGCCTGCTGCACGGGGAGGGTGCCTGGGGCTGCGTTTAAAGGCTACACAGATCTTTGAAAAATGTTTGCAAATTGAGCACCTGCCAGTAATTTGTTACTTGGTTGCGCACCGCACAGCTCCTCACTGCAAAAAAAAGTGTGCCTTATAGTCTGGTGCGCCTTATATGATCTACAAAGTTGCGAAATTTGCCAACTCCCGGGGAGTGCACCTTACAGTCCGGTGCGCCTTATGGTCGTGAAATTATTGTACTGGGCTGCCTGGTCTGTTTGTAAGATCATAGAAGAGGTGGAAGGATACTGGTGCAAACTCTGTTCTTGGTGGCACAGCAAAGGAGAGAGCTGGGAGCCCTGCACATCAGGTATAGCGAATGTGCAGCAGTATTGGCCAATTAATTCAGCCCTGCTACTTCCTATTTTTGTTTCCTCAAAGAGTGCCTGATTGCAATTGCCAAAGGGAGAAAAGCTCATCTTTCAGTCAGAAGGGTGAAGAGGATTGGGTGGGTGAGAACATAAGATGGGAGTTTTCCCATTATGCGTTGTTCAACCCCAAGAACTGGAAATACTTGGTCTTGTAAAAATGGGGTTTTGCATCAAATTCAGCATTTTTAAGCTTAAACACAACATGAACATGGGTGTAAAGACTTTGATGGAATGTGTTGCATAAACCTATCCAATCATTCGAAATCCATACATAAAGGTATACAGCAACTAAAGGAAAGTGTAGCTAAGATTAAAGTTAATAATGGAACATGGTTGAATTATCTACTTGATAAATGGAGCCTTGCAGAATGGTGGAAAGAGATTTTAAAACAGGCACATATATATTAATTGTCATCATAATTATATTTGTAACAGTGCCTTGCCTGCTTCAATGCATGCAAAGAATGATTGACAAAGCCATCAAATGAGTGTTTTTGGTGCAAGGAGAAGGGGGAGATGTTGGAATTCAGAATGCAAGAAATTCTCAAAACATTGGGTCAGTAAATCAAAGCCTGGAAAAGAACACAGTATTTGAACTGAGGCCTTGGGAAAAGTTTCCAAGCTTAGGTGCTAAAAGTAAGAATGTAGATTTAAAGCTTAAAGCAGGGACATGTTAAGTAGAAAAAAGCTTAGCTATAAAGTTAAAGATAGAAATAATAAAGTAGGTATAAAGGTGACAGAATAAATCTATGTGTTAGAACAGGATTGGCTAAAAAAGGTCACACTGTAATTAGATGAAATTTCTTATATTGGATTAGGAACATATCTATCCTTGTTGGCAGTGTTTTATTGGTTAATAAGCCCTTAAGTCTTGTGACTTCTGGTCATGCTGTCAACACCTGTAACAAGAACTCACAGTTTCTGTAGAAGATATGAAAAATAAACTGCACTTTCTAAGCCATCAGAAGTCCCATCTCTCTGCCTCATTTGGAGTAAGAAAGAATCCCCATGGAACGTAATAACAATGGGAGCAAATAGCCCACACTCAGGATGCTTTTTATACTTTCTTTAAAAAGAGCTGCTGCACTTCAGGGCGTTAGAGGATCTGCAGAGGTGCTGCTCACACAGCTGCTCCAGAACAGGACCACTGCCTGTAACCAAGCACCTGGGCAACTGGGCTCACTCACTGGCCTGCCTTGTGCCAAGCTCACCTCACCCCACCAGGAGATCCTGTATCATAGCTATGACTCCAGAAAATGCTTAAAGCCAGCAGGGAACACACTATTTAAAAATAACTTTGTCGTCCATATAAAATTCTTTACTGCTTACTAGCATGTGGTTTGTCCTATGCACTCCTTCACTGAGGAATTAATTCTATCAGGTACAACCTCTTCCCTTCCAGCATGCCACCTTTCATTTCAAACAAGTGACCTCACTTGTTGCTGGCATAGCAGAGCTGGGCTTGGAACTTCACACAGACATTAACTGAAGGTAGCCAGTACCGTTCCTGACCATGGACAAAGAGGAGACAGAGGAGTGGTTTGTCTTAGTTGTACTGAGTCAAGGCACTTCCTACATTGAATGCTGAGAAAACACTGCCAGTCAAGGGGATTCCCACTTTCAGCATGAGCTTCTTCAATTTAAAACCTGGCTTAGTCTTCCAGGCTTTACACAAGCTTTAGAAATGGCCTCTTTGCACACAAGTAACTTAATCTAGAGACAGGGTGCAACTCACCTGGTTAACAAGCTGCTGAACTTCTGGAGTAGCTGGCTTGGTGTCAGATAAGCCCCCAGGCACCATGGTGGCAGGTGACTTCTCTGAAATGATGAGTGGCTCTGAAGAGGGAAGTTCAGCACAGTCTGAGCAGAGTCCCCAGGCATCTCATATATACACACACACACACACACACACGCACATGTCATGGAATCATGTGACCTGCAACACACGGAGCCTACCATTACTGAACTGGAGAAGAAGACAAACAGGGGAAAGGGGGCTTGTAAAATGTAAAGCACTGCCAATATTATTAATAAATGTAAGAAACACTTGAAGAAGCATTTACAGTCTTCATGTCAAAAAGAAAAGCAAACATCAGCCTGCAGTCACCCACACCTTAAAGAGAGTTGGTTTGGGCTGCAGCTGGAAACTCTTGCCTCTCCACTCATGTGCAGATGACTAGGCTGAGCTCTTGGGAAACACATCAGACACACCCAGTATTTCCCAACACCTTTCCTGATCAGAGGAAAGGATGCAGAACTTTCCTTAGTGGAGGTCCCACTCAACATGAAATTTTATTCTCTCAATATCCTTCAAAGTGGGGAAACAGGAGCAGATGACATCTTACATTCAGTGATTTAACTTCTCTCTCCCTAACCAAAAAGGTGCCAAGGTAAACACCAGCACCAGAAGTAGAAAATAATTCAATCCCAGATTCAGGTAAGTACTGCAAACAAGGCACTTCTGCTTCTTTCCCATCAAACCAAGAGCTGCATTCAGGTAATCACAATAGCAACTGAATATGCAATAAAATCTACTTTTTAACTCTAATCTCAATTTCCTGGAAGACAAACTACAATCAAAAAGACACAAAAGCTGTCCCAATTCCAACGTACACTGCTGAAACACATAGCATGAGAACACATTGTCAGAAGTATTCATTCTGCAGTTACAGTCACATGGCGCAGTCACATTCATAAATGGGGGGGAAGGCTAAGAACTGCTAGCAGCCTTCCCTGGTAAGGGA
>PYHW01009147.1:653109-685788 GCA_013186435.1 Turdus rufiventris | reverse complement strand
TGATGACAGCTCAAACTTTTTGCATAAGATCCCGCTGATTCACTCAAATGCTGATCATGTTCCACCACTTGTGGCTTATTCACACAGCAGGACAGATAAGGAACTGGAAGAGCCAGCTCATCTTACTGAGGTCAGAAATCAGAGAATGTGTCCAACAACTGCACAGCACCAGTGCTAAAACAGGGTATTTTATAAACCCGTCCACTCACCAGGATACAGATCCTGCTGACTTGCTTGGAAAGGATGTTAAGATCCCAGTAGGGCAGTAGTACACTCCTGGAGAACTCTTGATTCTGTCTAGCAACAAATATACTAACCACAAAGTCTAGGAGGGTTCATTTATAATCTTGGAAAGACTCTAGGTGTGAAACTAAAGATACTAATGTTGTGTGGAAATCATTCACTGGACTCCATATTTCTGGGTTTGCTGGTTTTTGACTTTAAAGCATGACAACTTTTTTTTTTTTTCCCCAGAATGCACAGTCGTGCAGAAGGGAAAAAAAATCCAAGAATAAATGTTAGCAAGTTGATGTTGAAGTTTACAGAGGCAAATCAGATGGTTTGCATTCCACAGTAGTGCTAATGGCTGTCCCAAAATCCAGTGATATTTCTCAGACTGCAATGCAGTATTCCTGCACGAGTATTCCATGAAACCACTTTGAAGTGCTGACGTTTTCAGACCTGTGATCAAAGATGATCAGAGGCAATTGATCAGCCTCATCTTGGGCAACCCCACTTCCACCCACTCCTCTCTACACTAAGTTTTGGATGTAATGAACCAGGATTTGGAACAATGCCATGAAAAGCGCAGCCGCCCCATGCCATCTCTTGCACAAGAAAGGTGAGTGCGCCACCAGACCAGCCTACACTCTTCATCAGCACAGTGGCAGCTTCCCCTCACGTCACTGTACTGCTGTTATCTTAGAGAATCTCTGCTGGGACACCACAACTGGCATTCTGTACAGCTTTGAAGCTGAGTAACTTCTTGCTCCGTAAACTATTCCAACACAGAAGAAACAGATCTTTACCACTTGCAGGCCACTACTCCCTGGTCCTGTTTAAGCAAATTTTAAGAGGTACCAGCTATTGTTTATAGAAACACCAGTACAAAACAAGCAAAACAAAATACAAAAAAACCTCCACTAAAATCCAATCCCAGGGTTATATCTTTACAAGTAATTTTTAAACCAGGAATGAAGTCAGCTCTGTAGAAATTATTGTGAAAGCCAAGTCAGTAAGGTCAGTCTTCTGGTTTCAGAGTGAAAACACAAGTAATTGTGACTGGACATGACATGTGGTCTGAATGAAGGGCTTCTAGAATAAAGCAGCCCTCCCTGTATCAGCTGACGATCTGTTTTCATTGTCACAGGAGCAACAGCCTTGATTTTCAACATGCTGGTCTGCAAAAAAGGTTTCCCCTCCTGCACCCATCCTGATTTTGAAAGATTTCTGACATCGTACATGAACAAGGATCCATAGAAACCTGACCTTTAGCAGCACAAAATTAGCATAGCCCAGCCTATGCTGAGCCTCTTCCTCTCAGTCTGCTTCAAGACAACTGAAATCTACTGTTAAAAACATTCTCTAAAGAAATTACCTGTTTCATCAGTCTTTCATGCCTACAGGCTAAAGACAACAGCACTGAATGCTAGAAAAAAGAACAACACCTCTTTCTATTTCACAGAAGCAAAGATGCACAAGCTTGAGAGGACTTTCCAAGCAAGTGGGATCTGCACACCTCTATTCACCACTTGCAAGTAATGGGAAAACTCCAGTAGAGGAGGCAAGGCACCCACAGGACTCTGGACACAGCCATCAGCTGTGCTCAAATGCCTTTACTTGTAGAAATAGAAGTCAAAATCAGGGAAAGGATTAAATCCTGCTGTTTGTAGGGTCCACTGTTTGACCCCGTATGTTTGACAGCAAACAGCCCAGTAATTTTGTAACTACCTCAATGGTAACACTGAGGCAAGGTTCAATCCCTGACTAAACAGGATCCTGGAATCCTCAGGGGTCCCTGGACACAGAATTTACCTGCCTGTGTTCAGTGTGGGACTCAGCTCACATCGATGCCACTTGCACACATGCCAAAACATCCCACACCACGAGCAGCTCTGAGGTACTCAGGAAACAGCAGAGCTGCATTCTCCTGCCCTGTGCCTGAAGTATGGCATGCAATTCCATTTACAGTAATTTCATGATTATAAGCCGCACCAGACTGTAAACCGCACTTTTGTTCACAGCGAAGTAATCAATTTGTAACAATCACGCAATTGCGGGTTTACTGGCAGGTGCTCAACTTGCGAGCTCCACTCCCCCCCGCACTGCAGGGCCGGTGGGGACCGAGCCCCCTCCTCCTCCCCGCACCACAGGGCCAGCGCTCCCGCCTCCCCCCGTGCCGCGGGGCTAGTGGGAGCCCGCCTTCCCCTGCCGCACAACAGAGTAACCAATTTGGAACAATCACGCGATTGTGGGTTTTACTGGAAGGTGCTCAATTCGTGAGCTCGGCTCGGCACCGCGGCTCGCACTTCCAGGTTGAGAAATTTCCAAACTTTGTTCATATATTAGCCACTCCTGAGTGTAAGTCGTACTTTTGGGTTGGGACCAAAATTTTAGTCAAAATGTTGCAGCTTATAATTGTGAAATTACTGTAGTCACCTTTGGGTTCCATCAAGCTCAACAGCGACATGAAAGAGCCTCTCAGCCACCTGATTTGCCATGGACTACTGTAAGAGACAGCCTCTGTGCTCAGAGCAAACTAAATAAAGCAATTCAACTTCTTAGTGCAACCCTCTGTATGCAAGCTGCAATCACCCTATGAAAGGATGCTAGGGATTTAGGAGTCTTCTCCTGGTATCAGTTTTTCATACTCAGTTTGTATAGAACTACTTGCTTGGCCTTATACCCAAAGTGAAAATAATTCTGTGTTGGGCTGATTTTGGGGGNAAAACAAAAAACACAAAAAAAACCCAAAAAAAAAACCAAAAAAAATCTCTGTATCACATCCAGTTCACAGGTCATTTATCACAACATTGGCTTAAGTGAAGAAGCTTTCCACAACAGCTGAGCAAATATCTGGATGGATAAAGGAAGACAGTGATTAATTCTCATTAGTCTCTAGTTTACACAGAAATAAAAAATTATATTTCAAGACTATTGATCCAAGTCTATACACACTCATAGAAGTTTATATTGTACAACTGAAAAAGGAGAATTTGTCTTTGCAGTTGATCCAAGCCCCAGAGAGAACCAATATTAGGCACCTATACTAGAGGTCAATATTAAAGTACCAGCTCTGAAATTGAAACTTACTGTTCTCAACATCTCATTAATTGACCATCATCTCCTGTTGAAACTTCATTAGTGCCCGAGAGTTATGAGCAGTATTTGATTTACACTTTGATGATAAAACAATTATAAGAATTTAACAGTTGAAGAACAAACACATTTTCTGCATTCAGATTTGCAGAAAAACAATCTTCAAGATTGAGTGAGAGATTTCAAGAGAAATCTTCAAGAATGAGTGCTCCACCTCAAATTTCTGCATAAAGCAGTTGCAGTACCTTGAGAAAAAAAGAGGAGGAAAAAAAAAGTGTGAACATCAGGATTTGCATCCTCAAAGACTTAAAATATATTTCTACCTCATTCTCAAAAAAAGGTGAGATTAAATGACCCTGGTGCCTAAAAATAACAGGCCTCCAAGCAGTTTGAGTCTCTGTGGAACAAACAACTATAAAACAAATGCTGCTGCACAGATCTTTGCCAGCTCTGAGTAACACAGGTACATTCCTTCATTTATTTCCCATTCCCTATATACGCAAAGCTTTAGGGATGAGAGAGTATATCCAGTAATTTCACTGCTGTTGCTGAATTCCAAAGTGTTTGCAAGACAGGGCCTGTATTTTTAGGGTTCTGTTTAGTTCAGCAGTTCTTAAGATAATATCAGCTGGCGACCAACAGACCTTGTCATTTGACTGTCAGCCCATCTGAGATAAATACAAAATTAAAAGTATGAAGTAAAATATACAGGCGTAATTGCAGCAATTCAGCTTTCTTCCTATTCATCTGCCTTTAAATGCTGTGTTACTGCAGGGTGCTGCATTAAAGCTTTCTAAACACAACACCACAGAAAGGATCAACAGGATTAGACATGCACAGCTATTTCCTTAGCTCAAACAATTCAGCTTTAGAACTAATCTTAAAGGTTCAGAAGGAGGGACAAAAAAGGGTCTCTGGACAGTCTCATTCCCAAATGAGACACATCTTCAGCTCCAACCGTAAGCGGTTTTAATCGACACCTATATAAATGTAAACTCCAGAACTTGGCAACACAGACCAAATCAACAGATGCTGCCTGTCAGCCCTGCAGGAGCAATGGCAAACCTGTACCCACACACAACTCTGAGCCACTGCTGCTTGTGTTGAGCAGTTCAGAACAAGGCTGGTAACTTCTGACTTTCAGAGATGCTGAACCTACTACACTTGCTGATCAGTCTGTAATTTTTCTTTTCTTTCAGACTTCAGCAGATTATTTCCACAAAAAGACCACATTCACTGATATTTTAGCAGGCATCACCTCAAGATGGGTTTTACTGTTTCTTCCCCTCTGGGATCACTGAAGCTGTGGAAGTTCAAGAAAGATGCCAGTTTTGCATTCCATTTGAAAATTGTTTTAATACTATAAAACTCATTTGTTCACATATTTTGTACAAAAGATGAGTTGTTTTCTCTTAATTACAGGAGAATCATTTCAAGCTTGAGAATTCAGCTAAGTAGGTCCAAAACATAACAAGACTGGGTTCTACTGGTTCGGGAGGGTCCCAGTTCAGCTCACCCAAGGTCTCTTTCCAGTTTGGCTCTCACAGTTATGGACCACCTTGATGGAAAATACCCCACATCATCATTGACTCTTCGGAGGCTTGTAGTGAATTCGGCACCGCTCATTAAATACCTAAGACACCAAAACAGAAGAGCAAAAGTGAATCAGCCCCATCCAGGAAATGGGCACAACTTCACAGACAGTTCAGGCAACTACCTCTTCATGTAGCACCCATCTCAAGCTGCCCAGCTCTGAGGTATCAATAAATGGCACTTACCAAGACATCCATCTCCATTCACCTTCTCTCCTGGCCTTAGTAAATCCAGAGTTTGCAGCCTGATGTTGGGAGACTGCACAGCACTAAGTGTTCTCCCTCAGAGAATGCCAACTCTTAATCCTGGCAAGCTGTTATCATCAAAAACACTGATTCCTTTTTGTTTTTAAAACGGAGGGAAATGATTGTTGGAAGGCTCCTGAATGGCTGTGTTCTGTCAAGTTCACTTTGGCATTCAAATTTGGGTGCTGTATTCCCGTCTTTCCCGAGCAGGCACATTTTACATTGGCATGACAGCCAAGAAGAGGGGCAAGGGCTTCTGGAAGCCACATGAACACAGTGATCTGCCTGCCTGTACCAATGGTGCTGCTCACTGCAAAGGGCACAGCACTCCTGCCTCACTCACCTCTTGCAACTTCTCTAGGTAAAATTTAGTCTCCAGAACTGGATACTGAGGATCATGTATATTTAACTTGAACTGCTGCTGGCCTGCTCAAAGAGGGCAAATAAATGTGACTATTGAAAGTAAGGCAGTCTGAATACAAAGCAAAACACACAGGCTCCCACCAAGATGGCAGGTGCTCTTCGCAAGCCATTTAGCTATTTATCAGTTTTTATCTAAACTTGTCCAGCACAAGTCCTGAAAGCAACACAAGCATCACTTGCCAACAAGCTGAGGCTCTGGCAGGTGTTGGTTGTCCCACCAGCATTCCCACAAGAGCATATTTTGCCAAGCTGTCCAGGGATTTGGCAGACCCAAGTGCCTGTGATCATCAGGATATGAAGTTTCATGAACTCTCCTACTGGCTTTATGTGCAAAGTGAGCGATCTTGTAATTTTGGGGAAGTTATCCAACACTTTATATAAATACATTGTTTCATGCTCTCTCTTCCTAGAATCTTCTACAGCTGATCTTATTCATAGTTCACAACCTATGGCAACTTCAGCAAAAGTGAAGCCTGGAGCAGACATTAATTACAGCATTGCTTCTCAACAATTTGGGAGTAATTTTCAATTACCTTTCAAATTTCATTTACAAACTGCTTCATACTGCAGAAAACAAAAGCTATAGGTCCTTTCACAGCAGCCATTATGTTACCACACGGAATAGACACATCTGGAATAGTTCAGATGAGGTAAAGGTTTGAGATCAGTGATAGGAGGAAACTGTAGAAATTAAGAGCAACAGCAGGTCCAATACAGAAACATTTTACTACTAAATAAATCACATCATTTTTTTGTCTATTGTCTGTTAATGACATTTTAATGGTATGTATGTCTAAAAGAATGCTGGAAATACTCTTTAAACCACTGCAAGGATCTCTAGCATCAAACAACACACCTGATTGCTTGCTATTATGCTAACTTCCAAAGTATCTTCAAGTTACTCTGCAACCTGTGGCAGGAAGATCAATACTGCAGTCTTACTAACACTGTCTCCTACTTTTACGACATTGGCTCACAAATCTCAGTGTGTTACTCAGGTCACTTAAATCCATTGGTCTATGAAGTACTATTCTTATTTTTCAGACATTTTTCAGAAAAAACAATGGCTGAGAAACCTTAAAATTCATGTTACTAAAAAGTTTGATTTTGCTGGCTTTTACGTATTTGCATAAACCACTCCAATAATAAACTCCAATGTGGAGATGTTGGACAGAGACTAATGCAAGTCTTGTAGGAAAGTCAGTTCCTGGTTTGGTATCATCCAAATTCCACTGCATAGATTTCTCTAAAGTAACATCCTTCTGTATGCCACTATTGCCAGAGTCAGCGAGTATTTTAAAATATGTTTCCTAATCAGTTTTGTCCAATTAGTTTTCAGTTGTTTAGGATTAATGGAAAAACACAAGTGTACTTTCCAACCAGAAGTCTACAACAGTGAAACAGCAGCCTGCACACCAATAATCACTTCCATGTAACAAACTGCATTTGGTCTGCAATCACGACTGGATCTAATTCCATCAGTGACATTTTTATAGGTAGCTAAAGGAGACATTTACCTGTATACTCAGGGCATAGTTCAGCAGAGCTGAAGATAAAACCAAGAAATATTTATCTCTTTAAGCCCCACTCTGAACATTGGCTGAGCAATACACTAGCAGGCTAAAGTACCTCTGCACCATGCATACCTAACTGTTTATAAACTCTCAGTCTTCAGGAAAAATTAGACAGTTCTGCCACCAGTAAAAGCTTAATGCGGCTAACAGAAACCTCTGGGATTATTATTAAATTTGGTGCTTCAGAACAAAGATTAGGGTGAGGGCTGTGCCCCTACAGTAGAGCTGCTGTAAAATATTTGCCCCTGGTGACCTGCAGCATGTTGTTATTAAGGCTGTGCCATTGCTTAGTCAGATCTGAGTGGGTTTAAAATTAAACTGAAGTGCATACTTAGGTTTTTGGGACAGTACAGAGGTATACTGATGGCAAAGCATATGCAGAAAACTGTGTAAATGCTCACTTCATCAGCCTGCACTGAGGTTACTGATGGACACCCAAGACATAAAGCTGTATTGGTTTTACATTGCTGCAATCTAGGGGACTAAAATCAAGAAGTAGGGATTAAAAAGGAAGGTGCAGCTAGTACTAGCTATTTGCAAAAATTCTTTTTGCATTTAGAGAGGGAAAGAGGTTCTTTCTGCAGTATTGAGAGCTCTGAAAAGCTACATCAAACCAGAAATGGATGCCAGATGTGAAATGCTGCAGTGACACAATACAGCTACCTCAGAATTTAAGATCAGTGTTAAAATCACCAGATAGACTTTGAGGCCATCAATCCAGAGGGTGATCTGCACCCTCTGCTGATAAAAGAGAGCAATGACAAGGCTGCCCTTTGCACCAGGGAGTGTCCGTTCAGGCCGGAGAAAACCTCATCAGAAAAAGGTTCAACTTCTACAGCTTCACTCTCCCCTGGCCTCTGTTCAGAGCTGTGATCAGCACCAGATACAGGTAAATGTGAAAGACCTATCTCTCTGACATTGTTAGAGATTGTACAAAGCTCTTCAGAGAAGTCACCACAGAAATGCCTAGAAAGTACTCAGCCACTGGCAAGGGGGAGAAAAGGACACAGGGAATAATCCACAGTCTTTCCTCCCCACTAAATCAGAAGCTTTTCTTCCCTTGGCAGTGTAACCGAAAAACTTTGATCTCTGCACTTCCCCCAGCACTGCTGTCACCTATTTCTAGTTAACCTGCTTCATAAGGCACCAGTCCCACACCTCCAGTGCCAGACTGTCTGTTGGGACAGAACATCATCACTACTAAATTACTGAATACCTTCCAACTTCTGTCGTTCACCACTTCTTCAACATTGAGCTCCGACTGCATCAATTTCAACTGCAGAAAATAACAGATAAAAAGGATTATTGTCAAACAAATCTCCCTGAAGCCTTCAGCATTTACTACCATTGCAACTTTCCAGCCAGGTGCACACCTCCTCTGATGGTTCAAACCAAAGTTCAAGAGCCTGGCCCTTCCAGTCAGCCAATGCTCAGGGCACACACAAGTCTGCAAGGGCACAATGAAGGCAGACTCACAAAGTAAGCCTGGCAGTAGATCCTGATTATTCATGCTCTATTCCTAAATAATGCCTATCAAGATTTGCTAGCAATTAACTAATTAACATTGATGGCTTCAGAAGCACAAATAACTGCACCTAATTCATACATCCAGCACAGGGAATGCCAGGGCTGGGGTAGCTGTACAGCCTTGAGTTGCCACTCTTGCACTATTAGAATCATATATGAAGCTGGCAAAGCTAGGATCCAGCTAGGATAGTGGATTTGAAACTAAGGTTATGAACAGACGCTCTGTGCTTCATTTGCCATCTACTCAGTGCACTGACCAAAAAGGGTCTGCAGTCTCATCATGCATCGTTCATGCTGTCTGAACCAGTTAATATTTTATGTCATCACAAAGGACAAATCAGCTCTACACAGATGTAAAAGCTCTGGCAAAAGCTACCACCAATACACAGTTCTTGAGCACTCACTTGACCTGTAAGAAGGATAAGAATCTCTTTGTTTCACACCTATTAGAAACCCCAAGGGGCAGATGTGACAGTTGTGTTTGAGTGATTTGGTCCTGAAGCAATAGTAGGAGATTTAAGAACCATCTGCCATTCTTGCCCAAATTTAGGATGCATTCTTGTTAGAGTATTAACACTAGAGACTGAGTCAGAGTTCATTCATTTTCAATACATGGTTCCAATTAGAGGCCTGGTGAACAGGTGTAAGCCAAGACAGCAATCCCACAAAAAACTTTCCAAGTAAGATATCCAGGGACACAGAGTTGCTAACAATCATTGGATGCATTTTCCCCAATTCAACAGGACTTCAACCTGTTTGAAATAACAATCCAGCATCCAGAGTGACTGGACGACCAGGATAAGTCTCTATAAAATAAACACTCAGAGGATCTTTAGCACTTCAAAGAAACTACTGCTCCAACTTTTCTCATCCAGTGACCCAGAAGTTAATAATTTTGCATGAAGTCTAAGCTGTACATCTAGCAGGATGAAACACACATATCAAGGGAAAAGAGATCTGTATTGCAAGCGAGTGAAAAAATATTTGAAATTCCCACTCTTAAAACTAGGATGTGTTCTGTCAGTATAGCTTTTCTGACTTGTAGAAGAAACACAACTGTGTTTTGGAGAGAAAAAAAAAAGCAGGGCTGATCTCATAAAAATTTCTGAGATGTTTCTAAATCATGGATTGCTTTTAACATTTGAAGCCACCTTCAATCATTAAACACTATCATTGTGATCCTCCCAGAGTTTTTAGTGAGAGATTTCAGGCTCAGTAACTAAATGATTTAAAGAACTGGCACTGCTAACAAAATTCATAGAAAATACTAAGCTACCACTCCAGTTTTCCAAACTAATATCCATGCTTGTTAGCAGTTCAATAAGTGAGGCTTTAAGAATTAAACTGCTCGTCTGCCACATGATTCTCTCAGTATCGTTTTCCTTATCCAAAAGGGGCCCTGGAAGTGAGGTGAGAACTTCAGTGGGGTTCCTTTCTCCACTTCTAATACTCAATCCCCGATGGTCACCTCTGGTAAAGTACACTTTCCACCCACAGGCCAGGAGGTTGAGAGGGCATTTGCACATTAGAATTCCGTATGCAAACCTAGAAGCCTCTCTCCCACCATCACAAGGTCCTCCAAATATTAATCCAAGAAATACCAAACAGCAAAAAGGTTGTGTAAGTGGAATTCAAGGTTGCATGGAAGCATCTTGTAGAGAATAAGTCAAGCTTGTGACTCAGTGGTGTCAGTCAGCGAAGGTTAGAATCCACCACGGTAAAGAATGTGTTTTTCTACAGCATTTGTGTAAAAGAATCTCAGGAAATGCTCCACTTGCAAGATAAAAGCAGCTCTCTGCCTTGAGGCCTTGGGAAAATAATTCTCACAAGACCCAACAAGAGCTATCAAGAACCTTGGAAAAGACTGCTTGACTCAGGATCCACCTCAGATTCCCTCTATCACACACTGGTCTTTCCGTTTGGGAAAGATACCCACCTCCTCCTCTACAAGTGATCTCTAGAAGGCTCCACCACTCACCTTTGTCTGCTCTTTCCTGAGTTGCTTTAATAATGCTGCATCTTCAGGGGCCTTTTCCCTCTCTTCTTTGAGAGTTTTCACTACAGCGGAAGTCTGAGAGATGCAGTTTTTGATGATTCTTTCTCTCTTGGTGTGAGCATCCATCAACTAAGTAGGGAGAGAAAGAAAGTCACGGTGACTAATTAGAGAATAAAAACCTCCTAATTATAAGTTTAGAGAGACACTTTCTAAAGTAATGGTATTGCTATGCCCATTGAATTCAATCCACATGTGGGAAACAACACTGCTTTAAGCAGCAGCTACTCTCAACTCAAACTATCATGTCGTTCTTCCTCTTACCAAGTTGATCAAAAGTCAAAGGTAAACATGAGGAGTCTTGCAGAGCGGCAGGAAAAGCAAGCACCCTTTTAAAAAGATCATCAAAGGATCAGAATTGCAGAACAGAAAACCGCCCTGTGTGGTTTTAAAGCGGAGCAGTGTGTGGAGATATTAAGCAGGACAGTTAGGAATACACAAAGCAGGATCTACTAAGGCAGTGCTTTCCTCAGACACTGAGGATGCTTTACTGACCACTGCACATGACAGGGCAGCAGGAAGGGAGCTGAAAAATCTAAGGCGTGCACACTCACAGACTCATACAGTTCTTTACAAGTCTGGCCAGGATCAACTTTCCCCACAAAGGAAGCTGTTGGAATCGTAGTGTTTAGTTCATGAACAATTCTATCATCGATTGTCCTCATCACCCTGAGCAGCTCCTGTATTAAAAGAGAGAGAGAGAGAGATATACTTGGTTATATCTCTCAGAAAAGCCTTCTACAAAAAATTTGCATAGTAAAGTATTTTAATAGAAATTAAATAGGATTCCTTACAAAGAGTTAGAAGCACACCAAAGGAACAATCCCACATGCAGAAGTATGTGCTGCAAACCATGGAGTTTCCTTGGCAGAAAAGGCCAGAGCAGGGTGAGTAACTGATGTCCCCTGAAGTCCCCTGGCCCTGCAAGCAGCATGGACAGGCTGAAGAGCCTGTGCTCAAGTCCCAGTCCCTGCTTCCACACAGGAAACTGAGGGCAATCTGCACCAAAACGGCAAATCTTGAATAAAATCCCCCCACCAGCTGGGAGGAGGGTTTTAGGTTGGATCCCAGGTAAAAGTTTTTCACCCAGAGGGTGGCTGGGCACTGGAACAGGCTCCTCAGGGAAGTGGTCACAGCTCCCAGCCTGACAGAGTTCAGGATGTTTGGACAATGCTCTCAGGCACATGGTGTGACCCTTGGGGCGGCCTGTGCAGGGCCAGGAGCTGGACTCGGTGATTCCTGAGGGTCCCCAGCTACTCAGCATATCCTGGGGTTCCGTGTTGGAGAAGCAGGCCGGTTCGCCACGGCCCCGCCGGCCTGGGCCCTGCTCGCGCCGCCCAAGGCACGGTCGGCACCTCACGCTCCCTTAAACGTCGCGGAGGCGCCCACGAAACTCCCGCCGCCCGCGGGGCTCCCGCGCCGCGAGCGCTCCGTTCCGGGAAAGGGACCTGCGGGGAAGTGGAGGTGCCCGGCCCCGCTCCCGCCAGAGGGATGAGGGAAGGGGAGGGGAAGGCAGGATCCTGCTCCGTCCTGCCGCATCCCGCCGGCCGCCAGGAGCGGGGTGACCTCGCGCAGGGGGCGCGCGCTCCCGCGGGGTCCCTCGCCGGGAGGCGGACGGAGCGCGCGGGGCGCGGGTACGGGAGGAGGAGGAGGGGGAGGAGGAGGAAGAGGAGGAGGCGGCGGCTGCGGCGGCAACAGCGCCCGGCCCGGCCCTGCCCGCCCCGCGCGGGTAACCTGGAACTCGGCGAAGTCCTCGCAGATCGCGGCTCCGCTGGGCGCCGCCATCCTGGATCAGCCGAGGGCGCGGCGGCGCCCAATCCGGCGGGGAGCCGGGATGACGCGCGGGGCGGAACGGGGCGGGACCCGTCGGAGCGCGGCCCCCGCCACAGCGGCCCCCGGCCGGGCATCTCCACCGGCAGCGACCTCACGGCCCCTTCGCCTCCTTCAGCCGCTGGGAGAGCTCCGGCCTCGTCCAGCGGAGGCGGTGCCGGCCCCGGCGACCCGAACGTCTCACGGAGCGGCTCCCTCCAATCGCGGGCCCGGGGCGGAGCCCAGCGGTGACATTGAGCAGCGCCCAGCAGGCCCGACGCCGTGCCATGTGGGGCCGCGCCGGTGAGTGGCGGGGGCAGCAGGGAGTGACCGAGCCCCGGGACCGGGCTGGGGCTGCCGCCGGTTCGCCTCCTCCCCTGGGCCCCCGCGGGGGCGAAGTCAAGCGTGAGGGGCCGTGTCTGATGGACTGGCGTTCAAAACAGTGGCAGAAGTGGGGCTGTGCCCCCAGTTTCTCTACAGAGTTTGAAAAGAGTCAGATTTCGTTGGGTGTGTCGCCTGTAAATGTAAATTGCTGTTTTTTCAGAGCCGGGAGTGTATTATACCTCGAAAGTAAAGGGCCTTAGGAGACGCATCTTCAGACAGAATAGCGAAGGAAAAAAAGAACTTATTTTATATTTTTGAAAGTGCCATGTTTGCCTTTCTGAGTTAGTTTGGTTGGGGTTTTTTTCCCAAATTTTTCATTATATTAATTAATGCATTAGAAGCGCCTTCTTTGAAGTATGTGCTGGTATATGAGGTGCCCCGGCCTTTTCTAATGCACTGCAAAGTAGTTTCCTCTCAGTGCTAAAGACTCTGTTTTTTTGACTTGACTCTGTCAATGCTTTTGGGATGTGACAAGAGTGGTAGAATGCTAGTGTACAGTCCTTGAAATGGCACTATCCAAAGTGTATCTGAAGCATATGTGTAGATGAGTTCCTGGAAATTGTGATGTGTAATGTGTTCTAGAAATTGCTATTGTAGGACGTTATCTTGCTTTTTTTTTTTCCCCTAAATTAGTTTAATTGCATTCACATATTTCTGTGTAAGATTACTGAGCAAGTTCAAGGCATATCTTATAAACAAGTTTTAATTTATTTGGTAGGCTCTTACAACTAAATCTGGTACTTCTTGTCTTCATTTGTACCTATTTCTTTCTTTTTTTCCCCTCTTGTGTTAAAAAAAAAAACCCTCAAATGCTTCCACTGAAAAACTGGCTCCCACTTCCTACTGCTCTGAGGTAAATTTGGCCTCTCTGCTTTCTTTGCTTTCTCTTCCAGATATGGCTGTTAAACTGCTGGGAAGAAATATTCCCTCAGTTCTGAGGATGACCGAGGGAGTGGACCTGAAGATAAGCAGAAGGCTGTGCATTAAACCCCAGCAAGACCTTCAGTCAAAGAGTAAGAGTCTTTGATAGAGTTGCGGAATGTTTCATGTCACGGAATACTCGCATATCTGTGCTGCATCATCTGAACAGGAATTTGGCTGACATAGATGCTCATATCCTTGATTTTGTGAGAGTTCTGGTCTCTAGACAGAAAAATGGAGCATTAAGTTTGGTAAAGTCTTGTTTTTTAACAAAAAGCCAGGGGTCAATATTTCCCCTTGTGAAGGTCACACAGCATTCACTTTGTAGCAGATCACCAGCACCTTATCTAGTGCACACTCCTGCACTGAGGCTGCTCAGCCCTGCTCTGGAACTGCCTGTTCAGCCCCACTGTAAACTATTCATGTTTAGGAATGTTGTGTGAGCTAAAAGACTTTTGCAGTTTTTCAGAGTGCAGCCAGCTCCAGCTGTTCCAAAAACTGAACGTGCACTGCAGGGAAGTGTCTGAATTGTTCTGTTTAAGGGTGGAGTTGGTCAGGGAAAGCTCAGGCTATAAAATATTTTTTTTACTATATATGGGACAGTTCTGTGTTCCCTGTATCACACATTCCTTATGGTCCATCCATGCAGGAGAAAAGGAGCACACAGATGTGAAGCATTTGGCATGACTGTATGTTAAAAACATTCATCAGCTGCACTGGGTAGGACAAAAGGTCTCCTTAAAAGTGTGATGTCTCCAGCAGGGGCCAATAAAGAAATCCCTTACATTTTGTGAAGTAGGAATGGTGACCTACAGCAAGAACCTAAGGAAGAAACATCTTGGTATTTAATAGTCCTCACTGATTTTTTTTTTCCCCAGAAATTCGCCCGTTTTCTTGAAGCTGGATGTATTTTAGCATCCATCTTCTCTAAGAATGTAGATGTTAAAATTCCCTAAGAATTTATTCTCTAAGCTACTGTCTTGTATTTTGAACCCGATACGCACTTTTTTATAATCTGATTTTCCTTTATTCAGTACCCCTTCCAAACCAAGTTCTTATTATAACCCACATTGCCAATGTCTTTTACAAAGCTCTGCTGGGCTGAAGAGAGCTTCAGTCACTGCTTTTCCAGGCCAAAGGGTCTCAGTCTGTGGCACAGTTTCTTACATGGTGACCATTCCATACCTGTGGCTGTCCTTGCAAGTGTTCTCTCTGTGCTCGTTCAATTTCAGCTCCCTCTTAGTATTTCCCATGCTTTTCGAAAAGCTGGAGAGACACAGTTTTACACAGAGGCACAGTAATGCTTCTGTGTTTGTCTGTGAGTTCCTGATCACTGACACTTAGGCAGTTTTCTGTTACTTGCCAAAACCACTGTGGAACCCCAAGGCTTTGCTCAGGTCTAGGTAATGATTAATAAGTGAGGGTAGAGTCTGTCATTTATGTGTGAACTGGAATTGCTTCCTGTTTATGGGCAAGGGAGTCCCCAGGCCAGTTCATTGACACTACGTTCTGAAGCCCTGTGGCATTTTGGGCTCAGCCCTCTTCTTTATGTTTTTTAATAACCTGATGATGTCAGCAAACTGTATCCACCCCAATTGTGAGATAATGCATGAATCCATGAGGGAGAACACAGCCATACAGGATTCTGCATGTTGTTTGAAAGAAAAAAGCTGTCTATCTTTGCACTTTGTTTCTTAGATTTTAATGGTATGTTATATATTAAAAGCTTGCTGATACAATATGAATATTTTGTATATGGAGTTTGAAAGACTGACCTGAAAATTATGTGTCCAATCTTTGCCTATATCTGTTTATTTATGCCTTCAGCTAAGAGAAAATCTTACACTGCCTGAAAAAGTTAACATTCTGTGAAGTTAGATTGGCTTTTATTGTTACTTGCATGTTGGCTTTTCTATAGGTGTTCCATTTGATTTCTTTTTTTTTTTAGTCTTATTTAAATGAAATAGAAAAACAGTACCTTAGGAAGTTTAGCTGGTGGAGCAGCTTCTGCATATTAAGACCTGCAGATACAGAGGTTTTGGGAAGGATTTGGCTTTCCTTACATGGCTTCAGTTTAATCCATATTTACACGTTTGTTAATCTGTGATACACTTTTCATTCTGTAACTACCTCTAGCAGTAATATTTAGAGTTTTGCATTGCTCACCCTAACTGGTTTTGTTACAGCTCTGACCATCCAGCCTCTCTGACTGCTGTTTTTGGTGGTGTTTTGTTGTTTTGTCTTAGAGCGTTTTGTTGGAGCGTTTTTAGGTCGATCTGCTTCGGGGGTGCCTGGGTACAAGCCTACAGACTGGGAGAAAAGGTTTTTGGTGTGGGCAGGCCATTTCAAAAAGGCCGAGGATATACCAGAGACTGTCTCGTAAGTGTCACTTTTGAAACTGTAATAGAGACTTTGTGCAGAAATAAGGTACTTGAATGCAGCTCCAAAGTAACTTTTCTTAAAAGGAATGGGTGGCTTGCACAGCTGAAAAATCTTACCCTGCTATGTTTGGTGTATCATCCTAGTAGATTAAATGACCTCAGCAATTCCCTTCTGCTAAGATAATGTATCCCTCTTGATTTTTTCTTCTTTTTTGCAAAGGGTTGACCACCATTTATGAGTTGTTTCATTAGAAAACCATGTCAGATCAGTTCATTTTTATTCTTCTCTCACAATTACAAAGCTTTTTTCAAACATTAGTGTGAGCTTTTTCTAGTGTTTTTCATTATGTGTCAGTCTTTTGCTGTGGGAAACTTTCATATGCAGCTATAAAATAACTGAAATCCATATAAAGTATTTATTAATGATTATCTAAAGGCCATATGCCAACTTCCTTTACTGCTGGAATTTAAACTAACAGTCGCAAGGCTCTCTAACTATATATAGTCAAAATTTCACTGTTGCTGCTGAGTCAAAATGTCAAAGCTTTGTCCAGTATGAAGTAGAAAAATAAAAGTGGATGTTCTGGTTTGCACACCAAAAATAAAGATCAAACTTATCAACAATACACAACTATTAGTTTAAAAAACACTCCTAGTAGTAGTATAATTATCTTTTTAAACATGTTCGTAATGCTTTTAAATACATGTAATATTTAAATTAAAAAGAAACAGTAAATCTTGCACTACTTGAATAAGAAAATGATGTAGCTGCCTTCTTAAATACTTTCTCTATGTTTAGATGCACTGTGTGGGAATTGAAGCTCCACCCCTGTATTTAAATGTATCACAATGAATAAATTTTGTTACAAGTGGAATCCTTCAATTTTGTATTGAATTATTTTTCTTAAAACTACAGGAGTAAATTATTAAAACTTACTATCACTTCATATATTTTTGCATACCAAACATGTTATGAGTGTTTTTAAGAAAACAGAGTTAGCAGAGTGATTGATTTCAGTACTTTATTGAAAGGACAAACCAAGTTCTGATAAAAGCTGATCATTTTTGCAAGTGCATAGGGAATTCTTTTTATTTAGACAAATAATTCAGCCAAATCTGAGAAGACAATTGATAACTACAAAAGCACAAAAACTTTTCCTGTTCTGAGATTAATTAGTTAATCTGAGATTAACTGTGGATTGTAAGAGCTTGTGATACAACTCAGTAATCTTGTAAAATGTGGTGAAGCAACCTATTTATTCAACAAATGTTAAACTTAGCCACTGAACTGATTTAAAATACAAGTTATGTTTAGGTATCTAACTTTTGCTCTTGTAAATTCTTAACACATCTAAGGTATGTCCAAAATTACCTAGCAAACCTTTTAAAATCCTGCTACTGTGCATTTCAGCTTAATTGCAGCCTGCACTCAAGGCTTTCACTGCAGATTACTAGTAGAAGCAAATAACCTGGATGCTAAAATTAAACATTAGTTTCATTGTAGATGGATGTGTTTGTTCCCTATGATCAGAAACCTTGTACTCAAATCAACACTCTAACAAGAACAAGAACAAAATTTCTCAGCTCTCAGGTCCTGTGTGATTTACCATGCTGAACTATCATGGATCCTTAAATATCTTTTTTTTTTTTTTTTTTCTTCCAAATGTAAGGGTCAAGATTCCATATTCACTCATGTTTATATACAGTAATAATTTCCCAGTTTGATTTAATACCTTCTCCATGTTAGTTTTGGGGCATAATTAACCTAGTTTGATGCATTTATTCTTTTCATCACACAATGTTGGTGCTTTTCCAGTCTTCTGGAATTTTGCCATATCCCAAATATAATTCCTTGAGAATGGAGTTTTCTGCCCTAAATTCTGCAAGGAGAGTTAAATATACAAGGTGTAGGTCTTTGGTTATTGTGGAAAGCACTTCTAAAAAGCATTAATGCTTCATTGGCCCTCCTTGCATTGTTCTCTCTAACACAGACTTAAAAGCTGCTGTAACCAAAATGTCATTGGGGTAGAATGATCTTCAGAGTTTAACTCAAAATCTTTTGTTTTTACTCTTCACATGTACAACTGGGTGTTAGTAACTGCTATTCTTCTGGTGGAAGACTTCTGATTTTTAAAAGATAACAGCAGAGTAAACAACACGTTTCCCAAAAGGGTGGTATAGCTACTGGTGTTGCTAGCTAAGACCCCTGGAATTAAAAAAAAAAAAAAAATTAAAAATTAAAAGAGTTCCTCTGTCCAAAGCTGATGTTGGAAAGCTTATGATCCTCCACGCTTCCTTAGTTTCTCAGGAAAGCAGCTCACTTTAAAAATATTTACTCCAGCAGGAGTGGAGACCACTGGTCTTTTACCAAGTCCTGTTCAGAATTTCTGAGCATTGCATTCAGCAGTATGTGTGCCACTTATTGCCCTTTAAAGTCCTGTAGCAGAGGAAGCACCTTGCTGGAAAATAAGACTGCATCATAAATGAAACTATTTTGAAGTTCAGGCAGAAGATGTTGCAAAGCTGTGCTAATGCTTCCCTCTACCCAAGAAACTCTTAACTGCTAAAACACTGTATTTTGGGTTTTACCAGACTTCTGCTATTGAGAGAAAAATGCATGTTTTACTATGTTAATAGTAAAACAAAATTATAATGTGGATGAATTAATAATCACAATTATAATACAGATGAGTTCTCCCTGACTTTGCAGATACTGGAAGGTGGTAATGAGCACAGAGGGAGTTGACAGTAAGGAAAACATTGTATTGGTTAAACCATTCCTCTCTTTTTCCTGTTCTTCCAGTAATGAACATACACACTTAAATCCTGCAGCATTCCTTCTTTGCGTTGCAGACTAGTGGTCTGCAAAAGCAGCATTTTAACAATTGAGTAACCAAAGTTTAAGAAGTTTGACCTGTTTCCAGCTTTGAGAGGAATGCCTCTGTTACCAGGTATCTCCCAAGGTACTTAAGGAATCAGCCTTTCCTGTTCTTGTAAAGCTTTGTGCACAGAGCCAAGTGCTTTTAGCATTACGCAAAACTACCAAGAGAGCACTCTAGGAGAAATTAAATAATTAGCCAAGTGAATTGTTTGGGTCTCTGATAATGAGTCTGTTCTTCTATTCTTTCTTCAGGCTTGAAACAGTGAGAGCAGCTAAGACCACCCTGCGTGTGAAGTTCAGCTATTTCATGATTGCCTTGACAATAGTGGGATGTATCACTATGGTGGTCAGAGGGAAGCAGGTAAGCACAGATGAGGGCAAATAAATCTTCATTTAAACTTCTTAGTTCCTCTATGGATTTTTAGTACTGTCTTGCTGTGGGGGTTTGGTATTTTGTTTGTTTTGGGGGTTTTTGTCATTTTATCACTGAACAAAATTTTAGTAAGTCCTCCTGGTTCCCCAGAAGTGACCCTTATTGACTAATTCTTATCAGAAAAGGATGATGTCACTGTTAAGATGCTTCCTTCAAAAAAGAAAACCCATAGAAAAACCTCTGAGCTTAAAGCATCTGTGTGGCAGAAGAACCTTATTTGTTATGCTGCCTTTCTTCTGATGACAATGTTTGGGTCTGGTTTCTATGGATTACTGTGTTCTACAGAAACCTTAAAAGTAGTGACAGTCTTAACCCCAGCACTGTGAGCTGTCACCTGACATCTGTCAGGATTTGTCTATTAAAATTAAAAGGATGCAGCACTCCAAAATGAAACAGCAGAGATCAAACACTGATGATTCCCAGAGCATTCTTCTCTGTACTGGACTAGTATGAATGGAAATACCAGGAAGAGAGGACAGCTACTTTGGAATCCTTGTTTTCAAAGCAGCTGGAATTATTTATGTTTCCTGAGATGAGATCAGCTGGCCAGAGAATAATGCCAAGGTTGCAAGTTTGATCCCTCAGTGGGCCATTTGTCGAAGAGCTGGAATTGATGATGCATGTGGTCCCTTCACCTCAAAATATTCTGAGAGTCTCTGATACTAACTTTTGATTTGTTTCTAGTATCTCTGTCTTGTGAAAATCAGATCAGTATTAAAATACTGACCAGAAGCACAGAATGTATCTGCTAATGCCTTGAAGAAAGGGTTTAATTTATTCTCAGAAAAGTAATTACTTTCATCCAAAATAATCTCTCAATATTTTGTTTTAACCCTCTTGGCTTCCTGGCATTAAAACTGACAGAACTGTGCATTGGTAAGGATAGGTCAAGTATTTTGTAAGTTATTGATTCAAGCTTCAAGTCCGTGGTAAGTGATGATCTTATTACATTGTAGGCTATGAAAAGACATGAATCTCTTATGAGCATAAACCTGGAGAAGAAAGCCCAGTTGAGAGCGGAAGGTGCAGCTCCTAAACCGTAGAAGAGGAAATGAAGTGATCAAGGACTGGGGTAGAAAAGCAAAGGCCATTTCAGTACTGAGAGCAGGATATTATCACATCTTTCCTGTACATTAGTTCTGTATGCTCATGTTGAAGAAAGAATAAACAAGTTGTCTTGTAATCAATAAAACCAGAAATACATACTTTCTTTTCCTAATAACAGGCCCTTTCTTCCAAACTCTTTTCTTCATGTTTAGTGGGACAGGACACACGAGCACAGTGGCTAAGTAATGTAATTGTTTCCCATGTGCTGTGCACCAGACTAAGCATCTTTTCATGTACTGCAGGACCTGTACCTGAATTCTTGGTACCAATCCCCTGCATGGTTCTTACTTACCACTTACAGGAAGGTAACTGTAACACCAAAGAATGGTCCATTTGGTTTCCACTTGCACATCCATGCTTCTACAAACAAAATACCTTCACTAGCCAGTCATTTACTATTTCAGGTTTCCTCAGCAAGAATGGAACTGTATTTATTCTGTATTGGTACTGGCTCCTTCAAATAATCCACATGTTCCTCTTTGTGCAAGACAGAGCAATTATTAAGGGTGCCCTTGAGCCAAAAGTTACTGTCTGACCTGCAATAACATCAGCAAAATGAAAGGTATTAGAAAACCTACTTCCCTCGTCCAGGTCCTGTTATTCTGTCTGTATTTGTTTATGTGAGGGGTAACTCCCTGTGAAGAACTGCCTGCCTTCAAGAAATGAGGAAGGAGATGAAGAGGTGAAATAGCATTCCAGAGAATCCTGGTGTTGCAGCTGACACCTAAGAGTGGTCCCAGCAGAGCTGGCAGTGATAATGAGAGAACATCCAAGTGAAGGAACAGAGATGACAATTTTGAGGAATGCTGAAAAACAGCTTCAACCTATACTGTAATATTTACTATTTAGAGGCACATGAATATGATAAATTCAATCAGGTATTCCTGCTCTCTGCTACTACGAATTTTATTTCTTTATGAATCTCATTTAGATTTATACATATTTTGCTCTTTCAAATTGTTGTCTGTGCTTTCATCATCCTAGGCCCACCTAGAGATCACCTGCCTGAAGAGTGCTATTTCTGGCATTGAGCCCAGTCACACATTATTCATGTTGAAGAGCCCACAGCAACCAGGAGAAGTATTTTCCTTCCGCCTTTCAGGTCATTTGGAAGGAAATGCAGATTGGAAGTGTCAGGTTTGCTCAAAACTGTGTTACTGCCAAGCACTGCCCTGCTGACTGGCCCTGGGGACTCCCAAACCAGAAGAGACATATCATCTTAACAAAATTAGTTTGTGAACTTTCTCAGAGAAAGAGGGAGATTATTTTTATTGTACCCCTAAAAACCAGCAGTATTGCTAAATAATCAAAAACCTTACAAAAAGGTAGGGTAAATCTTCACCAGGTGCTGGAGTTCATCTCTGAATTCCATTTCTGAGTACCACAGTGAGATGTACCATGAGACAAGCTGTTGTCAATTCCACCACAGAAGTCACAACCTTCAGGTGATACAAGGACCTATCATCAGATTCTCTGGATGAAAATTATCGTAAGTACACTGTCAGTCAAGCAGAGCAGGATTGCACAGATGCGTTCACTTAATTAGCACCAAATGAAGCCATGTTTAATTTCACTGCAGGTATGTGAGCAGATTTTCCATGACAATTCTGGTTCTTTGCCACACCAGCAGGCACACAGGTGGGAACCAAAACACAATCTTGCCCGATTACATGCCTGTGGTCATGTATGTACTAAACAACACCAAAAAAGAGAATGTCCATTTCAGACAGCATTTCAGGTTTCTGTGAAGAAAAACTTGTGATTTATGCTTGGTGATAGCTAAGCTTAAAATTGTGCATCTTGAAAATATCACCCTTTCAATACACACCTCTGAGTGCACTCTGTGAACAGAACGGGCAGGTACCTCTCCTAGTTTTGGAAATGAAACTATTTGGACTCATCCAGCTAGCAAAGTACTTCAAATAAAAATATGCAAAACAGCACTTCAAAAGCAACACTTCAGAGCAGCAACAGTCACCAGTTTTTAGTTTTAAATTTCTATAAGCTTTATGCTATTTATTCAAAAACTGAAGTCTGGCCTAGTGGTTTGACAAAACCTCTATGTATCCTTCTGTCAACTTGGTATATCCACCATTTCAGAATCTGCCATAAAGACTCTGCATCACTGCCCAACTTGGTGTTTTCTTTCAGCTTCTGCATAGGCTTGAGTCTCAAACCAAAGCCCAAGACAGTCAGCATTGGGTGGTCTCCAGCTTGCTCCCAACTACTGTACTGTTTCCTTTGCAAGTAGCTGGGTACTACAAAATGATGTAAATCTTTCTCAGTGAGGCAGTGAAAGGAACCACCTCTTTCCTGCTGTAATAGCTTCTGAGAACTTCTGAACACAGACAGTGGTTACAAAACCAGCACACATTTCTGGCCAGAGCAGCCAGTCCAGCTGACAGGAGAACTTAACACCCCTCAGATCACTGAGAGCTCACAGCTTCAGCCCAAAGCATTTCAAAAGTGCACAATGGAAGAAACATACTAAACCTTAAAAGGTACCTAATTTTCTTTCTCCCCTTTGGCTCGTTCCGTAACATCATTCCCATTTATCCAGAACAATCCAGTTTATCAATTCTATACCATATGCCTTATTGCTGTACCTGGTCAGAGGCAACTGAAACTTCCTAATGCAGCAATCACCTGACAATTCCAACACTGCCTCGGTGGAATGAGCAGGAGCCATAGCAGTATACAAAGAGGTCTTGCTTACTTTTCTACTAAGACTCAGGCACCTAAAGAAAGACCTTCAAGTCTAAAATTGGCATGGGAAAGTATCAATGGTGTGTTGTGCCAACTTTCAGAAGCAAAAAAAAAATCATACTGGAAGAGATGCATATTTACTTTAAGCTGGTATTGAGATCAAGTGCACAGAGATAAGACAGTTGTTCTGGAAGTCCCTAGAGAACAGAGAAGTATATTTCCAGGAGCATTGTCACATGTAGGACTATGTGGTTGCTGCAATCTAGTTTTTCAATAGTCTTGGATGCTGACAGTAAAATAAACAGTTCCAAGAACACATAGGTCCAGGGTCATTGCCTACCTCCCTTCTTTTAACATTGGAGAAAGGGTGTTCAACCACCTGTATTTGGTTGGCATCAAGGAACTAACACAGGAACTCAGGAATAGGCTGAAGTCTCTAGGCAGCAGTTCCTTCAAATGATTGTATGATACCTTTCCCAGGAGCCCCAAGTGCTGGCCCTGGCTTTCAGTAACCTGCTCCATCACACTTTGTATCCTTCTGAATCCAAGACACTGACCTTGTCTGCCATGTTCCACTGGGAACTTTACCAACAGAAAGAATGACGGCTCCTGTTTGCTGCCCAAACAAAACCACAACTTTATTGGCATTACAGATCTGTCTGCTGGACTGCTGGATAGCAAAGCCAGGCAGTCCTGCATCCTCCTTTCTCTAACACCCAGTTTAAAACAGACATTGGTAAAATCTCAGTGCAATGCTTCCACCTCATTCCTCATGTTTCAAAAAGAATTCAATAAATTCTCATTACGAGCCTGTGGGGCTTTTGGAAGATGCTTAGATCAGATCTCTACAAGCAGACAGAAACCAATGCATGTATTTTGATTCTGAAGAAAATATGAGACACTTTTCTAACATTACATGCTGCCTGACAGAGCTAAGAGAAGAATCCAAGAATTTCAAAAGCTCCCTCACCTACCTTCTACATGAGACCATGCTGCCTCTTATTTAGACACAAACCAACAACAAATCATTCAAAACACAGCATGACCTTCACAAAAATGGCAGCTGGAAGCGTTCTCTGAGATGGTCCCTGTCTGAGCAGATCATTCAGGAGAGCAGAGAATACTGGTTTCAGTGCTTCTAGCAAGGGACACAGCCACACAGAACTGTGTTAGGAAGCACTGTTCAAGCAATATGCTACAATGACCCTCATACTTTCACAGGCACTTTTCCTCCAAAACAGAGTCCTCATTTGTGGCCTGAATGTTATTTATTAGATGGGTAACATCTCACTACATGTTTAGCTCTGTTAAAATTCAAGCAGTTTACTTGCCCTTGGCTTACCAAGTAATTCTGACCAGTCTGTATCAGTGAGCTTTTCCTTTTATAATTCACAAGTCTCATTTACCTTCTGTACTCAATTAATTTGCAGCCTTTGTTAGAAGCAGATTTTGGGGTTTTTTCAGCCTATTAATAAGGCTAAGTAAAGCAACACCAAGAACTGGTTGCTGGAAGATCCTGATGGAAATACATTCAAGCAGCATTTAAAATTACATTGAGACCTATGAGTTAGCCACGTTTTAATCCATTTAATGTGTGCCATGTTGATTCTTGTATTGGTGTGGTTTTCACTCAAAATATTATGCAGTACCAGTCAAATGCCTTACACAGTCTAAGTATTTAGGACAACAATATTACCTGCATCAACCAGGCCTGTCACTTCAAACAAACATACCAAGTTTAAAGATTTATACTTATTTGCTCTGAATTCACATATCCACGGCAAAAGTAACAAATACTGGCCAGGCTCCTTACACAGGAAGGCACACCAGTCAGCTTAAATGGATTCTTTTTTAATTCACTCATTTAGAGGCAATTGTCATTACTTTCTTGGGGGGCAGGGGAGGGAAACGCCAATGCACCACATTGTTTTCACTAGCCTGGAAGAGAAAACACTTATATATATAGATATATAGGTATGTATATATATACACACACTTTATGCATGTGTGTATATATATGTGTGTGTGTATATATGTATATATACACACTAGTGTATATATACACAGAATATACATATATGAATATACAGAATATATGCACACACACTTTGCTCAGATTTGTTTACAAAATATGTAGCATTTTTATACCATCCAATAAGAGGTACATGGTTTTAAACAAATCTTATAGAAATGACATGTTATTGGAAATTTACACGTAAAAAAATCCAGCACAAAAAAATCCAAAAGCTAAAACAAGATTTTGCTACTAATCAGTGCTTCTATCACCCTTCAAGAAAAGAGAAACACAGTTATTTATATGTGATGTAAAGGCAACATTGAGGGGTTTTTTTGCTTTTTTTAAATTAACCACCAAATTTAACCCCCTAAAATTACAAAGAATTGAAGTCCATTTACAGATCAAGTGCAGTAAACTAAATGTTCCTTCAGCACAAAGCAGCACTAGAGAAAATAACTGGGAGAGGGAAAGTGGAAGCCAACTGCCTTAGCTAGGGAGGCAGCAGGTGGCTTCTGCAGTGGCCACACAGGTCAGAGTCTCCATCCTGAAGCAGAGACAGAAGACTTTATTTAAATACTGGTCACACAGAACTGATGTTCAGGCCTTTGCCTAGCTTCTTTCAGCAGTATGACAAGTGACTTATGTGTTTTTAAAACTCTGTATCCAATGGGCTGGTTTTGCTTTTGCAGTGGCTTTTCACTGAGAGGAGTCATGAGGATCTTGAAGACAGTTCTGCTACGAACAATTACCACAGTACATGACACTGCAGTTGCCAGTGGTGATTTTGAAATGTTTACACTGGACGAACGTGTGTTCCAAGCATCCAAAACGGCTTGAAAGAACATAGCCCAACGCAGGGGAAAGTGGATGGCCTGGGGAATCCGTTGCATTCTCCGAAATGGAACTGCCACTTTCAATCAGGCTGCATCTCCCCAGTTGTGTGAGGAGTTTGGTGTCAATGTCAGCTGAACTCAGTGAGGAGTGGCTGGCCTTTGCATCAGAGGTTTGTGATCCAAGCAGGTTGCAGAGCCAAGAACATGCTGCTAGCGGAAGGGCAGTCTCCAGCTGCATGTGGCAGCTGCTATGCAGTCAACGATGCCTTACAGGTGTCACCTAGAGGAACCATGCGTTCCATGCTAATTCTCCTGAAGTCTCATAAACAGTGAAAGGGAAAAGTGAAATGAGAGGGCCAGGTGGATCCAGATGTAATAGTAATATCCTGCAAATGTAGTGTCATTTTAGTTAAATAAGGGCCTTGACCAGGAGGACTATATTCCATCAGGTGAGCTGGAGAGGAAGCTCTTGTCTCACGAAAATGAAAAAGGAGATCTAATACTCCTTTTGCCAAGTTTTACAAATCAAGATTTCTGTATTCAGAAGTTAACTCTTCAGAAGACAAATCTTCAAGTCACGCTGTGTAAAAATATAAAGAGGCAGACAGGAACTTTTCAGCCATAACTAGAATACCAAGAACCAGACTCTGGAGCATGGAGCCAGAAAGGGCTTGTTTTTTAAGGAAGGCCTGGCTGGATCATACCGTGCTGGTAAGCAGAAGTGGGGGCAGTTTCTCCATTCTAGAAGCTGTTTTGCAAAGTCATTTCTGGGGAGGTGTTAAGAGTGACCTATTCAGAGGTTCTATTTTTGGTGTATGGAGAGGAAAAACTGGGAAGGTATACAAATCTCCACAGTGGTCTGCAATCCAACTTGGGAGCTCAGTGTTGAGATGGGATGGGGCCAGATGTGTTCAGTATTCCTAAGAACCACAAAACATGTCCATTGCAGCCTGTTGTTGCAGGGGATAGAGAACTTGCTCCATTGTTTGTAACATGTTCCTCATGCCAATAACCCCAGCTGGTATATACAGCAAGGTAGACAGATCACATGTGAAGGTTTGACACATTTCTTGCAGCCGTCCAAAGAGGCATCCAGGGAGAACATGAGGGATGAATTCAGCTACGTTCTCAGAAAGGCTGAATGTCTCCCTGGACTGCAGGCACACTCTGCAGCAAATACAAGAGAAAGGCAGCCTTCTCTTGGATGCCAGGAGTGGGGGTGGAGGCCAGGAGTGCCAAGTGGAGGAGAGATTACTTTCCCGCAATAGGAACATGGAATATCTCAAAGTATAGAGAGGTGCCTCAACTCCACAAAGATGACAGTGGAGCGATTCAGAATCTAGAGGAGAAGGGTGATTCTGGCGACCCCTTGCCAAGGAGGGGGCATCCTGCCATGGAGAGCCAAAAGTTTTCCAGACGTATGTAAGAGCATGTGCACAAGGCAAGCAAATGAGCGCAAACAGGGTTATGGAAAACATTGAGAGAATCACTCCACGGGTGGCTTGTGGCTCAACAACAGGATTGGCTAGGCAGAGGAGCACACAGCACAGGGGCACCTCAAAGCTGGAAGCCTTCCATGGGAGCCTCACACTGCTGGAAGATGTACTGTTGCTGATTGATATCCACCTGTGGGGCAATGCTGCTGTCTTCATCCTCTGTTCCAAAGTAGTGCTCAATCAGATCAAAGGCCTTCTGATAAATCTCTTGATTCTCGTGGCTCTGCAGGAATTCAATTTTGTCCAGGCCTGCAGCAAAAAGCAGTACATAAAAGTTACAGTTCAATCAAAGAATATGACCATGATAATTTTCAGTCTGTTCCAAGATTCTCTCCCACCTTCAGAAAGAACAGGCCCCTCTATGGAAACCTGTTTCCAACTTGTGCTCTCTAGAACCAAGGAAAGCGAGTTTGAACTACAGAGATCTCTGTAACTATGTTACGTGTTTCATACTTTCTGTCTGCCTGTTTGCCTTCTGTCCCTATCACTCAAAAATTAAATCAACAAGCTTGAATGGGTAAAGAACAAGGACTCAAACTCAAGCACTTTTTCTGAAGAGACTTTTAGGACTGTGTTTCCTAAAAGTGTATTCACAGTGCTTTCTTTATGAAGATTGTGACTACAGAATCACCTACGTGTAAGCTGAAACAGACTTCTGATAACCATCTAGTCCAACCTGGACTAGATCCATCCCAGCAGTACTAACCAACACCAGATTAGATCTGATGTGTCTGGACAAGTATTCCAAACTTCCAAGGATGGAGAGTCCATTTCCTAAGCTGTATAATATATATATGTATACAATGCAGGTAAACTCAGGCAACCAGTTTTTGGGCAGGCATTAAGCACATGGACAAACTCAAGTCTTGAAATACAAAAATACAAAGAAAAATAATACATCAAGGAATGATGTTATAATGAAATCCAAGTCTTAGCCATTCTGATAAATCTCTGCTACTGGGAATTGTAGTGGTTTTCTTGTTAACACCTTTTACTCTGTATGAATCAAGAAAAGAAGATCTGTATATTCTGTCTCCAACCTATACACAGACAAAGACAATACAGAAGATGGAGTACTCTGGAGACTTACTAAAGAACAGGTTATTTTCAGTAACAGTGATATGGTAATTAACAGAACTAAGCTTGCTGAGACTCCAATGGGTTTGTGACCATTTCTGTATCCCCTGACTTCCCCAGGTGTTTTGCTCATACCATACGCTTCTTCAATAAGAGCACAGTAAGGATTAATGCCAGTGTCGCTGCGTTTGGATTCCTGCTCTCCAAGCCTCAGGATGTTCTCCAGCCCATTCAGTGCTACTTGCACAATCTTGGAGTCCATTACTGTAAGGAGGTCGCAGAGTGGTTTGATGCATCCCAGTTCTACTAAATACCTGAAAAACATCACAGGGAACCCAGTAAATTGTCTGCAAAATTATAACTGGTGTAGCCATTTAAGCACTTAGTATGAAGGTCAAACAAATCAAAACAATCAAATAAAGCATCGACCTGACTGGAAAACTAGAGAGATTACAGACATCTATTTCTGTCTAGCCAATTCTGCTGAAACAATGAAAATAACCTTAAAATCCTTTATCTGTCTCACTCTCTCCCTATAGCTATGAAATATTAATTTTTTTGTACCATAATCTGTATTTCTATAATGGTAACTTATAAATATCTTCTATAAAGAGCAATTATATTAATTTAACGTGCTTGTAAAGTTTGGGGGTTTTTTCATACAAAACTGTATATAAGCATAATGTACTGGTACAAGCTAAACAGAAGAAACAATGCACATGATGCCATTGTCTGAGGGGCTGAGCTATTCCTCTCCAGACTGTTACTGCACTCTGTTATACTCTCCAGAAGTTAGTTTAAAAGCTGCATTTAGTTTTTGTCACATAAGACAAATTATTCAATTATGTAAACAAGTATTACAGCTGAAATACTTCTACGATTTCTCCCTGAAGAAATGAAAGGCTCATTCATAACAAGGACACGGTCTCTCTGGATACAGCACTCAAAGCATACTGAAAGCTTTTTCAGTTTCTAGGCTAATAGTTTGTTTTCTTGCACAAACACTAACTCAGTCTACTGCACTGAAAGATTTAAACAATTTCATACTTGATCTGTTCGGCAGAGCCTCCTGATGTCGCATTTGTGATTGCCCAAGCAGCTTCCTTCCTTGTCCGAAACTCAGCCGTTTGCAAAATATTTATAAGAGCTGGGAAGATATGGGCATCTATGACTGTCTGCAAAAACAAATGACATGGCAGGGTCATAATAAAAATCAGAAATAACTTCTTTGTCCTGAGTTAGTTAATGTCCATGCCCAGCATAACACATTAAACAATGGAATGTCACTTCATCAAACATCAAAACAGATGAATCAGTTTCCAGCTTTACATTCAAAACCTGAGTTATTGCTGTGGTCTGTTCTTACTCTAAATTAATTCAAAACACAATCACACTCAAGTGACTGCTGTACCTAGTGAGTTACTTAATTATACTGACAGCAAAAGAATGCCATATTTCCCTTATTTTTCCAGGTAGTAAACCTCTCAGCTATTAAATTAGTAAACCATTAAGTCATTAAGATCCCTTAAACTTCATAGGCCTGTGTGCCATAATATGTTTCCAGTGGGTGAGCCAACAGAACAAAGTTAATGTAAGAACTGCTCAAAACAAGTAACCACCTGGTGAAAAGACAAAGCACTGATGGCTTGGCAGTAGGGTTCTCTGCTTAGTTCAATGAAGTGATAGAAACCAATGAGCATTTGGGCAGTAATTTTAAGTTTTCAGGTAACTCCTGAAAACAGCCTTTGCAATAGGACAAAAATTAAGCCAGTTTTCTTACACACCTATGACAAGGATATGAAACATTTTGATAAGGATCATTCAAACAAGCAAGATCTTAGGATTACTTTTCTAATCTACTGCTTTACAAGTATAAATCATCAAAGAAATAACAAAGGGAAATCCAAAGAAAGCCAAAAAGATCCTTTTCACAGAGCTCTGTAGAAGAAAACCGATCACATACAGCAAAAAAGCTACAGTCAATTCACAGTGTGAATGGTTAACCTGGTAAAAATAAAACAGTTGTTTGATATTTCTGTTATCCTTTCTGTTTGTCTGGGCATCCACACTGCCTCAGGTTGGTAAATTCATACAGCCTATCAGTTGTACCAACAGGCCCACAAACACGGTCTCCTATACCAAAGAATCTACACTTCTGATACAGCAATTTGCGGTCCTAAAGGAAAACTACTACTTCCATCATGCCACAAGAATATTTGAAAAACTATCCTTAACTGAAATTTTAGAATATGACTACTGAAAGTGATGCGTCATAAACATGAGCCAGCTATTTAAAAAAAATCTAAACAGAGAAAATAAAGTATCTTAAAATGAGATGATTTTACCCCCTCACATACTTTACCACAAAAAAACCAATTAATTTGTGCAATTATCACTGTAAGTGTATGTGAAACATGAGAGCATCTGCTCCATTAAGGTTATCAGATCAAGGACCTTTCCAGCTCAAAAGCAGATACAACTAACAGGAAAGTAATAAATAAAACACACAGTGACAAAACCTGATAGACAAGGGATAAGAAAACAATCACAAAGAAGAAAAGGTTCTAGTCACTAATTAATAGGTCATTAAGAAACTACAGACAAAGAGCCAGCCTGGACTTTGTAACTGATGACAGGGACAAGTGAAACTGTGCAAAACTTAATAACAAATCTTTTCTTAACTATTTTACCATGTAACCACTCTCTCTATCCCACCTGAGCACTGCAAGGATTAGGTGCTAGCAACCGAGTATGACTCACTTTGTGCCAGGAATTGGACCAGACACAAGATCCCTTGTCTCCTTGGGACCAGCAGCTAGATTGGGTGGGTGGGTGCCTCATCAGCTCAAACAGCCATGAAATCGGGTCCCATAAAATGTGAATTTGGGGTCAGCAACTGGGGTCAGGCCTTGAATGAAAGGGCCCTTGCACACTGGAGCAGGTGAAGGTTTCATCATCAACCACTGGGGCAGCATCACAAGCTATAGGGCCCATACGCCTGGATGCCAGCTACTAGGAGGACTGGAGCCAAGTTTAATGAAGATCCTAGCACCTCAGCTGTGAGTCACAGGACCCATTTGCCTGGGTACCTGCTGTATGTGGTGGGGGAATTTATGTTATCCCCAAAAGCAGTGGTGGGTATGGAAGATCAGTGTACTTAAGATTGCTGGCAAACTGGCTGGGCAGCAACTGGGAGGCCCAGGACCCAGGCATTGACAGAGGGTTTGTGCTGATATTCAATGGGTCTGAAAGCGTGAGATGCCCAAGACAAATGTGTGCATCTGTTTGCCAGTGAGAATCAAGCTGAACCAGCCAGTGAGTAGAACCCAAGAGCAGAGAGTTAGGAGAGCTCCTGATGCAGCCATGGACAGCAGCTAAGCAGAAAGCCCACACTGGTACTTGAGATCATCTGTGACTGTGCACCTAGAAAGTGAGAGCATAAATGTTTTCACCAGCAAACTTCAGTCCTTATCAGTCAGAGAGGAGAAAGGGGACTTGTCAGTCTACACTTTGCTTTACGTGGGTCCAGCAAATTCTATACAAAGGGTGTTGTTGACGCAGAAACCCTCAGAAGAACAGTGTGTTACAGGATGTCAAGCACTGCCTACTGAAAGATTTTGATATGGATCTAGGATAGGGATATTTGAGGGCATTAGGATTTTATTATTGTGGCAAAAAACAAGTAAAAACAAAATCTCATTATCTCTTCTTAAATCCTCTCCCCAAAACAATCCTTTCATAGGAGATTGATTTCCTTAGAAAGTGTCCTCTTAAAACCAACTTCTATAAAAAGTACAGTAGTTTCACGAATATAAGCCACACGGACTATAAGCCACATCTCTGGGTATTGGCAAACATTTCGTTTTTTGTCCTTAAATAAGCCTCACCCGAATATAAGCCA